>WBMV01003598.1:151603-384454 GCA_013396655.1 Campylorhamphus procurvoides | reverse complement strand
CTCCCTCCCCTGTCCCTCCCGTGTCCCACACTCTCCCCTGTCCCTCCCGTGTCCCACACTCTCCCGGTGCCCGGATTGGACCAACAAATCCCGAGCGTTCCGCCCTCCTCTCTCCTTGCGACAGTGTCGCTCAATTGGCCGCCGCGCTTTCATTTACGGCAGCAGCCCCGTTTCCGGCAGCGCGGGCGTTTTCCCGGCGGGGACGGGGCGCACGTGCAGGTACGGCCTGTCCGTCTGTGTGTCCGTCTCTCCGTCTGTGTGTCCGTGTGTCTGTCTGTCCATCCGTCCGTCCGTGTGTCCATCTGTGTGCCTGTCTGTCCGTGTGTCCGCCTGTCCGTGTGTCCGCAGGGAATGGCCCAGCAGGGCTGTCCGTGTGTCCGCAGGGAATGGCCCAGCAGGGCTGTCCATGTGTCCGTCCGGGGCCTGCGAGAAGCCCTCGGTGTTTAACGCGGCGATCGCGGGTGCCTCCCCAGGCTGGGGGATGGACACAGGGAGGGAGAGCAGGGCAGGACTGGGGGTGCCGGCGGGCGGGGGGCTAACCAGGAGCCGGCAGAGTGTGCTCACAGCCCACACAGCCGAACGGGGCCTGGGCCGCACCAAAGGCAGCGTGGCCAGCACAGCGAGGGAGGGGATCCTGCCCCTCTGTTCCTCTCTGGTGACACCCACCTGGAGCGCTGCATCCAGCTCTGGGACCCCAGCACGGGAAAGACGTGGAACTTTAGGAGCGGTCCGGAGGAGGCTACCGAGATGTCCAGAGGGCTGGAGCCCAATCCTATGAAGACAGGCTGAGAGCGCTGGGGTTCTGCAGCCTTGAGAAGAGAAGGCTCCGGGGAGACTTAACTGCACCTTCCAGTACCTGAACGAGGCTGCAACAGAGCTGGAGAGGGACTTTTCACAAGGGTGTGTAGGGCTGGGAGGAGGGGAGATGGCTTTATACTGAAAGAAGCCAGGGTTAGATTAGATGTTAGGAATAAATTCTTTACTGTGGGGGTGGCGAGACACTGGAACGGGTTGCCCAGAGAAGTTGTAGCTACCCCATCCCAGGATGTGTTCAAGGCCAGGTTGGATGACACCTTGAGCAACCTGGTCTGTTGGAAGTTGGAGTTGGAACTGGATGATCTTGAAGGTCCCTTCCAACCCAAACCATTCTATGATTCTGTGGTGTTGTCACTCTGTGCTACTGCTCTGTGGGGCTGGAGGGCTGCACAGCTAGTCACTGCTAGTCAGTTTTGCAGGTAGGTGTTGCGGTGGATGACATCTTGGTTGTAAACTGATTTTTCATAGGCTAAAACCACAGAATGTTTTTAGTGAGGATTGAAAAGGACTAACCATTAAATCAACAAACAAGGCTGGTAGGAGACTCGAATCTGTACAGCAAATCAAATATGAGATATATTTAATATCTCCAATGACTGATTTTTGTCCACAATTTAGGAGGCAGTAGAGAATGTCTTTTCGTGGCAGAGGAGGTGGAGGAGGCAGAGGAGGTGGAGGAGGAAGAGGAGGTGGCTTCAACCGTGGAGGAGGTGGCGGTGACAGAGGTGGCTTTAATCGTGGTGGACGAGGTGGCTTTGGACGGGGAGGTGGAAGAGGAGGCTTCAACAGAGGCGGATATGACCAAGGCCCTCCAGAAAGGGTAGTTTGTAAGTTACGTGGAGAGGTGGTATTTATTTAAATTAGAATAACTGCTCCAGATCTTTAGCTTTTTTGTTCTTTATTTCAGTGTTGGGAGAGTTCATGCATCCCTGTGAACAAGACCTTGTTTGTAAATGTCAAACAGAAGAAAACAAGGTGCCTTATTTCAATGCCCCAGTCTACCTGGATAATAAGGAACAGATTGGCAAAGTGGATGAAATCTTTGGACAGCTGAGAGATTTTGTATCCTTCAAAAACATGTGTGATGTACAGTATTGGGTTTTAAAAGCTAATTGCATATTAAATGGCATTTCTCTAGGATTTTAAAGTAGTTCAAGGCTTGACTACCAGTTACATGTGAACAGACACAAGTCTGGCTGCAACTCTTGGTGTCAGCGAGTGCTTGATTCACATTAAGGGCCTGTCTTAAAGCCTTTTTGATATGGTAAAGTGCTTTAAGTCAGGCAGAGATTTTCACTCCATACCAATACTGTGTCTTTATTTTGGATCCATGGTGGCTCAAGTTGTTACTTTTTCAAGCTAATTGAGCAAATTTTCCGCTATAGGTTGCTCACCCATGACAGAGTTGGATCAAGGGCATGGATTTTTTAACCTGTGCATCATGGGACCTTGGTCATAGTCCAGCTCATTATTTAATTATAAAATGAGTTTGTGCTGGGATGTCCTATTGCTCATTGTCCCCTTTATTACTAAAAGTGGGCTTGTGGTAGGGTGTCCTCTGGCAAAGCAAACTTGTTGACACAGGCACTAGTTCAATTCAGTTGTCACTGCCAGATTGGCAGAATCCATGACAAAAGTGAAGGAGTAGCCCTGTAACATGGCAGTAAGACTTAGCCTGCATTGGTTGGTTGAGCATCAGTAACCAGCTATATGCATTTTCCTCTCACATTAAATGTGAAGTAAAATGTGCTTGTTTTAAAGCACTTTCACACTCTGAATCTATCAATTTACAGATTTACTTTTTGTATCAACATTACTTGAATTACAAATACTTGTTTTCTTCCTACAATAGCATATGAAGAAAGTATGTTGCTGGATTTTGCAGCTTCTTGCTTCCCCGTTTAATCTTGACATTTAATTAAGCAGAGTTGGCCGGCAGCTCTTTTTGATCTTGAGAATTGCATCCCAAAGTCTTTGCATATTGGAGAGCCAAAGGATTTGTACGAGACTGTGTGTTGGATTACAGAAAGTGTCTCCCAGTTCCCTATAGGATGAGTCTGGGCATGTGGTTAGTCCAGCAGTCCTTGCTGTGGCTCTTACCTTCCCACAGCCAGGCATCCAGCAGCACCAGCGCTAGCAGAGCCCTTGCAGCCTGTGAATTATTCCAGATAAGCCTTGATGTCACCCTGGGGCTAAAAGGGTCAATCACTTGCTATGCCAATTTGTTTCTTTACTATTGTGTTTTAATGTACTCTTTGTGCTGATGTGTTCTTCCTTTAATACATGGAAGGAAAAAGTTATTTTCTCACAAAATACCACGTTTTGAGAGAAGTTGGAAATAGTTTCTGCTTTTCTTTCAATTGCAATTGTGATGATGTTTAGCTTAATTTATAAAATACTAATTTAGAAAATGTCTGAATGTGCCTAATGTATAATAATCAAAATCACAATTTCTAATGTTTTATTACCGCTATGCTCCTTAAAGAAACTAACAGTATTTTTCAGTGAAACTGTCTGAGAACATGAAAGCCTCCTCATTTAAAAAAATGCAAAAGGTCAGCCAATCTCAGTAGCAGCATTTTATTGTATGTCATCAGTTAGGTAAATCTAGTCTATGTCAGCAAATAACAAAAGCTTTATTTTAATTAAAAGCTGATTGGCCTTTGTAAACATAGGCATTAATTTCCTCTTCCTTTTCAGTTTTGTATCTGCTTTATTCTTCCTCCTCCCTGCCCCACAAGAAAAGATGTAACAAATAAAAATCACACAAATATCTATATTTTAGTAACTTTCTAACTCTGTGATTTATTTATTCTGTGCTTTATTTGGGTATTTGCAGAGGACAATTCGACATAAAGGGATAAGACAAATTGTGGATATTTGTAAAGGGACATATTAATGTGCTGTTTAGTCTCGGTACTTTGAAAGCCTAATGGAGCTCTCTTCCTACAGTTTTACATTGATCCAGCAAAGCTGCTACCTCTTCAGAGATTTTTGCCAAGGCCCCCTGGAGAAAAAGGTGCTCCCAGAGGAGGTGGTAGAGGAGGACGTGGTGGTGGACGTGGGGGAGGAAGAGGTGGTGGTAGAGGTAAGATCCCAAGAATGAAAGCTGCAGAATGTTGGAGTTGTTTGAGGTGGCATAGGTTGTTTTGTTTATTTGTGGGGTATTTGTAGTGATGTTTTTTTTTTAAAGCTGTTGTTGAGTACTTGAATATCAACAGCTGTATTTCAAAGAAAAATGTTATTCATGTTTCTGTATGATTCATTAGAAAATACAGTGATATCTTTTGAAGGGCAAGACATAGGCTTCTATAGCTAGCTAAATAACAACTCCAGAGCATAGGGAGGAGACAGCGCTGATTTATAACATCAACAGAAAGTGTGACTACTAAGCAAAGGGGTGGTACGAGGTTGTAGATAGTACACACTCAGAAGTCTCATTGAAATCTATACTTTTAGTATGTTTGCAATCACAGAATAGTGGAATATCCTGAGTTGGAAGGCATCCACAAGGATCATCAAAGTCCCACTTCTGGCCCTGCACAGGATGACCCTAGGAGTCACACCATGTGCCTGAGAGCATTGTCCAAATGCGTCTTAAACTCTTTCAGGCTTGGTGTTGTGACCACTGCCCTGGGGAGCTCAACTACCCTCTGGGTGAGGAACCTTTTTCTAATATCCAACCTGAACCTCCACTGACACAACTTCAGGCCATTCCCTTGGGTCCTGTCACTGGTCACCTGAGAGGGTGTCGGCCTCTCCTCTTCCCCTTCTGAAGAATGCAATGAGGTCTCCCCTCAGTCTCCTCCAGGCTGAACAGACCAAGTGACCTCAGCTGTTCCTCATACAGCTTCATAACCCTCCCTCGGACACTCCATAATATCTTCTTGTCTTTTTGTTCTAAAAATACAGTCTGAATAGCAAAATACTTGAAATTCGGTGTTTGAGAGAGAGAGGTAAATGACCTAGTAAACTCATCTGTTGCTTTTTGAATATCATCTACGATGTGTTTGCACCTCAATTAGAGCTGAAGTTCATTTTTTCTCACATGGCAGTTTCTTGCCTCTTTTCCCTATCCTGCCCCTTTGCAACAAGGCACAAGTGTTGCAAAGTGGTTTGGTTTGTTGGCTTTAATGTTCTCTTGAGTTTTAATTAGTAATAATTATTAATAATTGTAATCAATTACTGGTTAATATAGATAATTAGTTTTGTGCTCTTGTGAAAGAAGTTAATTGTGGAATTTTGTTAGCATCTATAGTATTTTGGATATGGTGTATCAGATATCAAGCAATACCTAAAATGCTGCAGAGGATCCCAGAAGGGACAAAGTACTAGTAATTGACCTGGTAACTGTCCAGCAACTGACAGTTTCTGTGTTTTTGTTGTTGGTTTCCTTTCAGAACCTGTCAGTGAAATAAATTGTTATGCATAACAAAGAATTTATATGCTCCTCAAAGGGTATTTTCTTTCTCATGTTTAGGAGGATTTGGAGGAGGAAGAGGTGGACCTGGTGGAGGAAGAGGAGGAGGATTCAGAGGAGGCAGAGGTGGAGGAGGAGGATTCAGAGGAGGAAGAGGTGGTGGAGGAGGCTTTCGGGGTGAGTGTGTGGTTTTTACCATGCAGTAATAAGAATGGCTCCTGATTTCTAAAGCTTACGAATATTAAACAGAATGTTGTAATTTCTGAGGTATTATAGGTGTTTATATTTTTATGCAAAATGTTTCTGTGCATCCCAGTAGCTTAAAGCAAAGTACAGTATTCTGCACTTTAGTTTTTGCACTCAGAAAGGACTGTGAGAACAGATAATGATGATAAACTATTTTGTTCTATCAGCTCATTCAATGTTATGTATATAATTTGTTTTAAATGCAACTAAGATGTGAACTGTTTGCTATATTTTTCTTTCCTCTTAAAATAGGAAGAGGACATTAAAAATGGAGCCATGGATATCTCCCCACTGTCTTACCATGTCATCCGCAGAAGGGAAGAACCATGAAAAATTTTTGTAAAGGACCCTGAAAAAGTTTTTATAAAGAACTTGAAGCTGTAAAATGAAAGTATTTTTACTGCTAGTGACTGTTGATGAACACGAGGAGTGTAGCCCCAGGCGAAGAGCTGAAGACCACTCAGAATATATGCAAACTTTTCTACTTAAGCCAGGATTTGATGTTATTCTTTAACTGTTTGTATCTGACAAGCAGCATAGTCAATGCTTGACTTCATGATGGAGTTTGGAGTAAACAGTCCATTGAAATGGGTTCTCAAAAAACCCTATAGGCTCACTACATGCACATTCATCAGTGTGAACCTGTTACCTGTGTGTGAATGATACCTAGTTCTCATCCTCCTTTTATATTGAATCGTCTGGGTTGCTATGAAATGGACATGCTGTTTAAACAACCTTCATGAACATTTTTTTATAAATTAAACTTGAAAATTTTGTGTTGATAGATTTTTTTTAAATACATAAAAATGTATAAAAGATAGATAATTTGTGAAATTTTCTGTATGAATCTCAATACAAGCCAAAGGCATTGATATTAGACAGCAGTGCTGTCTAATGAATAAGGCAAGGTTGGTACTATACTTGAGTGACCTAATTGTATCTAATTATGCTGATATTAAGACATTCGGGTTTTTAACTGTCCCTGCATACCTCCTTACCCTGTTTCTCTTGAGGTTTTGATGTCCTGATGCTGCACCTCTATGGTGCTCTGAACTTGCATAGGGCTAAGATTAAGTAGCCTGTCATTAGGCTCCTCTGCACGCAGTGATTCTGGTTATGTATTGCTTAAAATTGACATGAAAAAATCATTGTGAGTCTTTGGTCTCTAGAAATGGATACGTTATGAGGATTGTTGAAAAGCCAGTGACTGTCTCTTCTTAAGGATGGAGGAGAGCAGGATGCCTCTGCTCTTGGACTTTGGAAATAAAATAGGAGGTAAAAAGTAGAATCAACCTGAACTTCATCTGGAGCCAGGAGTCTCTTCACAGGCTATTCTACCAAGCACCTTTGAAAAGGGATCTACAGAATAACATAGATGCAGGTATTTTGACCAACTTGTTCCATGTGAAAAGAAATACATCTCAGAATTGATCACACTGCTACACTTTTTAATTGATGAATGCAGTAATAGGCAGATGAATTATGTTAGTCTTCTGCTTAACAAAAAGAAACAGGTAATTTTTTAGCACTGGGATTGGACAGTTACTGGTAATTTTAACAGATGTGACTATTAGTTTTATTAATCTCTGGAACAAAACTTGAAACAAGATGCAAAAATATTAAAGAATTCACTTATATATGAACAGATGCTGCATAGCATAATAGACAAAAATGTTCTTCAGCTTAAAAAAAAAAGAAACCGCAAACATTGAATTTCTGCTACATCTGCTTTTGTGAGAAGAAACTGAATCTAGTGTTTAGCCACAGCACCATCAGAAAGCGGGGGATTCTAGTTATTTTTGTAGTATTGCTACAGACTTAGCTTTAACCAGGTCAGTTAAATCCAGAATTCTGAGAATGTTTAGGCTTTTGTTGCTATGTATTGCTAGGCCAAATGACTTAGAGCATTGACTCTCCTTTAACTGGACAAAATCCTTTGTAAGTCATTGCATTTTGGGTGCACCACATTGCAGTTGAACATTACAGACCAAGTGCAACTGCAGTTGTTGGTACTTCTGTCATATTTGTAGCTGCATGCTCTGCTGTTCTCTATTCACTTATGCTTCAGTAGTTAGTTGTGGGTAGCTGACTTGGATCTTGTTCTTCAGTCATCTGACTTTGGAAGACTAAGGTAACACAGACCTTACTCTTACATGCTGTGCTTTGCTGTTCTTACCACATGCTTTAGGGACAGACTTTCCCAGCGTATCAGAAGACTCCTGCCATTGCTTTTGAATTGCATGGTGTGACAGCTGATGTTTTGGTTTGGGCAGTGCCACTTTGCAGCTCAGGACAAGGCGTGTATGCTTTGAGTCTCTCAGCAGATGGAGCACTGAGTCAGCTTGGAGCATTATGAGGCCAAAGCAAAGGCACTGACATCTGTGCGCAGAGGGGCTAAAGAGCAATATCCGTTGCAGCTCTACAGGGAAGGTCGGCCTCTTGGTATAGGGAGTGGATTGCAGTCCTGGCTGAAAAATGCATGAGGAGCATTATGGCATGGCCTTTGCATACATGCAATGTTGGCTGGATTTTATTAATATCCAGAGAAAATTTATGGTCTTGAATATTTGTGGAGGGTATAAGATTTTAGGATATAAGAATGTCCTTAGTGATTGCATGCGAGTATGAGGAAACTGTCTGGATGTGTTTGCCATATGATGATGCCTTTTTTCTTCTCCATTCTGGGGAACAATGGTGTTTGCAAGGCACATCCAGTCCCTGTTCTGCCTTGTCTTCTCTGTGCTATGACATGCATAGAGACCCTGCTATGACCCTGCCCTTCTAATGTAAGGTGCTAACTGTAATAGATGAAAATTCAGTCTCTTAAAAAAATTAAGATGACAGGTCTTGTCACAGTGTAATGCTGTAATGAACTAAAATACAGGTTCTCTAATTTTATGTGACACCTTTCACTCTGTCTTGAACTTTTTCCTCAAATTCTATCCAGGATTCTACCATGTGCTCCTGATCCTAGTAAGGGGAATGTTTCAGTTTTATCTTGAACTTTTTCCTCAAATCCTATCCAGGATTCTAGCATGTGCTCCTGATCCTAGTAAGGGGAATGTTTCAGTTTTATATAAGTGCTTACAGTTACCCTAGGCTTCTTGTGCAGAGAGTAGAAAAAGGAGGCTCACTGGCACCCTGACTAACACCCTGAGGTGTGTTAGCAGAAATGGGACATTTCAAGATGGAATGTCTGGGGACGGAAAGTCACAGTGCGGTCTGAAGTGAGTGGAGTGGGGGTAAGGTGTTAGTGGTAGTGTAGGCTTTTAGCGATTGTTTGGTATTCCCTGGATTTCCCCTCACTGGCAGCATTTGCGACAAATAGTTGGGCCATCTAAAGAGCTGCTCATCTGCCATCTTCCAGCAGCACGGAGAGTTGCTGGCCTGCAATACTCCTCTGAAGCTCAGGCAGGCTTCAGTGCTCCTCAGTGCTTGGCTCCCCACCCAGGACACAGCAGTAGTACTGTCACCTACCTCTCTCCTCCACTTGCCATTGTCTCTCGCTGTTGGCAGAGGCAGAGCGTTCAATGACTGAGTCCTGTTTTCAAAATGTGTTTGCAAGTGATTGTGTTGGCCATGGCAGTGTTTGACCCAGGCACAGGGACTGGCTTTCAGCTGATTTTTAAAATGACAGCTGGTAAATCACTAGGATCTGATTGCTGAAAGGTATTTAGAAGACCTGGAGCCTTTTGTCCTTTCCACAGCAAAATTCTGCATTTATGTTTTTATTCTATTTGGGATCTGTTAAACAGAGGGTAATACGTGGAGGTGTGTTACAAAGCTGAAATTGATACCCATTGAGAATGGCATTAGTGCTCCTGCATTCCTTCTTGGAAGGATGTTTACTCACGTGTTTTCTTCACTTACTGGGATAGGATGGTTCAATGTAGTTCACAGATTTGCTATGTGACTTGATCAGAGAAACTGGATGAAGTGCAGAAAATAATTGGGAGAGGTGTTTTAATGTAAGTCTGCAACACTGACTATTGTAGAACAGAAAGGATTCTCTCTGACACTGACTCACAGCTATGGACACTTGCCTGAAGCAATGCTGGACCGTCACATACGTACTGGTGCAAAGTTATTTGCAGCTGTGCAAAGCATCACCTTGGCAAAAACCGGTGCTGTCTCTGAAAAGAAAGAAGAAATTGCTACTGTGTGAAGTAGGGCAAGTAAAAAGTTTTTGGGAGTCACGTATTTTTCAGGGCGTTTTCTTCTGTCAGCTGAAAATCTCTTTAGAGTCAAGCTTTTCTAAACAGTTTAGTAAAAATCAGTGAGTGAGGGGAAAAAGTAAGTTATTAATTTCCATCAGATTTGAACTATTTGCATCTGTGAAAAGATTAAAGGGATGTTCTGCCTTAGCCCCTTTTTTCTCTCAATTCCAGTTGCTGTAAAATTAGTAAAATTTAAAAAGAGACAATGTGATGATGCATAGGATGGACTGCACATATCAGAAAGTTGTGTTTTAATCAAAAAGTATAAAATTTCTATGGTCTCGTTAACTGCTACTCTATGTCTGGAATCCTATCTGAATATAAATAGTAGTGCTTTGCTTTTCTGAGACATCCAGCATTGCAAGTTTTGACTTCTGTGGAAGCTGCAAGATCTGAGGTGCTTTTGAAAATCTTGCCAAAGTGTCAGAGGGGGAAAGCAAAGATATCGAATTATCACCATGCTTTTATCTTAGGAGGTAGGACTGTGAAGCACTAGGGAAGTGGCCTCATTGCCAAACAGATCATCTTTCCTTTTAGAACTCTCCCACCCTGTTCCTGCCTAATCCTCTTCTGTTGGGAAAAATACAGTAATAATACACTGTACCCTGAGAGCTGTAAGAGTGAGGGTAGATTTGGGGCATTAAAGCAAATGTTTGCTGGTAGAACTGGGACACGTGATCCTATGTAGTAATCATGACAAATGTTGTGACTGCACAAGTTTTATACAAAAATTTTCTTTAATATTCAAATGGGTGAAAGATGCAGGATATCTGTTTTGGAGAGCTGAGAAGTGGGAGGGATTGCTCTATGAATGACAGGTTGGGGAAGGGAGAATTCTTCAGGTGTACTTCCTTATGGAATGACTGTGTTCCTCAGTACTACCTGTGTCACTGCACCCTTACTGCTGCTCAGAAGACACAGCCCTAGTTTGGGACCTGCTTGAGCTGCCTGTGAACCACATACAACTGAAGAACTACTGGTTTGCTCATCCTTGTCACTTTTATACCTACTGTGAATACTAACTGAGGCAAAAACTGAAGCGGGACTGATGGGAAACAGCTGCTTTCTGATACTACATATGAACTCTTTGGGCAGGGATTTACTGCAGCTAGTATTTATGCAGCATTTTTTAAAAGGTCTTTGCTTTGGTGTGCTGGTACCTCATCTCTGAAGAGAAGCAAACACGAGCTTCTGCTGCTCGGGCCTTTGGAAAATGCCCAGTAATTTTCTGCTCAGTAACATGCCTTGGAAAATTTGCTCAAAGAAAACTTACATGTATTGTGTTTAGGAGAGGGACAGTGTTCAGGTTGGTAAGGCATATTCAACAATCATTTCTGCAGACTGGGCTACTTTAGAAATGTAGCAAATGGGTTTTCTGACAGTAATGTTTCACTTCAGAAATTACTGGAATGTGTTTTTCTTGTGTCCGTGGGAGCTTGAGAGTTTAAATCAAATAAAGAATTTTGAAGAAGCGGGTCCTTAAAGATTTGAAGTGATGGGCTTTAGAGTAAATGTATCCTACTTTTTAGAGAAACAGACATTTGTGTCTTGATGTACTGCAGGTTTTTGTGCTCTCTGTGATGATGGGAATTAGTTCCAAGCCAGGCTGATGATCTACTGAACTCAGTCAACTTTTGTTGAGGTTTCCAAAGCATTGCACAAGAGGTTTGAGGGAAAAAGTTTGGGGGCATGTGACAGTTAATCTCTTTAGCAGTAAGAATGGAGTTTAAGCACACTGTTGGAAATTTACTCAGTTCTGTGCTGCTCTTTGTTTTATTTAACAATCTCCTGCATAGATTGGGAGCGTAAACTTCTTTCCACTTTAGTCCAATTAAATCGTGCTTGGAAGCTGTCAGTGGTGGGGGGAACTCCGCCCTACCCCCCTTCTTTTAATTGTTCAGTGAGTCTGTTGAATAATGAAAGAATTTGCCTGACAGGGCTTTATAGTGTTTGGTCGTCTTGATGAATTATTGCAGACGATAGACGACAGTCTTTTGTCGAAAATGCATTGGAATGACTCATCCAATTCCTCAGAAAGTGACAATGAAGCTCATTCAGCCTTTACACAGACTGAGCACAACATAGTTGCAGCTTACTTAATAACAGCAGGTATGGGCGTTGGCAAATTATTGTGTAACTTTTTAAAATAGAACTTGTAGATCTGAATGCTCATCTTGTATAGTAACAGCGATGGTATTTCATTTTGTGTTAGACAACTGTTTGATGGCTTTTCTCCTTATTTAAAGACAAGTTAGCAATTGGCCACCCGACTGAAATACGCAGAAACATCTGAAGTGCGCAGAAACATCTAAGTTTTCTGCTCTATATTTGAAGGCAGTGTTGTGTCTCAAAAAATACATTTTGTTGATACGTAATTATAGAAGAGAGTGAGAATTAGTTTCTGCCAGCTTGCAAAAGAGATAAAAATAGGGCATAGCTGTCACATCTTGCATTTTTATGTGATGTGCTCAAAGCTATCTTGAGATTTCTCCTGGGCCACATGTTCGTAGTAATATATGTGTAGTCTGAGCATGTGAGCGGGTGTCTGTTAGGGGGATGTAAGGGGAAGGGTTGGAATGTGACTTAGAGGGAGGGAGCTGGTCATTAATCAGAGAAGAGCAGACTCCAGTTGCAGCTGTATTTTTCACCAATGACATGTTAGAAAAGCACGCCGTAAGGCTTGACATCCTGTTCATCCCCTGTGACTTCAGTGGTCTTTGGCTAAACTTGAGGGATTATAGAATTATTTTTTGTCCCCTTAAAAATTTTCTTGTTGTGTAACCACAACTGCTTCAGTCGTGCTTTTCTGAAGCATCAAGTGCTATAGCAATGAAATATCCACCTAACCCAAGCCTGAAATGTACTGTGTTTAAAAATAGGCCTTCTGTACCATTATTATAGCAAATCAAATCAGTTTATCAATACTTTATTCATAGACTGTACCATAAATTTTCTGTGTTATAGTTAGATTTTAAAATATTTGGAAATATTAATTTGCTTTACATTTATATGAAATAGTATTGCTGAGGGTCACATTTTATTTAGCGTATCTATCTGAAGTGATGACTATCAAATTGCTGTTCTGGTAAAGAGGGTATTTATTTCAGGTCTTTAGAGAAATTTGTAGAACAGCTACACAGATAAGTATACTTTTAAAGAAGCTGTGGAGATGGATAATGGTGAAGTGTTGGAAGGCTAAATATATTCTGCAATACTATCACAGTGTTTGCAGGTACCTGGATCTATTAGGTGCTGCAAGTATGATGCCTGTTATATATTGATTAAAATTGATTACATTGTATGTAACAAGGTGATCTTTTCAGATAGTTTTGACCACCTGGTGTAGGGATGAAAGCTATCATAGGTGATCATAGGCTATCAATGGAATTTGTCAGAGTCAAGACAGCTCTTCTTTTTTAATCTGGCGTGGAAATTACAGGACTTAAAAAAAAAGTTGGATTACTTTGCATTTTTTTTTTTTATTATTATTATGGTTGGGGGAGTCTAGTAAATCTTTCTTAATGAGAAATGTTTTTGACAGTAAGATCTATAACATATTTGCAAGTATGATTGGTTGCTTTGCAAATGCCTTACTGCAGCAAATCTCAGATCTGGAAAATTTAAGCCATGTTAATAAGCAGATATCTAACAGTATGAAGGAAGTCTGGGTACAGTGTTCATCATTATGCTGATTTTTAAAAGATTTGAAAGCTTCTCTCTCATTTTCTGAGAAGGAAGTAGTTGTTAAGTATTACACTCTGCAGTGTATTAGTCCTTGTGATGACAGCAGGGATATTCAGGCTGCAGAAAACAATACTGACTCATGGATATCTTTCTGCTTATAGTGCCAAAATGCTCTGGTATAATTTAAAAAATGCGACCTGGAAAAGTAAATTATGTTTATATCTATGTTATACATGGATCTTACCTTCACTGTTTTGATGCTACTTCCTAACATTGCCAAGTCCAACACCAAACCATGTCCCTAAGCACCACGTCTATGCATCTTTTAAACACCTGAAGGGATGGTGGCTCAACCACTTCCCTAGGCAGCCAGCTCCAATGCTTGATAACCCTTTCAGTGGAGAAATTTTTCCCAAGATCCAAAATAACTCTTCCCTGATGCAACTTGAGGCCATTTCCTCTCACCCTATCATTTGTTACCTGGGAGAAGAGGCCAACCTCCAGCTGGCTACAACCTCCTTTCGGGTAGTTGTAGAGAGCGATAAGGTTCCCCCTGAGCCTCCTTTTCTCCAGGCAAAACACCCCCAGATCCCTCAGCTGTTCCTAAGACTTGTGCTCTGGCCCTTTCACCAGCTTCATTGCCTTTCTAAGGGCACAGTTTATCGCCTGCCTGGAGAAACTTTGTTCAGCTACTTGACCTAATCCTCAGAAACAGAGAAGAGAGCATTTCTTATATCTATATGATTTTTTCTCATTTTGTTCAAGATGGAATCCACTTTCGATCTTACATTTTGCTCCTCAAAGCATTTTTCGCCATCTTATTAATTTATTTTAGTGATGGTAACGTTTTAAATTAATATAGGCTTGGCAATTTCCACTTTTTCTTCCCTATTTTGATTTAGTTTGATTCCCTCCCCCTTCTTAAAATTAAGATGACTCTGAATCACTAAATTTAAGTGTGTCAAGCAAGATCGAGTTTACAGTCCTGTTATATGTCTGATTTCATTCTTGATAGCTGCAATATCTGTTAAAGCATGCTTTATAAGAAGTCTGTAATATTTTATAAAATTTTAATTCCCTTTTGCTACCTCTCTTCCAAGAGATGACATACTATCTGTCAACAGGAGAGCTGACAGAACTGGCTCTGCAAGTGTTTTTTACTATGGTGTTCATTTCAGATCAGATCCTCAACTCCTTGTTTTTGTTTATTTTAGGAGCACATAGCATCACCATGTCATTCCTGAAATATGTGGATATATGAATATGATAGCTAATGGCATCTGTGTGGCTAATAGATGTTGGACCTCCATCAGGAGACCTGCACCTGAGAACAGACGGGCTTGGTGGTTTTAAAAGAGAGAGACCAAGAGTTAATTATAATTTTGCCTCATTTAAAATTACTGAATCTGATGAGAGAATTTAATGTAGGAGATAGGTACTGATTAATATAATGGTGCAGTGAAAATCCTTATACAAGTTTTAGGTATAATAAAAAAGATACCAAGGTGACTGTGAAAGAAGGTGGATCTGTTCATGGAAGTCCACATTCAGTAGGATAGCCCCTCACTTGAGCTCCTTGGAGAATTATGCCTTAGATCTGTGATGGTGAAAACTACAGTGTTTCAAGTCATAGGTGAAACTCTGGAAATAAAACAAAACAAACAAAAATCTAAACCAAAACAAAAATTCTGAGAGGCATTGCCATGGACAATGTATTATTAGACTTTTACCAGTATAACATTCCACTATGCACTTGGCAATTTAAGATGCCCAGGCTGTACAAATGTTTGTAAGTTTAGGATTTGCTTCTGTGATACTGTAGCAGCTGTGCCAGTCTAGGGAATCTATGAACAGCTTGCAAATTCTTTTTATTATTTGCAAGTTACTTTTTTAATGTCTGTATTTGCTTGAACATGTTCGAATTCTCATTTTATTGGTAAGGGCTGTGAGTCTGTCTGTGCTGAGGTGCAAGGTGGAGTTTTTAAACTTACTGTTTATTAAAGCTTGTATTAATAGTGGATTAGTGAAAATTTAGAGGATGAGAATTTGCTCTGGATACCTCTACAACAGGCTGGAGAATAAAACCACAGCAATTAAAAAAATAATTTGTGGAATGCAGTAGGCTAGGAAGAGGTAACGGCAGGAGAAAAGGGGGATGTGGAGGTTTTAATATAGGTCACCAGGATCAGAAAAAGCTTCCTGATGCAGACAGTCCTGAAGAATGTCCTGGGCGCCTTGAAAAGAATTAAGTCCAAAGCAAATTTCAGAGGGATTGGATGTGAAAAGAGGAGAATTTTAGCTTTAGCTCTGTTACAGCTCTTTGGCTCCTGGCCTTTTCTTGTGTTGCCTAAAGATAGATTCACAGTTTGAGTCAAGCCAGACCAAAAAGTTTTAAAAATACACAGGTTAGGGAGGCAGGAGCAAGTTCAGTGCAGAGCTGGACTTTTCTCATGGCTGTGACACAGTCCTGGAGTTTTTCAGCTGGAGGCAATAGCTCTGGTGCAGGTCCAGCCATGCCACTGTGGCAGGCTGTGTGGATCATCCAGACTGCTTGAAAAGGCTTAGAAAATACACTTTTAGCAACCTGAGCCAACTCTGAGGTTGGCAAAGCCTTGGGAACTCATGAGCAAAGACAGGAGTTAGTCTGGCCAGTATAGTTATACCAAAGTCAAAGTTTCTGTACCCTTTTTGCCTGAGATTATTGTCTGAATGCATGGTGGAAACCATCTGCCGAGAATGGAAGATCTCAGGTGTTACCAAGGGCCTTCTGCTAGATCAGGTGCATAATTTTTTTTTCCCCCCACTTTTTTTTTTTTTACCAGTCACCAACTGTATTATTTTTTATCATGGAATTCAGCACTATACTTGGGGGCCAATATACATTGAAATGCAATCCTAGATGCATTTGAATTTCTGCTGTGGTTGTTGTCACTGCATTGGAAGTCCCCGGTTTGGCAAATGCTCCACTCACTGAATCCAAGTGACAGTTACCTATTTGGAAAAGCTTTTTTCTACTTTTTAAGTGTCTGTTCTTGCAAAATTGCACTGAACTGACTGCTTGTTTGGGACTTATGTATTACAATAGGCTGCATTTTCTTCTGCATGTGTATTACTGGCTGTTGTGTATCTTTTGTAAAGTTTCCCTTTTTCTGTTTTTGCAGGAGTGATAAGCATTTTCAGTAACATTGTTGTGTTAGGCATCTTTGTTAAGTACAAAGAGCTTCGGACAGCAACCAATGCAATTATTATCAACTTGGCTTTTACTGACATTGGTGTTAGTGGCATTGGTTACCCCATGTCTGCTGCCTCAGACCTGCATGGAAGCTGGAAATTTGGATATACTGGATGCCAGGTATTGCAGTTCAGTGAAAGAAAATTCTGAGCACTTAAAAGCAAACTGAGAAATAAGCAGTAGCTCTGTCTGGTGTTAGCTCTTTTAAGAGATAAGATGGACATGCAGAATTTGACTGTAGACCAGGAGCTGATGTTCTGTAATGTCAACAATTTCTGGAGATGGTATTTGGTATGAATTTTGCATTAAGGTTATAATCTGCAAACATTAAGGTAGGGACCTTGTATCCATCAACTAGAGATTTTAAAATAGCTTTAAGAAGGCTTACAAAATCAAATCCCAAAATGAAGATGGTTATAGTAGCACATGTACATTTGATGGCTTAATGGATTGTTAAAAGACTTTGATGTAGGTAATGTTTTGATGATGATTTTAACAGATTTTAATGAGTTCTCCTTGGCAAATAAATGTTCTTTTGGATAGGACTATTAGGATATCCAAAATGAAGGCCTGCAAGGCTACTGGTCTCCATTAAAGACTTAGCCTAGTTTTAATAGCCTATTTTTTTTAATAGCCTATTTTTAAGAATAGACTGACTGAAAAAACTTTCACAGCAGAGAGATGGTGCCCTTCGCTCACTGTCTACTGTGATTTAAATTTACTTTACTGATAGACTGTTGGGCTTAAGTGCCCAGGAAGATGAGTAGTAATGTGAAGGCATATGCTGAAAATATGTCTCAAAGCAAACTTAGCAGCACTATGCATTTTAGACCTTTACATAATGGATGCTTATAACAATCTGACATATCACTTACCTCAGCAGGCCATTGCCTCAAGCTCAAAACTCAGTCACTGTTTGACAGGAAACGTCACTTTTATCGTATTTGGATCTGAACTGACTTGTAGTATGTCCATGTTGATGTGAAATCTCACTACCAATGCCCTGAGAGTTAAGATGACTTGAAGCACAACTCATGTCAGCCTAAAGCAAATGAATCCGGTGATCTGAGATGGCAGAATGTCATGTGATTCTATTATAACTGCTGGTGGCATGTGGTCTGGCTCAGGGCTCTGTATTTCTAGGGTGCCAGTGGTAACACAGCCCTCCCAGTCATCCTTCCTGATCAGGCTTCCCATGGGACAACGGTGCAGATGCATTTAGAGCATGCTGGGATTCCAGCATCTGTGCAATAAGTCTGACACCCATAAAAGTGGGGGCTGAGGGGGTAACTCCGTGTGCCATATCTGTGAGAGAAGTGTAGTTGTGCAACAGATGAAAGAGTGATAACTCAGAACTTCGCATTTGCTAAAGCTGTAACACTCTGGTGAACCAAATGCTCTTTGGATTTCCTTAACATATACTGAAAACATGAAATAAACCCTTCCAAACTCTGAATCTCAAAATTTACTTATTGAAATATGTTTCTTTGATTTTGAGACTTACACCTTTAGGATTTTTGATGTACACAAAAGGAGGTTGCTTTCAAAATGTTTAATTTTTAATGAGCCAGCCTCAAATTGTCTGGGTTGAATTAATTCCTTGTTCAAGGCCTTGTGCATAGAAGAGAGCTCTGGCTCAATGTGATGTGTTTTAGCGGCTTTGATCCAGTACACAAATTTGTGCTTGTACCTTTGAAAAATGTCTCAGGAAGGATTTTCTTGTTTGTTTGTTTTCATTCCAGATCTATGCTGCCTTAAATATCTTTTTTGGGATGGCGAGTATTGGTTTGCTCACTGTTGTTGCAGTTGATCGTTATCTGACAATCTGCAGGCCTGATATAGGTACTGTACTTACAGTCAAGTCATTCACTTTTGGGCTTCTAAGAAATAAAAGTCTGATTTGATTGTATTGTTTTTTTCATGTATGATTCCATAATTACATGGCTGGGCATAATTTGAACCTATGGTACTTGGTTAAGTAAGTTATCTAGTTGGCCTGGATGCTTTCACTGCTTGTGAAAGCAGAAATTTCACAGTTAGGCTGTTATTCTGTTTTAAAGTTGTATTTTCATGGCTGTTTTCAGTCTTTAGAGGGCCACATCCACATACAGAAGCACATGAAAGGCTCTGGCTGTGAGAGGGTGTGTGCCTCTAGTGTGGTGGTAACACCACACGGGGTGTTTTCCTCCCCTCTGTCATAGCTGTATCACAACAGCTAATTCCTCCCCTGCAGTCAAGGATGAGCTTGGATGCACTGTTGCATAATCAGCTTTTTGGCATGGGGTCACAATCAGGTGTTGCTTTTGTGCTGAGAGTTGGAAGGGGTGATGCCATTTAAGTGGCCTTAAAGACTGGAAAGATTGAGATGTCTGTGCCATACGAAACAGGAATGCTACACTGTTTGGGAGCGTAAACCTTTGAAAGGCTCATTATTAGTCCATTATGTGCTTGCTGTAAGCCACTTGTCAGTTTAGTTTGACACTGAGAAGAAGCAATAGATGACAACAATTTGTGATTGTATGTGCTTGGCCACAGGAAGAAGAATGACTACCCGTAGCTACACCATTCTAATCCTTGCTGCTTGGATAAATGCAGTTTTTTGGGCTTCCATGCCTACTGTAGGCTGGGCAAGCTACGCTCCGGATCCGACTGGAGCAACGTGCACAGTAAATTGGAGGAAAAATGATGTGTAAGATTCCCCCTCACCCTTTCTTTTAACTTTGCTGTCTCATTGAAGTCTCAGATTATTTAATTCACCACTATATAAGCACAGCTTCTTTCTGAAGTATGAAGCCTAATTTTTAATTTAAATTTTGAAAATAATTTAAAATAATGGAAATAACATAGGGCAAAAAAAACCCCACAGGAATTGAGCAAACAACAAGACTTGTAGTTGCTAATAAAAAAATTAAGGCTAAAGGAAATTTTCTTTATTATTTAAAAGCTTGCTATAAAATTTCATAATCAAAAATAATGAATTCTTTAGTAACCTTTCCTGGATGGCTATTTGTAAGTTACTCTGTTTTGTTTTTCTGTCTTATCAGGTCCTTTGTTTCCTACACAATGAGTGTAATTGCTGTTAATTTTGTTGTGCCCTTAACAGTCATGTTTTACTGTTATTACAATGTTTCCCGGACAATGAAACAATATGCCAGCAGCAACTGCCTGGAGAGCATTAACATAGATTGGTCTGACCAAGTAGATGTGACAAAGGTAAATGGGCACGTGTTCTGTTTTAAATGTGTTCTTAGGTGTTAAAGACTTAGGGGCAAAGGAACATGTAGCCTGTTAAGCATTTCTGTTTCCTACATTGCCCCTTCTCTTTCAGACTAAATATTAACTGAAGTTGAGCCTTGGTGAAAACTCTTGCTTGACTTTTAACACTAAATCTACTTTTGGTCTAATACTCTTTCCAGAATACTTTAAAGGCTGGGAGCATTATGAATTTTCCTTGCCTTTGCCCTCTGTCGTTACTCAGAAATGCACTTCAGATGTGCCTTAGAAGAACTTTTAGTCTGTCTGCAGAGTCCTTAAGCTTTCTGCAAGGTTCACAGATGGGTCTGGTCTGAAATGGATTAGTCAACTGATTTGATTCGGGGTCAAGAAATGAAAGTGCATTTCCAGCACCCAAGCTGTGTCATTCCAATCCCTTGTTCTGTTTGGTTTGTTGAGCTTATCTCTTTCTCATGTAAACATTAGTAAATGTGAGTTATGGCATGAAATGATATATCCTGCCTGGAAGGTTGGCATTCTTTTAATGTATAAAAGTCCTTGAGAAATCTTGAAGTTCACTAGCCCCTCTGGTTTTGTGTAAAGATGTGATTGATTGGTTGGGCATGATGAAAAAGTGAGAGAGAATTGGACAGATGAGTATGTACCTATGGTTTTGAATTACTTGTCAATGCAAACTTAACATTCCTTGGAAAACTTTCTCATTGTTAAATTCTGAAAATAGTATTTTTACCTAAAAAAGATAATTTGAGCATTCCACTTTTATGAAGAATTTTCAGAATGCTTGAAACTGAGGACTCAGTTAAAAATTTAGACCCATGTTTGTGAAGAAAATGCATTTTTCCTGTTCTGCAGCTGAAGACACTAAGCTATATTTAAAAAGAAAAAAAATTAAAGTTTTGGAGTTAAGCAATATCCTTCATTAGAATTGGACTGCTTGTTTTTCACAAATCAGAGTCTTCTAAACTTCCTGTGAACCAACCTTTTAAATGAAAGTGTTCTTTCTAACATTATTATCAATGGGTATTGCATTTGTATTTAAAAAGGAATCTTCTGTGAGAGGCCCTGCTTGTTTGTTGGTTATGATCTAGAGCAGCTCATACAAGCTAGCTGTTTACTTCTTGTTTCTCATTTTGTTCATCACTGAAAGACTGCATAAGTAAACAGCACTAGAGAATCCTGTGCATAAAAAAAAGCCCTGGAATTCTGTTTGGTTTTCTAGTGGTTTGTTTTGTCCTCTTGATTAATTCTAGATCTCCATTCCAGTTTGCATTACTGATTCATGCCCATAACAAAATCCAGAGAAGTCTGCTGCAGTTAATACCTCTCCTGCCTTCCCACTACCCCCAGTTTGTCACTGTTCAGGTCTAGCTGTGGCATGGTGTGTTCTGGGGTGTGAGCCCCAACATGCCCCAATTGTTCTCTGTGACAGGCAGGCAGAGAAGACATGACTGCTCTGGTATCTCCTCAGTATGATACTTGAACTGTCATGCTTTACTAAACTAAGCAGATGCTTCTGGGTTCCTTCAGTGCATGTCATAGAACATAATTTTCTTTTATTTATCTTCACATAATTAAGCCCTGTGAAGTGTTTTTATCAACAGCCTGATTAAGCATTTGACTTAGATTTTTCTCTCTGTTCATATTTATTGCTTGTAATAGCATCCCAGAATGACCTGTCATAGGGGTCATGATTCATGTGTGAAGTCCTCTCTGGTCATTTAAACTCCTGATGGAGAGATTTAACATTATCGTTAGTGCTGACTTTGAAGGAAGTTTGTATGTAATGAAATGATACTATGCCAGATACATGGCAGTGAGGTGTGCTATTAAATCCCCAAATGAGATTTGTAACCTGTTAAAATGTGTCAGATAGGCTTATTCATATATTATTTCATTCAGGATAGCTCTATTTTCACACAGGTGCATGTGCTTTTGTTATGAGGCCTTCACCGTGAGGTAATACTGGTTATGTGTCTATTCCTCTTGTTTTACAGATGTCTGTTGTGATGATTGTAATGTTCTTGGTGGCCTGGTCTCCGTATTCTATTGTGTGTTTATGGTCTTCCTTTGGAGACCCAAAGAAAATCTCTCCTGTAATGGCCATCATAGCTCCTCTATTCGCAAAATCTTCCACATTCTATAATCCCTGCATTTATGTCATTGCAAACAAAAAGTAAGTGTTCCTAATTTAGTACCAGTCTACTTCACGATTTTAGCATATCACCTGACAATAGAAGGATCATCTGTAAAATATGAGAAACTGATTAGTGAAGAGCAAAGGGTAAGATACTGTTAATTTATCAAAGATGACCTTTTTGACAGGACAGTCTAAAATAAATTGTTTTGATCATCATTAGAACATACTGAATTAATTAATATTTTTGAGAACATATTAACATAGTTTTTGTAAAGGTTTTGAAACTCCCTTTGTCTTTTCTCAAGGGGATTCATTATGGAATTTGCATTGCATCAGTAGTAAACTGGTTTTAATGACTGTGGCCAAAATATGTGTGGCTTAGTGACATGTTACTTTTGTAGACTTGTTTGATTTGGGGTGTATCATATTCTGACTGATCAGGATGGATTGACCTTTAACCTCAAAGTGAGTAAGTTAAGCCTATTCCAGTTTGAGCAAGCATAACATGCTGTAATGGAGCCAGTGCCTCTGACTGAGGACTGTGTTTTACAAAGAGGCATCCTTCCTTTCTCTGCTAACAACCTTCAAGCAGAGCCTCTGATCTCTGTCTAGGTGAACTTACCTGATGCTGCTGAATCAATGAAAAAACATATGGGGTTTTCCCATTCTGTAAGATCACCTTTGTCGTGGCTGTACCCTCTCCTGGGATAAGCAAAAGCTGCTGTGATCCCTGTTCTAGAAGAAACACTGAAATTAACTGTACATTCCAGTACATGGAAGTGAGAAAGACTCAGACCCTTTTGAATTCCAAATACACCTTTTTTATTAAGTTTGACTAAAATTGAAACCTATTGTAATAGTTAAGGCCATCTGACCCAGTTTTTCTTGTATTTAGTTCTCCAGCTAATGATCTTTGTTTGCCCTTTGTCATTTGCAGGTTTCGGAGGGCGATCCTGGCAATGGTGCGATGTCAGACAAGACAAGAGATAACTATAAACAATGCTTTGCCCATGAGTGTATCTCAAAGTGCATTGACATCATAGAACTCCTGGCATTTGCCTGCATAAGTTACGTGGAAAGAAGTGAAATCCGGGTTAATTAGTCTTTTGGATGATTAATCTTTTGGACTAATAATCTGCCCCAGACAACTGTTTTGTGTTAGTCACAGTAATCTTTTTAGATAAGTTAAAAATACAGAAAGACAAAATCTGCCATAGTTTTGAGAGTGAGGTTTATTGGCCCAATATGTCTGTCCCAAACAAAAAAGGCTAGTGAAGTGGCCACTGTGACTCCTACAGAGTTGGATAAGGTGACAAAGGGGCAGGGAGAGACTGAAACAGGAGGTGCTTAGCTTCAGTAACACTAGATTTTACATTTATAATTTCTTTCATAAATTACTTTCCACCAACTCCCCTTGAAAGTTTTCCAGACTTGAAATATTCTGGATTCTCCCTATGACTGTGTATTTCTATACTAAGTGTCCATGTTGATATGCTTTGCAAAGTTTTGTGAATATGTTAGGATGTCAAAATATCCAGCCAAACTCTATAAAATCTTTTATCAGCTTTTAGGATTTTGAAGAAGTTTCAGGATATTTAAAGTATTTTAAAAATTTTGACTCAAAGAACCAAACTAATTTGTATGAAAGACAGCTTTTTTTTTTGTTGTTGTTGTTTAGTTTCTAGTGTTTGTGATTGCATGGCAAATCCTGAAAATGAGACAAAATGTACTCTAAAGCTCCACACTTGGAAGGCATATAAAACTGAGTAAATATTTATGGTGATTTCTCATCACTTTTAAGTCAATCTTTTAGTTATATAGGTCTGATGTGTAATTTTCAAGAAATACCTTTGGTAATATGAGCAATGGATTTATTCAGGATGAAAAAGATGACTGTATAGATCTAGCTTCTATTATTATGTATGCATGCATCTAAAGTTTGGCTTTACAGTGTGTAACTTATTTAAAATATATGGGTGTTTTTGGCAAAAATCTGTTTTTACAGGATTTTTTAAAAGCTGTGGAATCTAGGCTTCTTATTAATTTGTAATTTTTAGTATTAAAGAAAATGCCACACAATATCATCACGGTGTACTAGATTTCCTTCAGGAACCTTGGAACACTGTATTGACAGTAATTAATGCACTGCCTCTTAGTAGAAGAAGAGAGATATTTTATTACACACTAGCTCTACAAGCTACATATTAAAATAGCCTTGAAACATGCTGGATGTGATTTGAAGCAGAGTGTGTTCTGACAGAATAAAGAGGGAGCTGGTTTAACTGATCCCATTCAGGATACATTTGAAGGTTAAGCAACTACAGATCTCGGCTAATCTGTTGTAATCTGCTGTTACTAAATGGATGTCCACATTCACATTCATAGCAGCCTGCACACGAGTGCCTAGGAATAAAGTTTTCAAATTTTTTTCATATCATTTCTGCTGGGAAGAAGCCATGTATCTGTTTATTTACTTTTACCTCCTAATGAGCTTTTTTGAAGATGTTCTTGGGTTTTGCCCTTCACAATGCACTTGCGTTTACCATGGCAGAAGTGATGGCACTGGAACAAGGTACATATTTTATTGTTTGTTATATAGGGCAATTTATAAGGAAAAGGGTTAAAGAAATTGGAGATAACGTTCTCAAACATTGCAAATTAGTTCTAGCATAGCTGAAATCAATGCATGTTTTACACTGGTTCTATGGCTAGCAGTATACCTTAATAGGAGCAGATGGTCATTATGGCTTTGTACTTAGCAAATAGCTATTTTAAATCTTCATTTCTGCAGAAGGCAATTATTTCTTTCTGCTCTGTGATTTTCCTACTATTGTAATGTCCTTTCTATTCCTACAAGCTAGTTAATTACTGTAAGGTGATTTGGGTTTAAATAAAATACACTAGTTTCTTTTTTTTTTTTAGTCTGCTGTAAGTAATATAATTTTTGATAATAAGGAGGTTAATTTGAAATGCGGTGACCTGGTATTGTCATGTCCATTTTAGGAGATACCCTCTGTCATTGCTACTTATTGTCACAGCCTGTCTGGTATAAAGCTGCATGAGGAAAAAGTAATATAGAGGAAGAATCTAGAAGAAAGGGGGAGAAAATTGAAGATAGACTTATTGAAGGCAGGGGAATCTTCAAGCTAGTATGTGCAAACAATATACCCCAAAGAAATGAAAATACACTGATTCCTGAAAATGCTGAGAAATCCCATTTCACTGAAATCAATGGGAGCAGAAAGTCCTTAGCATCTCTAAACAGCAAGTAATTTTTACATAGCATATGTAGAAAGGGGGCAATATGCTTTGGAATATTTTGAGTTTTCAGTCTATTCTGAAAGGTAAGTATAGAAAATACTTTGAGTCTTCATCATACAGAAAAATAGGTTAGTAATCCTATATTCTGAATTTTAGGAAATTAGATGGCATGCAATTCTCACTTGATACACATGCATGCATTATTCCTTATGTAATGGATTCTGTTTTTCAGTTGTCAGTAGAGTGAGGGATGGACGGAGGATGGTGCTTACATGCTTTAGAATAAAACAAATCTAATCTAGATCTCATGTGAAAGGATTGTTTCTGTTTTGTATTCTTTTTCTCTTTAGAGACTCCATGTCTATGGAATTTGTTCAATTTTTAAGTGCAGACAATTCTTCTTGATTTTCCTGTTCTTTTTTTCTGGTGGTAGTGTTGCAGAAAGTAATAGACTTTGAATTTAAATTTGAAATTCAAATTTCTGATAAATAAAGGCCAATATCTCTCTCCCTTCTTTCCCCACCCCTCCCCCCAATGCTAGGTCTGTACTCTGTAATGATCCTGACATGTATGAAATCCCTGTGAATGTCCCTGTGGATACTGTAAAACTTCGTATAGAGAAAACTGTCATACGAAGGATTCCTACTGAAGCCTTTTACTACCTAGTAGATCTCAAATATTTGTGGGTAACTTACAACTGTATAGCCAACATTGATATCAGCAGCTTCTATAACTTGAAACTACTGCATGAGTTACGGCTGGATGGTAATCTGCTCTCAACTTTCCCTTGGGAATCACTGGCCGAGATGCCCAACTTGCGGACTCTGGATTTACACAACAATAAAGTGACCAGCATTCCCGCTGATGCTGGCCGGTACCTGAGAAACCTCACCTACCTGGACATATCCAGCAACAAGCTCACCACCTTGCCGTCAGACCTGATGGACATTTGGCCCCCCTTCTCAGGAACTGTCCTGTCCAAGAACACAGACATTCTGGTGACACAGAGAGTCATTTTGGGTATGTTAAACAGCCTCTTTTTTTCCTTATTAAAATGTACCTAAACATTAAGTTGCAAGTGAGAGCATGTAGGGGATTCAGGAAGAGTGGGTTTTATCCAGCTCAGTGTTCTGGTTTGCTCTGTGATTATTATTTACTTTCTGTTAATGACAAAAAACCATAAAGTGAAGATTGCGACCTCCATGTATCTCATATATCATATTATCTCAAGATTATAAAACTGAAGTAAAAGCTATGAGAATCCAGTCTACAGGAATGCAGGCCATATGGAGTATTCAGTAGCCATACAAATGCAGGGCTTACATTGTATTTCTGGTGACATTTCCCTCATCTTTCCCAACTGTGAGCATGTCTATTTGCCACTGTTTTTTCCCTGTGGCTCACAAGCCAAGCAAGTAGCAAGAGCTGATGCTCATATAAAGCCTGTCCTGTGACACATGCTGTAGATAGTGTTGGTGGCTCAAAAAAGGGCAACTGCTCTCTCCAGAACCCTTGTTGACCTTGCATTGTTCTAAAGCTGACTGATTTTTCTGAATATTTCCAATTTACATGTTGGATATGAGAGAGACTAGGAAACTGATCTCTGCAATTTCACAGTACTTTTTATAGTGTTTAAGGCAAGTATATGAGAATAATTTGGTCAGACTCTGATTTTTTTATTGTAATTTTATCCATCTCTAGAATACAATTACATGAGTTCTATTTGTGGCTTTGTGTTGTATATTACGCTTTCTCTCTACTTCCTAGTCTTGCAGGAACTTCTTTCTCTTCTGCAGTCTCAGAACTTGCCTGGAACAGTTCTATCAACAGTGTTCTTTTTTGTCACTGTTTACATATAAATGCATGTTTTGAGGTTTTTGTAGGGTAGCAAGTGGAAGGGAGGAAAACCACCTGGCTGTCTCTACTGCAGTAGTTCTACAAGCACTGCTAAAGATCTACCCTGTGTTGTACTGCCCAGTATTTCCAATTTCTTTATCTAAACCCTCACTATTCAGTGTTCATTTGTTCAGCAGCCTTGTTTCACAGTGGAAGCTGCAGTATAAAACTCCCATTCAAATGAGATTTTACATAAGTAACTTAATAGATGCAAGTAGGCTGAACGACTTATTTATATGCATGGTAACTGTAGGCTTGCAGTTTTAAAGGGTCTTCATTGATTCAGAATTTAAAAAAAAAACCTCACACACACAAAAAGCTGTAAAAGTAAGCCCATCTCAGTACTCCTTTCCCTGTCCCCACACTGACGGCTACAGCAGGCAGTAAAGTAGGTGCTGACTGTGCTAGATCTAATCTCCTCATGATCTCATGTGGGAGTCCCAGGGTTTAATTGGTTTCCTTGTCATACAAAGCCCTCTCCACTTAAAAAACCAACCAACCAACCAAAAAACCACAAAATCCCCCAAGCAAAAAAAAATAAAAATCCCCAGCCACAAACAACACACCCTTAAAAAAGCAAAAAAACAAAATGTGACAAACTAACCCAAAAAATAAGCACTGAAAATCTTAAAACCACACCCCCCTGCCCTTCTCTCGTCCCCTCGTCCCTGGCAATCCTTTGCAGGCTTCCTTGGTGCAGGCACTTTGCCAGCCTGGTCCTGGAAAACCCTCTGGTGCCATCACTGAGTTCTCCAGAGCCCCGGGATGTGACTTTTGGACCATTTTCTGTTATGAACTACAACTGGGCTTTAATGCAGATCTCCAGAGGGGGTACACATACTGAGTTTAAACAACACTTTGCTTCTCTCTTTTTTTAATGCTAGGTGCTAAGGAAAGCTGTATGCAGCCATTACAGATTTGTATCTGAGAATGCAAAATGCCAGGTAGTAATTTCATTGTCTTGCGTTGAATAAATCTACCTTAGGTAAGCTGTGAATCAATTAGCTGAATTTTTTTTGTCATTGACATCGAAGCTTTCTGATGAGCGTAACCCAGTGCAGACAGAGGGTGCTTGCTACACAAGAAACTCTGTAGTGATCAAGAAAATCCCCTTCCTCTGGAGATTAGAAAGTACAATGCTCTTTATGTTATAGGTTATTTTGACAAATTTGCTTAATCTCCACTGAGTGTTAGTTTTATTGTGTATACGGCAAGCAGTAGTTACAGCACTCACACTCATTGGCACTGTTGACAGACTGCTATAAAGCAGTTGTTTTTCAGGAATGAATGGTTGATAGAAACCATCAGGGTAGAAATATTATTTAGGAGTTGAGATGTCACTACAATGCTCCAACTATCTCCAAGGAGATGTTGGCTTATCTCTGACACTCCTGTCTCTATGGTGCTTGCTAGAACCTGAGGGAGAAAAAATGTGTCCCATAGGTACTCTCCTCCTCTGAGCTGGTGAAGATCACAGAGGTATGTGATCAAGAAAGATCTAGCCTGCCAGGATGCAGATCCAGAGGACCTGAGCCCTTTTGGTAAAGTCGGTGCTGCTCTTAAAGCCTGTGGCCAGACCACCCCAGAGCCTTCTGTGGAAACCTCCCCCAGTGCTGATGTATCAGGACAGTGAGAAAGTTTTTTTTAATCTCTAACCTCGATCTCCCTTACTGCAAACTAAGCTGATTACCTCTTGTCCTACAAGGAGATAGACATACAGAAAAACTAATCACTATCTCTCATAGTAATCTTTCATATGTTTTCCTTCCCTATTTGCCATCCTAACTAATCACACAATTTCTTTCACCAGTTCTAGTATAATGTGAGGGTTTCTTTTTTTTTTTTAATTGATTGGTGTTGGGTTTTTTTGTTGTTGTGTTTTTTTTTTTTTTGAGTGGGTAGGCATGGGATGTGCTTCCCGTTTTCTGCCGTAGTTATCGGCTCCCTTTGGACTCCTTTAGGTTTTAAAAAAAAGATTTCTCATAAAATGTGATGCCCACAATTGGCACGCTTTGATGCTTAAAACTGTACTATGTACTTCAGCTGTTCTCTGTGGGAGTATTCAGCCTGACCTATGTAACTTCTTGAAACGGTAAATGCAGCCAGAACTCTGTAAGAAGATGGAATCCAGGGCAAATAAATACTGGTTTTGTCTAGCCAGGAAAACAGCAGTCAGATTCTAATTAGTGTAAGCAATTATGACTTGAGCTATCTTCCTTCCTGGTTCTGGCAAAACAAGATTAGTGCTTGTGTTTCAAAAACAAGACCAAAACCAGCAAAATCCCAAATTCAAGTGTTTGTGTGTATGTTTGTGTTTGGTTTTTTTTAACACCAACAGGCAATTTTGTCTTCAGTGTCTTGACTGAGCATCAAGAGGGTTGCAAGTAAGAGAAAGTTCAGGTTCCTTGTGTTTTCTTCAAGGACTCTTGGAGGAGCCAAAGACTACTTTCGTCAGAGGACTGCTATGTTAGCATCTCCTTATTCCAGTTGATAATCTCTGTATTAAGAGGTTTGGATTTTTAACTACCTCCCTCTGTATGATGCTCCCCTGTGCGCACTATGCTAAATGAAAGGGTTAGGGAATGATTCCTGGCCCTATGGCCAAGCAGCCCGCTCTGGCTCTCATCCACACAGTTTAGGGCCAGCCCTCTTTAAAGCTGACTGACTGTTCCACAGTTTGTACTATTTAGCCCTTGGCTCTCTGTGGGCTCTACAGGATGCTGCAGTGACACTAAAATGTTATTCTGTGAGTTGGGGTGCTTTTCTTTCACTCTAACCTGCCTGAAGTAATGTGAGAATTGCATTGCAAACCATACAACTGTGCTCTTGTAATATAAAAAAGGGCTGTGTTGTATTCCTTAAGGAGTGATAGGCATGCAGAATAGTTTGGAGATGCAGAGTCTTCTGCACTTATACTGTGGGGCAACAACAGGATAGTGAGAGTCATCCTTGGTGTGGTCTCATCCATAAGCCTTTCAGGGAGCAAATCTTGGAGTGCAAACTGTCCCTGGAGCCACGTCTGGCTTTGTCTTGGAAAATGCCCTTTGGAACGGCTCAAAACAAAGCTGTGGAGTGAGTTGACAATTAAACAGTGCAAATGATTGAGGGGCCAGTGTGTGAGTTCTGGCCCTCTCTTGGCTACCTCTGGAGCCATAGCCTAATACTTTGATCCAAATCACTAATCAGCTTCAGCACTGGCTGCTGTACAGGGATTGAAATTTCTGGCATGAGTGATGGCAGTAGCATTTTCTGTGTTGTGGTCTCTAATGGGTCACTGGGAGGAATAGAGGAATCCAGTATTAAACAAAGTGGCAGTTAGATGAGATCTTGCCTCTGTTGCATGTAGAGGTGCCAAAATTTTGGAATGCTGCAGGTCCCTCAGGCTCCCATCTGGGCCATTAGGTAGATACTGCTTTTCCTGAATATACCCCTTAGCAACTGCCCTGTATAGAAAACACTGCAACACGGTGTTGGATGTGGACTTTAATGTTTAGAACCTTAGATCAAAATTTGTAGCTTCAGTTGGAAAGGGCCTTAGTTAGGTTGGCCCAAGCTGTGGTGAAAATTTCTAGCAGCCCCAAACTTGAATATTTTACATCTGGCCATTTTGCAGCAGCTGAAAAGCAGTTACACAAGTTATGGTCTGAATCTGGTTACTGATTTACAAAGGGAATTTTGTTCATAGCTATTTCAAATGCTAAAGTCCATATTGACACAGCATGGGGAAACAGTGCTTACTGAGAAGGCAACAAAAATGTGTATGCTCAGACACACACATATACATATTTGCCATTGTGCATGCAAGCATACATATAAATTTGTGAAAGTATATCTAAAATATGCTAAATCTAGAAAAAGAAAGGTTTTTGGAGCCTTTTATAATTAATATTTAATGTTAAAATAACACTGCATTGGCACAGTGCAATGCATAAATATTTATCAGTGTTTGTTTTGCCTTGGCTAGTATTTTTTTCTCAGTTCAATAAGGTGCCTTAATATTTCTACAACAGAATTCAGGGTTTATAAAAACTTTGTTTTATCAGGTACATGTGCCATTGAAATCTTACCATTATTTTAATTTTACTTCTTAAGAAATTATTTCCTGAGGGGAGTCCATCTCATTTCTTTATTAAAGCTCCATATTCTTCTCCATTTTCTTGTTTTATCCATTTTTTAACCTTTTCTTTATTCTTTCACGTTTTTGGTCTCACTTTTAACATCTTGTAAATACAAGCTGTTAAGTTTCAGAATGTCCCTTGTAGTTTGGAAACTAGGTTTAAATTCACATTTCTGTACTCTTCAATATCTAACTGAAGTATAATCAAATTCAGTGTTTTATCCTTACTTCCAACTCCACAGTGCTTTAATCTTTTAATTTTGGAAATTCACATGACTTGATGATTTACAATGGCTAAAAATAATGTGAATACTATCAGATATTGGTAAGACACAGGTAAATAGAAGGGATGTGCAACAAAGGAAATCCTGTAGCTGTATATATTTTCTGTATTTATGTAAGCCCTGCTTCTTTAGTCAGTTGCACTGGGAAGCACGATGGATGAGGGAGATGAGCTGCCTAACTGATGCAACACTCTCTTTGCACTACATGCAGAAGTATAGAGTCTTCTGGGACTACAGCTTTACTCTAAGTCGGAACCAGGATTTCAGGGTGAGATGGTCAGATCTTTGTCTCAGACTGGACTAACCATCCATTCAGTCATCATTTATTTTGTCAATTTCTGATACTTACTGTAATAACTTTGGCTTTTCTTCAGGATGGTGGGAGAATATGAAAGCCATGTATGTATAAATATTAGGAAAAGTTCCTTCACTGAAAGGGTCATCAGGGAAGTGATGGAATCACCAGTCCTGGAGGTATTTAACAGACATGTAAATGTGGCATTTAAAGATATGATTTAATGCTGGACTTGGCAGTAGTGGGTTAATGGTTGGACTTCATGGTCTTAAAGGTCTTTTCTAACATAAATCATCCCATGACTCTATCTCAGTGATGACTTTCGACTGCTTTGAGTAGGTTAGAAACAATAATAAACCTCTTCCTTTCCTACAGTAAAGTTTGTAGGATGCAGAAAGGTAGCAGAAGAAATATTTTTGTGTTCAGTATAAGGGAGACTCTGCTGCCTAGTATGTGAGATGGGAGCTCTGCTGATGCCGCATATCTTCTTGGTTAATGCTGTAGACCCAGAGTTCCTGCCCTGCTCCCTGCTTGTAGCACAGCTGCCCTCTGCTTCTGTCCTCTAGATAGCACAGGAGCCATGCCATGAGTTCACAGCACTTTGACAGTTTTTGTTATGGAGGAACTCTGGTGGCTGAGGCCTTGTTTCAAGGGAATCCTGCTTTCCCTCTTTTTCCTTAGGTGGATTTAGTTTTCAAATGCTCATGTATTCTATTTCTTAACAGAGAGAGGAAAACCGACCACTTATTAGAAAGTGAGAATTAAAAAAAAAATAAATGGAACATTACAGGAGTATTGTCTCTACCTACAAAACTCCCCTAATTGAAAAGATGAGCACAAATAGTTACATACCTGTGCTTGATTGAGCAGAATTTTTAAAAGCACAAACAGCTGATATGCCTAGATATATGCGTGAAGTTCACAAGCAATTTTTCATATATATATATATATATATTTGTTTGTTTGTTTTTTGGGGAGGTGGAGTGGTGGTGGTGGTGGAGGAAAAGCAGTTGCTGATAGAGTTTCCTTGACTTCTCCTTCTGTGTTTCAGAAAGCAATAAGTAGTGAATAGATGTAAAATCTCTTCTGTCTGGAAGAGGTGAAATTGGATTGTGATGTCAAAGTCACGGAATCTCTTCAGGTCAAGTGTTCTTTTAAAGAGTGTGGATTAATTGGGGTTTACCACAGTTTTAACCAATCACTGCCATTGTGCTTAAAATAACCTAATCTCGGTCTGGCAATAAAAGGAAGCAGTAGTTAGTTATCCCTGTATTCTTTCATCTGTAGTTCTTTTTTCCAGAACAAAATAAAGCATTTTTCCATTAGATGTTTTGATAATTTGTAGCAATACACACTGAACAATATTAACAGGCTTTTTTCCCCCTTTAATATTGGTTTGACTTGTGTATTGTGCTCATCAGTAAATTCAATAGCGAGGGGTTCTTGCATGCCATGCATTGTTTCAGACCATAAGGTGTTTTTATTCCTAGTACTCGAAAAAGATGAGAAAGGTATACCTAAAAGTATAAGTCCAGTGATAAAATATTTGAACTCATGAGTGATGTGCTGTGTGGTATTTTACCTGGTGAAGCCACTGTTGCTCTATGAAGGTCAACATAGTGGAGTAATCAATACCAGACGACGATTTAGACTGATATTCCTCAGAAATGGCTATTCTCTTTCAACACAGTAAGTTCGTAAAGATGGAGAAGCCTCTCATTCAAAGACTGGAATCAAGAAGCAAATGTTTCTGCCTCTGACAGAAGAGCCATTCTTGTGTGCCATCATAAAAATGTTGCAGTCATCAGAGTTTTTTGTGGTCCTTCCTATTTTCTGCTCTTCTGCTATTCTTTTTGAATATATTTCAGAGGGTATACTAAATTGAAGCCAGACTTCTGACAATATTAGTATAGTTCCAAACCAGATAAGAATTTTATCGGCCTAAAACCTTGCCACCTCAGCCTTTATCCTTTCTTTCTTTGTCAATGGGCAGAAACAGTGTAAGCTTTAAACCCTTAAATCATCATGTTCTCTGCAAGCATTGCAAAAAGCATCAGAGAAGATCAAGCTGTAAGAGCCGAAAGAAGGAACAAGTGCAGAGGAGAGTGACAGGAAGCAATCACCCTGAAAAACTGTCTTTCCAGAAGGCACAGGCAGGTTAAAATGTGTCATCAGTCTTAAGACATCTTTTCAAAGCGTTTTTTCCTAGATAAATAGCAAAGTTAAGTAAAGGTAGTGCCAGTACATTCTATGCTCCTGTAAACTTCTGTAAAGAAAAGTCTAGCTTAATGAATGTTCACACTGTTCTCCCTCACCTCTGAAAATACTCCCCCACCAATCAGCTGAACACAAAAGACAAATTGAAAGAGAAAAGATTAACTCAGAATAGGTCCACATTTGTCCTTTATTGTACTTGGAAGTAGTCATGCGTCATACTGTAATCACAATATCCATATATTTATTGCCTGACAACCTTTCTTTTTTTTTTCTTTCCCCTCTTCCCTCCCTACTTCAGGTTTTCAGGACAACCCATGGTTCTGTGACTGTCGCATTTCAAAGCTGATTGAATTTTCAAAAATTGTGGACAACTCAGTTGTACTTCTTGATCCATTGATTTCATGCAGTGGACCTGAGAGCCTGGCAGGAATCTTTTTCCAGAGAGCTGAGTTAGAGCAGTGTCTTAAACCATCTGTGATGACATCAGCAACTAAAATCACTTCCCCTCTGGGAAGCAACGTTCTGCTACGCTGTGATGCAACTGGGTACCCAACACCACAGCTTACTTGGACTAGGTCAGACAATATACCAGTGAACTACACAGGTATAATTGCTCTTTTATAGGAAATGGGAGAGCCAAAAGTTGTTGGGTTGCTTGTGCTTTGAGATCATTTTAATGATCTTGTATTGCATCAAGCTGGCAATTGTATATGTGTAACAGCTGTTACGAAATTCTTTGTCTAGTTCTTGGTCTTAAAAGATCCGACAGACTGTTTTGATTTTGGATGTAGTCTATAATAAGAACAATGTGTGTGGAAGGGAGAAATGGATGAAGTGGGGGAAGGATAAAGGGAAATGGAGGTTGGGTTAGTTGGGCTCTAACTCAGAAGCTGAAAAGGAGAATTTGTTGCTGTAATCTCTGTTTCATTTCAGAGTATGCATCTTAAAAAAGTCAGTGAGGCCATAACTGAGCCACTTAAATCTCAGCATTGGAAAAATAAAATTTTCCAAATTCATGCAAGTTGTATTGTAATTACTACAGACATTCATTTTCATTTTGACCCAAGCTGAACACTTTTATATAATAATATAACATGGCAGAGAATCCCACAGTTTGTGTTGGGGGTTTGGTTTGGGTTTTTTTGTCGTTGTGGGGCTTTTTTGTTTGTTTGTGTTAATTTTTAAAAGTTTAATATATGTGATTTCTCTTGGCAGAAACAAGGAAAGAAGTAGTCTAGTAACGTTTACTTTCTCTTTAGCTGCCATTCATGATGTTTTACTCTTTTCATTTTCCCATAGTAATTCAGGAAACTCCTGGAGAGGGTGTCAGATGGTCCATAATAAGCTTGACAGGAATTTCGTACAAGGACGCAGGAGAATACAGATGTAAAGCCAAGAACTTGGCAGGAATGTCAGAAGCTGCTGTTACTGTCACGGTGGTTGGTGTAGTTACTACAACTGTGTCACCACAGAAGTATGGAAGGAAGCAAGAGGCCGAGAGGCAGAATACAACTCAAGTGGAATCCAAGCAGGAACCCAAGATGACAACCACACCTCTTTCCACCACACCGACCACAACAGCTCTGGTTAGCACTGAAAGATCAACGAGCGTCATGTTTACTGACAAGAAGCAATCCAGGCCCTTGTTCGATGGAAAGAAAAGTTCAAAGGCAGTGACAAATGGAAACAAAAAGCAGACTGGGGAGATAAGCAAGAAAGGAGAGGACACTCCATTGAACACAGTGGGTATGGCTGAGCAAAATGTTACTGTGAAGAACCTAAGAGTGATCAGTGAAAGTGATGAAAGAGTGACCTTAACGTGGAAAACTGTCAATGCCACAAGCAACTCTGCAGTGACTGTGTTATACTCCAAATATGGTGAGAAAGATATGTTGCCTCTGAGTACTGATTCTAACAAAAGCAAAGTCACAATTGATGGTTTGGAACCTAGTACTCAATATATGGCATGTGTTTCACCCAAAGGCGTACCACCTACAAAAGAGCAGTGCATTATTTTCTCCACTGATGGGTTAAATGATGAAAGCAGCTCTCAGTTTTCTGTTCTGATAGTGGCGAGCAGTGCAGCATGTGTGGTTGTTTTACCTTTGATATTTTTTTTACTCTACAAAGTTTTAAAACTTCATTTGAAACCAAAAACTGCAAAAGAAGCTGAGCTTGCAAAAGAGACCTATGTGAAATTTGAAACACTGTCTCTGAAGCCTCGAACAGTGAGTGCAGGAGAGCAGCTCTGGGCACGAAGGTACACAGATGAGTCAGAAAGACTTCTCCTTTGCTCTAGGTCAAGCATGGATTCTCAAATGACCTTCAAAAGTGAGGGCTCTAGGTCAGAGTATCTGTGTTGAACATGGGCGAGGGTGGAGATGGAATAAACAACAGGTAAAATTATTCCAAAATTGATACTGCACCTGGAAGCAGGTTGATGCTACATTGTGGTCAGAATATTTTATCTGATGTAATACAGTCTGCTGGATGAGTAGGGTGGTGGGTAGGATGGAGAATAGGAGAAAAATGTTGCCTGTTTATTTTCTTTTTTCATGTTTGTGACTTTGGATGTGAAGGCATGATATTCTTCAAAAGATAAATACAGCTTTGAAATTGTTCCCTGGTTAAAAATATTTTATTTTTTGTTTTTATTAAAACGTTCTGTTTTCTCTTCTGTCATTTTACCATATGATGTTCTAGTTGCACATATCAAACATTAATCACAATCTTCATGAAAGTGATATACTTTAAAATAATAGGAAAATGGTTTAAACTGCTTCTATTGTGGTCAAAACTTTGTTTGAAAATACAAGTTTTATTCTTAAATCAGCTTGTGCTTTGAGATGTCATGCAGCTCTGTCTGTACAGTATCTTGGATGGGAAGTGTTTTCAGGCCAGTCAAGACTGAAGATAGGTAGCCACAGCTTATGGGCCCTTGAGAGGCACAATACACATTGTATTGTCATTTTGCAGATGCTTTTGCAAAGGGTAAAGAAACTTCTTTAGTATACCTGAGCTCAGGTAAGATATTGTGAGTAACTCTGAGAGACACTAGTGAACAATGTTATTTTACATCAAATGATCTTATTACAAAATCTCAGCCTTAGAGTTTACGTGGATATTACTGTCTGTATATATATGTATATATGGGTTTTTTTAAATATATATTTCAGAAATCTCAGTACAAAAAATTTTGTGGTACTGTGTGATGCAACACACATTCTTATATGTCTATATGTTACCCAGATACTGCACAATATTAAGTACTGCAGTAATATAATACATTTTGAGATACCGTAAGAGGAGGTTTTGTCCTCAGGTCATGCTGGATGTGAGGTTCAATGAGCTCAGTGAAAGCTAATTGTGAGCATGCTTCCTAATGTTTAAAAAAATCAGGTTTTAATAGTAACGAGGAATTCAGAGTTGCCTATTAATGATAATAATGATTTGTCTATTCTGAGGCTGCTTTTTTAATGCTTGAAGTAAATAACAGAACTTTTATTGGTTTTGGGTCAGATATGATAGTTAGAAGTATGTATGAATTATGAACCACAGTTTTTCCTAAAAATTACAGCTATGCTGTTTTCTTGGACCTTTCTATGCCTAGAAGAACTGTTTGTTTTGCCAGGAAATTGGGAATTGTTGTTTTCCAGAGGGAGAAATATTCCTCAGAGCTACAAACCAAAGCTCAGTTTGTCAGCTTCAAAACAGTAGCATTTTTCAGTGTCACTAGCGTAGGGTTAAATTTTGCCTGCTGGAATGCTGATGAGCTGATCTCGTAAGGCAGAGTGGTGAGACAAAAACATTTTGTCAAAAAGCCTCCAACATAAAATCATGTCAGGAAATGAACATGCTGAAAAATCTCCGTAGTATCTACACAATGGTATTTGATGGCGAGGACTAGTAGAATGAGTGTTTGAGATTTTGGAGTCTGTAGTAAGGAAGCAGGTGAGATGTTCAGAAAGTGTAAAATTAGCTTACCTGCTTAAAATTAACCTTGGTGTTCCTTTCTTTGGTACTAGCATGTGTGGTTATAAATCAATATTTCTTCATTTTCCATGGATGATTTTGACTACAGTGAAAATGGTTTTAGTTTTATAAGTGAAATATTTTACTTTTTTTTTTTTAAATTAAATTTAGGGGTTTTTTTAGGGACAGCAGATTCTTTTTGTGTCAAAACCAAGGTTCACCTGACAAGCAGTTAATGATAAACTAAGATTTTAACAGTACCTGAAGTGTTTAAATATTTGCCTTCTCTTTTCCTTATAGATAGTATAGCTGGTGGTTGTTGAAGCTGTTTCCAATTAAAAACACCATATTTGTCCTTAAGGAGAGCAATTGTGTTAACATTTAATTTTTAATTCCAGGAGAGTATTTGATTTCACATTTCAAAGCTCTGCAAGAAACTTGAGTCTAGTTCTGGAGTTCAAAAGTGCTATCACCTGACTTGTAGGTCATACATCAGTACATTGAATTGAGATTGTGCACAGTTGTGTGAGAGAGCTCACTTGCAAATGTTTAACCTTTTGGTTTGACTAATCCTGGTGGAATTAGCATGCCCTGAAGAAAGAAATTAATCTCTGGCCACAAAGGCTATTAGGATATCAAAGATGGAGTTTATTATAAAGAGCATGTTCCTTCAAGAAAACATGAGATACATGTTTTTTCCACAGTCCTTGAGACAGAAGAGTTAGATAACCCAGATATGCTTCTGTACCTCATGTCAAAATAGCAAATTTGATGGGGAATTTTGGCAGGAATTTGATACAAAGGCCAAATCACACGATAAAGACATATGCACTGAATCACCCAGGATTGGTTTAATTGAAGAGCTGAAGAAATAATTTTGCTAACAGATGCAGTTTTTTGTATTGTCAATTGTTAGTGGTGGAGTAATTGTGAGATAGATTTTGTCATCCATAATTATTTGCATAATATCTTCTGAAATGCAATACTGACTCAATCATCACTATGAATAATGATGACTATAATCTATATTTGCCTGGTAGGAGAATTTGGAGAGGATTTAACCAATGTTTATATATCGCCTTTCAAATACTTTGCACTTTGTTAGCTCAGTTCATCCTTGTCACCAAAAAGATTAGACCTCTTTTTATACATTACCTTCAATGGGTGTGGATGGCTAATGAAATAACTGACTAATATGAGCTGAATTCTAAATAGACCTCACTTTTACTTGGAGCTTTAGTGGGCCTTAGTACTTAATGTACTTAACCATAATCTTGGCTTCAATGTGCACTTACTAAGCCAAACTTAAGGCATCCCTGCATCTATTTTAGTCCTTGCCATTGCTCGCAGCAGACTTTGTATTCCTTGCACTATCATCAGATTCTCGTACTTTTCTCAGGCAGAGAATTAAGGGAGAAAACTCGTTCACGTGTACTATGAAAATGTCTGTAATAGCAAAACCATTCAGACTTGGACTATCTAAGAGGCTAAACAAAGGACATTTTAAAGTCATTACTTTTTTCTAAGAAGTAATTAAAATAGATGTTGTTTTGATGTGAAAATAAATTGTTTTTATATGAGACACTGTGCCTGACTCTTTTGTCTTTGTTTGTAGCTTTAAACAATATGAGTGTAGCTATGGGGAAAAGAAGGCTGAGAAACAGCAGAAGGGTAATCTCCTAGAGGATGCTGGGACTGTGTGCCACAAAGTCTTTTGTTTGCAATTCTGTTATGTACATGGCAAGGGTGCTGAGGGATATGCAGAGAGGTATCTATAAAAGAATGAATGAAGATACTGCCAGCTTATTGCAATGTCTGGAGCTCCACACATGCCCAGTTTCAACAAGGTGGGGGCAGCTATAAAATTAGAGTGTGGAACAAAACACACCAGAGGAATCTGAAAAATGTACTTGAAGCTGGTCTTAGTCTGCATGTGTCCCCGTGAAAGTTGTGAGAGCTTTTTGGAGGACATTGTCTTTAAAATGAAAAGGGGGAAGCAAGTAGCTATGAATGTATTGCAAGAAAGAGAGAGGCATGCATCAGCAACAATTCTGTCCAGACTGTGAGACCTACATATATGCTGCAATCATCCATTGTGATGTGTAATTTTCTTTCAAAAAGAACAGATTTGTTAGATGTGTCACTAGGAGGTAGACCAACTTGAATTTCCTTCATGGCCACAGATGACATTTCAAAATTAACCTTTTTTTATTATATTATTATATCTGTGTGTAGACCAGAAAAATTCTGACCTGAATGCCTTCTCTCACAGAAGTCATTACATTGTTATAAGTGTAGAAAGCCACAGAAGCTCCAGGTTAGCACTGTCACTTTTATTTGCTGAGAATTAGAAGTTTTCAATGGAATAGATACTTTCTATTTTCTTTATAAATCACTGAATTTTTTTTCCTCTGATTTTCAAGGGATTAAAGTTCCCTTCAGAGTGGAAGCAAGATTGTGTCATTTTTAAATATCTGAAAGACTGTCTTGCTAAACAGTGGCAAAATCAAGCTGAAATATAAGTCTGTAACAGCTTGTAGCAAGGAGAGATGGATTTTGTTTTTTTTACAAATCTGTATTATTTGTCACTGTTCAAGATAGGAATCTTTTCAATCAAAAGGGCAGAAAGCAGCTATGAACAAAAGGATAGAATATTTCTAAATATAGAAGTAAAAACCTTGCACTTTTCCCCAATTTTCTATTTTTTATAAAGTGACATTATAACCTGGTGTTTAGAAAGACTCTGGAATTGCTCAAATTATTGCAGTGAGTTCAGTAGCACATATTGGCTACATATTTTAAGTATATTTGCTCTAACTTCAGGTCTGGTATTTTTGTGAAAAACACTTGATTGGCTTAAGAATATTATGAAAGTACCTGACTGTACAAACAACTATAACTAACCTCTCATACTCATGGAATACCAGTTGACTGACAACACGTGAATATCTATATCTTTTAAAACATGATGAGCCATCAACTATTTGGAACATCTTTTCTTAAGGAGGAGTTGAAGGAATTTGGTAGATGTGTGGTTTCTTTTTTTTCTTTTTGTTCTTTTATGGATGTGACTTGGGTGACTGAGAGAGGACTTGGTGAAATGCCTATGCCCAGAGAAGCCTAAAATGGAATGTGTTGTCTTACTCTCTTTTAATGCAGGAGAAAGGAGCTTCATGTATGTGTACTGAGGGCAGGAACAGAGTATTCCAGGGCTGTTGCCTCAGACAGAGTTCAAACAGTTTCTTCCAAGGCCTCTGGTATGGGCTGCTGGTACTTAGGAATGTTACTAGACTAGATGGAAAGTAAGAACAATGCAAAATGATAATTACTAGTAGATTCAGTGCAAGTATGATTTAAATTCAATAGGTTGCTTCCTCAGTCAAATAAACAAGTGCTTGGTTGATATATATTTCAGTCTTTTCATTCATTTAGACACACAGTTGTAGGAAACCTTTGGCATCCTCAAATAAATTTTCTAATCCTTCAAAAAGTAAATTCATAAACAAATCTCCAGATCATGTTCTTGCTTGACTCATTCTCACTTATTCTTTCCAGTTCAATATTGTTTTGGAAAAGAGAAACAATATGTATAGTTTCCAGTCTCTAAAACAATGACACCCTTGTTGAAGAAAAAGAAAATTAAATCCAATACTTGTAAGTACCTTTTTCTCTAAGAACCCGGTTTAATTAATGATGCTGAAATCTCATGCCATGGGCTGGTCAGATGAACTTCTGAGTCATGTGTCTTGAATTTTATCCTGCTAATATTTGGCCAAACACTTGAGCCTCCAGAAATAACTTGTACCAATTATATTTTTTGTTTCTTAGCCTAGTCCCTTGTGTTTAGGATCAGCCAGCTATAGAGCATGGCAAAATAATTTCAGAATGATATTACTTTCTCTTTTAATGTTACTTTTCTTTTTTCTTTGTATTTTAAATTTATCATTACTTGACTTTGAATAGAGCCTTCTTCAATATTAGACTAATCCTGCAGTTTATTGCTCCCTTCAGATTGCACATAAATGGCATTATTTGTGGGTATTTTTCCAGAGCATGCACTCAGGTCTTGAGTGACCTCTTCTTACTGATTGGTTTAAAAAAGAATACTACTTGGTGTTTCTTTTTCTCTAACATAGAAATGGCGTGGTGGACTGATTTCCTTCCTGCTGAAAGAGGACTCATAATACTCCTGCTCGTTCTGAGCATCATGCTTCATGGCTGAGGATCAGAGAAAGTAATGTTCTGAATGCAATTTGCTGTACTCTATAGCTGGTTGCTTACTGTGCTCTTATATTGTCCTCATTTCTCCTCTGGGATTAAACTTCCACATGAATTTAGGCACTACACCTTGCAATTGTGGTGTTTGCTGTTGTGTCTGGATTGCAGCAATATCCCCAAAGCACTCAGTTCCTGGAGTTCTCTGGCAATAATTCTGAGTTCAGCCTTAAATCTGAGTGTAACATTTTTCGTTAGAAGATTGTGCTAAATTATTTCTCAAGAATAAGAGAAGAACTCTCTAGAATGGCGAAGGCATACTTTCATGCACAAAAGCACTGTTTTTATGTTCCTTAGCTTACTTGAGCTTTCTTTACTCTTTGACAGAGGAGCAAGACATTCCCTTTGGATAGGGTAATCAGTAGCAGGAACAATGCAAGCAACGTTTTTCTCAAGGCAGAAAAATAACAGTCTTTGTTCTGGTCAGGCACAATGACTGAATAGACATTATGTCCAGTAGCTATATGAACTATTTCTTTCAAACTGTAAAAGGGACTTCATGAGGAGAGGTAACTAATGAAATCCCTTGTTTATTGATAGAAAAAAAAGTGACATTATCTTGTGTCTTTGACAATGACTTAACTCTAGAGATTGCCTGAACATGAATTGATACAGACAAAATTTGTCCTGTCACAAGGTGATTAAGTTTTCAATTTCTCACTACTGAAGATTCATGTGGAAATGAAATCTGAATCAAATTGTATGAGAGAAAAAATGGTGCTTCTTAGAGCTCATTTACCTTCATAAAGAAACTAAAACTTTTTAAAGGATCTTTTAAGTTTAAGGCCATTTTGAGTTCTTTTAAGGAGTCATCAGCCAAAAATTATGACCAAAAAAAAAGGAACAATAATTAAACAGTTACTCTTTTTTAAATAAAAGACTGGAAAACCCCAGAAACAGTAGATGAACATTTAGAAAAGTGCTCGCTGCAAGCACAACATACAAATGGTAGTTTGGTGGCTGTGACATGAAAGAATTTTTATTGTAGCTATCTATGTGCAAGTCTGCCTTGAAAGAGAGCACCAACTTGGCACCTGATCAAACACAGATTCTAAACTAACAAAAAGGCTGTGGTGGAGGTGAATGCAGGAGAAGCAAAGAAGAAATTCCTACAGAAAACATACTAGTAAGATTAAGTAAAGAATAAAAACACTCTGCTGAACAGTACAGAGTTCCCTGAGTGGAAGGACTTCATTCACCAATTGTTTTGCTTATAAAATCATGGGCAAGAACTGCAAGCAGAAAGAATAGTGACAATTCACTTGTTCAAATAATGGATCTAGGAAAGCTCTGCAGTAGGGCTTAGAGAAATCTGGTCTGGGGGATAAAAGACTGTATTAGTGTACATGCTTTTTTTCATTATATTTGATATTAATTCAGAAGCTGACTACTTTGCAACAAGAGTTGTGGATGGGAAAAAACCTAGACTTAGGCTGAAGCGAAAAAAGAGATTGGCTTTCTGAGTCTGATGACTCTACATAAGAAAGAAGCCATGATATTGACACCTTTGCCATCAATGGTGTCTAACTGAACTGTAAAATTTGAATGGGCCACATGGTAAGTAGGGAAAGTTAGAATAGTATTTGATGACAGCTGCCAGCTAGAAAGATAGTTGGAGTGAACCTGAACAATGCTGCCTGAATGATTTTCAGACTTATTGAGTAGAATACTGAAACAGAAGAGAGAATTAAACTTTGTAGGTGACGTCCTTTTATTGGATCTCTTATACTCAAAACATATGCTGGCATATCTCCCTGATCCTTCCCAGTTATAGTAAGTTCTGGGCAGAATGAGTTGAAAAAACTTTAACTATAGGAAGCCCAATACAAATAACTTGTGATTCATCAAAAGGGCAGGGGAACAGGCCTGGAGGAAGCTGAAGTCAAATGTCACCACCTAAAAATATAACTGAAATGATGAGATTTCTTCCTCTGAGTGTCTGGAGTAAATTCCACAAAAGGCCATGCTCTTTATGAACTGTATGGTGCCAACCTTGTGTGGGTTGGGAATAAAACAGAGGAATAGGTTCTGAAAAGATGCTCTAAATGATTTATTGACCACATCCTGGGAATTGACATTTGACAGAGTTTCTGAGCCCACAGCCATTTCAGCAAATGCCAATAGCTCAAGATTTAATGGGGTGGTACTCCAGTTACAGTGAGATGAATCCTGTCACACGTTGTTTCAGGCAGTGTTCAGACACCAAGAATAAGCACGCATAAATAGCAAGAGAGACTGGAGAGAGGTTGGGACATGCAAGAGATTCAGAAGATGCTTCCATATCTTGATAATTTCAGGAATGTGACAGGTAGATCATAAGCCTCTTGAGGTATTGATAAAATAGTAATAGACAAAGTGCCCTTCACTAATGTGCTTTGAATCTATCCCAAAAAAATATTATAGCAGAACAGTCTGTGAGGATGACTGAATGTCTGTTGAAGGAGACCATGGATGACTGAGATTTTCAGCATGGTAAAGGAGCCTGTGGAGATGCAACTGAATGATGTCCTTTTGTCACTGTACAAATCTGGTGTGTATAAGCAACCACTGATGACCACAGACAAATGAAAACGGTCTGTGATTTTTTGAATTGGCCTCAATAGCCATCAGGGACCTGTATTCTGCCTACCACTTGTGTGCAAGAGAAGGAAGATTTTTCTTTACATGCAGGAGTTTCATACCAGTTCCACCATCTTCAGAGTTCAGCAATTTAGGAGAAACAGCCCTGCCAGTGCCATGAAGTCCCCACTCACAGAACTTAACATAGACACTGCCCAAATAATGATGCTGCAGAAAGAAAAAGTGACTGCCACTCACAATGTAGCATACCAATTCCTTCTTTGGTGTTGTCTGACTACTTTTTCTAGTTTTGTAGAAATGCTGCTTCTCAGTAACTCTGCAATTCAGCTGGTCACAGAAAATTGCTTTGGGTTCAGCACTCTAGTCTTAAGTGTTACTTCAAGCCCTAACCACATTGCTTGAGTGCTGACTGTCAAGAGCTTTGCTGCATCAAAAGACTTTTTCTTTTTTTCCTATACTACTGAATAGTGACTACATCACTTCTATGGAAAGTCCAGTGGGTTAGTCAGGAGAAATCCTGACAACTTTGGAGGTAGGTTTTCATGGTAAATCAATCTATATTAAATAAATGAAGCAAAGATATGGCAGTATTTTCCTGTCTGCGTGTTTGTCTGAGTTAGACAATATGTTTAATCTGATGGGTCCTGGTAGAACCAGAGTGATGTGAAAAATGAATGCTGTCATTTATTTGTTGTGGGTGCAGCTGTAGCATGTACCCATGCAGTAGTACAGGCAAACCATTCAGCCTTAAATGCTTATAACACTTTCCTCTCTTGAATTGTTCTGCACTTTATAGTTTGTTCTTCATCTTATTACAAAGGCATTATTAGTAGCTGAATACTTGATCCACAGAACACTGTGACTTGAAGAATCTTCAATAACTGGTAATTTTTGAAGGTATCCTTTCCTTATTGATAATAGTGGACAGATGCCTGTTCTTGGCAGCAGAGGAAAAGGAAAGCTGATGTTTGCTACTGGAACCTCTTGTAGACTTTAGATTGAGGAAAGAAATGTCCATGTCATATGCTCACATGGTGGCAACTTGTGTTTGGAATGGACATAAAAGTGCATGGCATGAAAACTGTATCCTGAAGCCTTAATCAAATTGTCCTCTTATTTTGCTGTTATGTTTACTAATGTTTTCTAAAATCTTAAAAATCTTTTTCAATTTTTCCCTTGTTTCTTAGTATCAGGCCAAAGTTGAATTATATATGTTTAAAAAAATTATATAAGTAGGCCCTGGAGAGCCTATAATAGAGATATTCTCATACTAAAGGACCCAATCTCTTTTAATTTCTGTGGGATAAAAAAAAGAAATGTACTTATTTAAGCTGTGTTGATTGTTAAGACAAGAATCTGTCATTTCCATAAGATAGGCCTGGTCCAATATTTTTAATGTAGGCAGTGGGAGTTTGATACTGACTTCAGCGAGCTCAGGATCAGTTTCTCCTTCATGTCTGGAAGCAAGGAGCTGTTACCCTGGGTATTTCATCCTGGAATGTGAAGATAAGCCTGTGATAGAGCAACGTTTGAGGAGAGTCCCTGCCCTTGGTCTGTATGTTTTGCAGCAATGAGTGGTCGTGACCATTGAGAAAGTATGCAGGAATGAGAGTCTTTGACTTCTGTGCCAACATATGTAAGGCAGGACCTTCTGTAAGTCTCTAGAGATACACAAATTGTGTTAGAAACTAATTGTTTGCCCCAGATATTTTAGGTGGTTAGTTTTCTTCTTATGGCACGTTCTGCCTTGCCTGCCAGCCCAGTTCTAAATAGGGCAGTCAGATGCAAACATGCAGATGGAGAAGTCTCTTTACCATTGGGAAACACTTGCAGACTCTCAGAATAGATTTCCTGTGCCCCTCTCCGCTTACTCGAGTCTTATTTCATTTTGGAAAATCGGGCACCTCTGGCTAATTTTCAAAACACTGCCCAAAAGGTATACCAAACCCCCTCCCATGGGCATTGCTGAGGAGGATTTGGGTGGATGCTTCTTTTTAGAACTTTGTCCTAATGCCCAGTAGTAATATTATACAGGATAGCCATGAAATACTCTGTTTTTTAATGAAGATACTATAATAGGTTGGGGTACATCTTAAAGATGGTGATTATGGGTTAGCTACTGTCTTCATCTCTATTGTGATTTTATTTTGGAAACTTGTGAAGTGACTTGATGGTGTGAAGCATTCCTTCATGTAATGTATGGGACAGCGAGCCTCAGAAATGGTCTCTTATATCTGTATAGAAGTTAACATTGCTTTCTGAGAATGATAACTGATATTTGAAAGTTTCCAGTCCTTTGCAACACCACTTGGAAAGAAAATTGAGGTTTTATTTCCAATGCAACCAATGTACAAATCCAAATTAATTTTCCTTTCTTTCTATTTTATGGACTAATTTTCTCTCTCCATGTGATATTTGCAGGAATAAATCAACAATTCATTTGCAATTTTGAATATGACCTTACATCCAATAGTCTCAATGCACTTTATAGCAGCTATGAAATTACAGCATCCACAGGACTTGTCTGTGCATTCATAGACATTGTATTTTGCACTGGGACTGATTTCACTGTTGCTTTTCCCAGCCCAGTGTAAGGCAAAGGCTACACCAGCCAATACAGGCTTGCAGCTCCAAAGGAGGTATCCACAGCTTTCAGAAATCTGTTCATTCACCCTTCGGCTGGGCAGACGTTGCTTATTACACGCACATGTTTTGTAAAAGTGTATGTGGGCATTAGTGAGCACTTTGCTTGCTGTTTGTTTGGTTGTTATACACTCACTTGTGTGCTGCTCTGCTACAAAGTGATTTTCCCTTGTCCTTAATGCTTAATGCAGTGCTTACTACTTGCTTCATCAGTCCTTGAGACCCACCCTTTGGTAGGTCATTTTGTTTTCTTCAAAACTACAATAGGAATTATACTGTTTCTGATTCCTGCAGATCATCTCAGAGGATTCCTGTAGAGCAGTAGTGTTTTATGGGGCTCCAGAGACAAAATGGCTACTGCAAGGAACTGTTTCTCCCCTTTCTGAAATCACCACTGTCAGCTGAGTCTGACCTGGAGCCTCCGTATTCGCCAGCGATATTGGATCAGTTTGAAGCTTTGAAGTACAGAATAATCATCTAAAAGCTAATTATAATGTCGTCTACTGCTTGTGCTTAGTACAACTGCCTTTTTCTCCACTGCTCTTCTCTCCCTGTCCCTGTTTAGATGCAGAATTGACAGCTGTGGCCTCAAGCAGGGTGTGTTTGGTAGCTGCAGGATTTGAATGCCAAGTTCTGGGATATCACTCACAGCGGCATTTGGGCTGTGATAGGCTCTGGCATTGCACTGCTTGCAGCTGCGAGGCTCTCTGAGGTGCTGTCAGGTCAAGCTGGCCCCTCCATGGCAGAGCCCCTTGCTGATCATTCGCCACTTTCTGTGCCAACTGCTTCCTGATATGGTCTAAGAAATCCACACGCAGGACTCTTGTGGTTACTGTGGGTGGGGTCTGACCCTCCTGCATTGGTTTGCTTTAGTTCTGTACTGCACCTGTAAAATTGTCTCACATCAGAAATACCATTAGACCACAATCATGCACTTCCAGTGCAAGCTTGCTTTCAGTGGCCTCTGAGCAAATTCTTCAGGAGATCCTCAATGCTCAAATATATATTAATCAGGACAAAGTTGCTTCTGGAGATCTCTCGAATCTGTTCTACAAATTGTAGGAAAATGAACATTCCCAACAGTTAGCAGTGTATTTTACTACACCTGCTCTTATTTACCCACCAATTCACTGACAAATCCTTCTGGCACCAGCTGCATAACTTTGTACAGGAAAACAATGAACTTCCACAAAGAGAATGTGGCTCGCAACACGCTCAGCAGATCATCACCTCCTTCAGACTGTTTGAGTCTGGTAGCAACTGGGAGCATCCTGTTTTCTAAAGAGCATCATGGTCACAAGAAGAAGAAACTATCTGAAAAGGTTTGTAATGAAAAAGTAACTTGAATTATCCACCTTTCCTGAGCAAAACTAAGGGGATAAAAAAAGTAAAACTAGCAATATCTATGCTGGGTGGACTTCAAATAAGAACCTATGGACTAACAGATCTAGTTTCCTAATCTCTTATTGGTATCAGTGTAAATGGTGAGCGCTCAGGAACTCTAAAGACATGTGAAATCAGATTTCCGCCAGTACCTTTGTTCTGAGAGATCTACTTGAACAGCTGTTCTAGTACATGCAGTAGAAATCATTTTGCTGTGGGGGAAACAGCATTCCTTGGGAAACAGCATCCCATTCCTTGGGATGGAAACAGCAAAAGAACACAGGGAGGATAAATTTTTTGATCCTGATAATGAAGTAATTCCATACCTGTTACTAAGATCCTTTCTGAAATGTTCTCACATAGCAAGCTGCATAGACTTCATTAATGGTAACAAATGATTTGCTTTATCCTCAGTTCTATCTCCACTTCAGAGAGCCAACTGACTGTTCCAACATACTATTTTAACTACTCCTTTATGTCTGTTAACATAGAGGCCTAATGCAATCATCTAACATTGATAAATGTCATAAGCCAGTAATGTGCTATGTGGCTTCCCCAGAATGTTTCGCTCTTGTTCTGCCTATCTGGATACAAGAGAGAGCATATTTAACCTTCTTTCTGGATCTTTCTGTGGATTCCAGTGTGGCCTAGCTGATGAAATAAGCATTCACTCTATAGCAGCTGGTGAAAGGTGCATGCTAAAATGTTAAATGTAAAACTGTTTTAAAAAGATAGTATTGGCTATAATTAACAGTATAGTTTAAATACGGATTTTTTTATCTTTTTCTTTCACTAGAGATCAATTTGCAGTAGGAAAAATATGTCTAACCATAGCAGAAAAAAATATGGGACTCAAACTACCAAAAAAACCCCCCAGTAGATGTTTGTTGTAATTGCCATGAAACAGACAACTGGAAAGAGATTGCTTATAACAACACTTGGTTTTCAAAAAGCTTTCATGATTTAAATCCCCACTCTTTCATTAATTTTACTAGTAAATTAAATTAAAACATCCTGCCCACCGAGAATCCTCTCCAGGCTGTTGAAGTGGTGAGTAACATGTCTGAGGACAGGGCCAGAATGGCCATCATACCTCAGGAGGAGATTTCAGGCATTCCTGTGTTTGAGAGATGACTAGAATATGCCACTGTCTCATACTGTACCTCCCCCTGCTCTGTCTGACAGGCAATTTAGTATCACGTAACGTCCCTTTTGTCAGAATTATAGATGATGCAGGCTGAACCTGCTGAAATGACGTTAACAGTACTGAATCAAGTTCTGTCATGTCAGAGAAGGTATGGTGATCAGTCAGCCATCCCCACACTGACCCTGAGATCAGGGTCAGCAGGTAGATGTAAGGCACGTTTGGTGTTTTTTCCCAAAAGCTACCAGAAATCCCCAGTATCACTGCAAAAGTGGCTTGTGCCAATCAGCCACTGCTCTGGTGGCAATGCCTTTCCTGACAGAATGACACACATCTGAGCATGTAGTCCCAGGGGCTGGCAAATATCCTGGGGTCATCAGAGATGTTCTGGAAGCTGTTTTGTGGGATCTGAGTGTTGCTCACTGCTCTGTGCTGTTTGTACTAGAAATAGCCACTACATGTTTCCTTTGCTATATCACTGAACTCTCACATTTAATATTTAACCTGTGGTGGTGGTAATTTCTATTACCATGACTATAAAATATAACTTTAACCAGCTTTGGACATGCCTAAGGCCAGAATTAGACTTTCAGAGGCTGACATAAAAAGAAGTCCAAGTGCTGACAAACTAGTGTAATGTGTAGTAAGCAAGAGTAACAACCAATATATGGTTTAAACAATGTGCTAATTATTGCAGTGTAGATACTGAAAGCCTTGGGAAACTGTGGGAGGGCTCTGTTTCCTTCAAAGTTTAGAAACAACCAGAATTTACTGTCCTTGAACTAGATAACAGCAGGTGTTTGCCAAGGTAGGGGACAAGACCCCCTCCATTTAAATCGCTAGATGGTCTTTACCTACTTTGACAAAGAAAGCTTTCCAAAGCTAGCCAAGATAGCAGTAAATCAAAAAGAAAGGAATAAAATGTTTATTTGTTGTTGGTTCATCAGTCTCTTGAGCCAGCAGGTCAAATTCAACTAAGTTCTTCACATTTGACGAACTGGGATAATTCTTTTGGACTGATTCAGCAGTGAGTCCTACAAATGAGACTGCTGTGCTATTTTTGTCTAACATACCAAATGTGTTCTAGACTAATGTAAATTGCTTTACTTAATACCTGTAGGTGAGCACAATAGTTCACTTTGTAGAAATGCATTTGGACAACTTCTCATGCTAAATGACTTCAGGTGTAAGGGAATTATTGTGTGTGGTGTGCTGAACAACTTGTTGAAAAATAGTATGTTTGAAAAGTGCAGGTGTGGCACAGCCTTATGTATTTCATACTTTATTGAGAACTTTCTGGTTTGGTGTAAGGGGATGTGATTCGTTCTATCCACTTTCAAATAGATATTTGCATCCTCAGGCCAAGATAATACATCATATTATGGGTCTGGTAGCTGGTTCTGCTCTGAGTTATGTTTGGTTTTTGAGGGGAAAAAAATAAATCTTTCTATCAAGAGATTTTTCCTCCTGTTTTTAAGGCATGCCTATACTTCTATAATGGTAAAATTAATGACTTTATTAACTACTCTTTACCTGACTGAAGCAAAGGGATCTCTACTTTCAGAAAAAATCATTGTGGTATTGGCATGTCAGACATTCACTTTTAATTTAGAGGAAAAAAAAAAAGAAAAGAAAATTCTGGGTTGTGCCTTTAGTTGTATTTTGTGTAAAGGCAAGAAGGGGAAATGGAGCAGGGAGAAGACTGAGGGAGATGTTTAGAAAAGATGATGTGTGTAAATGAGAGACTAAAATAATGTGAGTCAGAAATTGTTTCCGGGTTTCAAAAGGAAAGGCAGAGCTTATTCATTTTGTCTCCTTCAGTGAGTTTGTCTGAGTCTGCCCTGGAAGAGGTCGGGGATGTGCTTGGACGGCCACCCTCATGGTCTGGCAAACACTCTGCTGGTGGCTGCTCACAAAGAAGTGACACATTCCTTTTAAACTGTTTAGGTTGCCTGCTCCTAGCTTGAACAGTGAAGAAAACTGTGTGAGAAGGAACCAATGGCTGCAGAATTAGTAAAAGAGGTTCATGTGGAACATACCATGGTTCCTGGGCAGGATCCTGTAATCCTAGATGGCATGGCATTATACTGTGCTTTTACATTGTTTGCCCTTTTGTGTTCCAGCAGACTATTTGAAGAAGCAAATGCAGTTTGGCATGAGTCTGGCCCTGCATAATTTACATTACTGTTATTGTATTTTATAGCATGTGGGATAGAGACTAGGTTCTGAACAGAGTATATGGAAATGTGGCTGCCATTTGTCAGTCTGCATTTAATTAGTTGCATTAGCTGTAGCAGTGAAGATCGAACAACCTGAATGTGTCTGCATGCAGACAGCAACATAAGAAACAGGTACTTTTAATGGGCAGTGGCCCAATTTATAATTAGGTTTCATGCTTCCTATTTTCTGACAGTTCAAGTCTAGACTCTTATTGATTCAGACAAATACGGGGAGGGAAAGCTAGGGGAGGGGGAGAATTCCCACAGATGAAACTCATATAGCCGTAGGTTACTGTCTGATCCTGCTGTTGCACTCAGCTGTAGTGTTAGTATTTCTTCTAGCACAACACTGCAGGAATAAAATTTAAAAAATCAAAGGAAAGGAAAAAGTGAAAAAGCAGAATGCTTCGCAGTAGTTAGCTCAACAAAGCCTGGTGCAGTCAACCATTTAAACACCTGCTTAAAACTCAGCACGTTCAAAATTCAACAAATCTTATAAGCACAAACTTACACTTGTGCTCCAGTGCTTCGCTAGTCTAGGCTGATGGACTGGGAAAAAGGGGATTTTTTCCAATAATGAAGAATTATGAGCTTAACGCACCTGGAAATTGTCTAGTTTTTATACCTCAGTGGAACAGGTGTAAAAGGGCATTGCAACCCAACAGCAGCCTTGTGCAGCACTGGTGTACATATAAATGACTGCAATATTTGTGAGATATGCAGGCTCAGAACATGTTGCCCCAGTCTCTGACAGCAGGTATTTTCCTGGGAATACACAAGTGCCAAATTCAGACCTAAGAGAGATGGTTTCAACTTTGGAACTGCAAGCACATACCTTAGATTTGAACTTGACCTTAAGCCAATTTGAATTTCTAGTTGAACTATATCAGAGAAACCAGAGGGATTTTTTTCCCTTCCGTTTTTTGCATGAAGCGTTTCGATGACAAAATTTGTTTCTGGTGGTAAAACACATGATGATATTAAAATGAATGCAACTAATCCTGATTGAACAAGTATAATATAAACCTGACTACAGTCTCTGAGGAAAAAAACTTAGCTAGAAAGCTGCAGGTACTTCTCAAGCAGGAGGGGCTGCTTTTCTACAGAGACTGTATTTATAACGGGTGGCTGGATATCTGCATGCTGGCTCAGTTCCCTGTAGTAAGGAACTGACCACATTACTATTTGCAAACACAGGGTTCACTCAAGTGGTACTAAAAAGAGAAGAGGTGGGGCAAGCAGAGCTTTAAAAAGAAAAGAGGAGTCTGTCCAAGTTTGAATGTATGTAAAAAGCAACTGCGTTTTGAAGAGGGAAAGTACCTGGATATCTTGCTCCCTGCACTCCACTGAGTGCTGTGCTGAAGTTTTCCAAATTGTCTGCTTTCAAGATTGAAATGGCAGCTTTGCTTGTTGTGAGGAAATTTGCAGTGATCCTTGTGAGCATTGCTTTTAAGCTGTGTTAAATTTGTGGCAGGAGTGTCAGGCATTTCGTACTTGGCTTCCAAAAGAGGAGGAAAAAAAAAAAAGAGACGAAAGAGAGAGAGAAAAAGCGCTGATCTGTGTGGGGAAGAAATCTCCCAGGAATTTCTTCAAGGTTGTAGTCAGACACAGTAAGGTCTAAAGTGACAAGAAAAGCAAGGCAAAGATAAAACTTGGAATTGTGATAAGATGTCTGAGTGTAAAGTGGGAGATTGCAGAAACCTTTTGGGATTACACATGCTCATCTCGTCCTGGATATGACTCAATACAAGCTAGTTTTTCTTTAGTGACAACTCAAAAAAAACCCTCAAGATTATGTTTCCCTTCCTTGTTGCATTTTTGCCAGTGGTTTTTAAAATTGGTTTTGTCAGCCTCTCAGCTCTGCAGCACTGGAACTGTCCTAATGGATACAGATTTAAGCCTGAAAACTCTGCTTGTATAGGTAAGTTGCTGAACATGCTCAGATAAAGAAAACTGCATTTGTATTCTCTTAATTTAACTGCATAATTCTCAAAGAGTTTTTTTACAGATTGCTTGCGTGTTGTACTGGCAGAACTGATAAATCAGTTTCTTAGTATTTATTGCTTCTCTAAATGAACAGAACTAATTTTATTTTAATTTTTTTTTCAGAGATGAGCACTTGTCTGTCAGTTTAACTATTAGAAAGCAGGATAAATTTTCATATGATCATTAAGAGATCTGAACTGTTCTCTAGTTACCAAAAGTCTTTGCCACAGCTTTAGTGTCTCCGTAGTTTCAGTACATGGGCATGCATGGATTCATGCTTCCATATATGCAAAATTTGGGTACAGGTGTGTTTTTTTATTTCGATATGCATATAGAAAGAGTATTTTAATGAGTATGTATTAATATATACTTAGATAATTTTAGGAGCTATTCTTTCTATGCTTATTGATGCATATAGATGTGTGCTCATGTTAATACATCTCATACAATGCATGGATTACAGGTGTGCTCAGTACTGTAGTACTGAGGTCCGGGTGAAGTGCATGACACTAATGTTACAATAATCACCTCCAATAATTTAGAGCATGTAAAATGCAGGTTCTTATTCTTTACAAAGGTCAAGACAAAGAATGACAGAACCCTTTTCCCTCCCATGCTACCTTGAGGTCCAATTTTTTTAAAGAAATACAGAGCCAATGATGTCGTGGGCTTTGCAGTAAGGAGATGAGGAAATGCTCTGTAAGGATTCAAGCAAACAGACCTAGTACTTGAAGTTATGCTTTTGCCTTGGATTCCTTGGGATTCAGAAGCTCTGACTCAGTTCTTGTCATGATTCTAGTGATGTAATAACAGGTGCCTCCACAATGCATTCTGCCAAGAAATACCATCTCGTAAGCAGAAAATAGATGTACACACATGAAATGCTGTCATACCGAGACAGGAAAAGGTAGGCATTTTTTGTGTACAAATTATAAACCTGACTGAAGGTTTATCTGAGAGCCAAACACACCTATGGTGCTTTCACCCTGATGCTTAAATTCAAATAAGAAGCATACTTCTGAAATTAATCTCCATATTACCACCTCTTACCGTGCTTGCTTCACATTGAAAAGCACTCTCAAAATGCACAGACTGGATTCCCTTTAGGCAAACCTAAACTAGAGGCTGTTCCTGTGGAAAAGCATCAACCCTCTCTGCTGTGGATGGCCATTCAAGTCCATAGGACCAGACTAGACCTGGTTCTCTGTAACTTGAATCTGAAATATATGCAGTGTATATTTCCATATCCTTAGCAACTGTTGTACTTGACACAGCCTCTCCTATAGATGATACTATTTGCTAATATGTATTTCGCTTCCACAAACTAATTAAGTTGTTCATTATCTATGACTTCTTCATTATTGAATTGTCCCATTAAGAGCTCCCATGTAACAGGGGAATCCTACTGATATGAAGAGAATTGCTTGGCTGTTGCTTACTGAGTCAAAAAACCACTCTAAATAGTAACATGAAAAAGGCTGCAAAGACATATTCTTTTTATTTCAGTGGACATATTTTGCGTATTGATACACATTACTCTTCCATTAATGAAGATGTAACCTGCCCTGAATTATTGTCTTTTCTGTTGAAAATTAGCTGCTGTATGAAGGGAGGAGTCTAGGTAAAACACCAAACCAGATTGGCCTGTATCTTACCAAAGTCTCCAAGAAATAGCAATAGCAGAAATCTTCTGCATAAAAGCTAACATTATCATGGCATACTCTGAGCAATTCCTTATGAAATAGAGTAAGTGAAAAACGAGATGTGGTCAGCTAACTTTTCAATTACAAACTGCTGGATTACAGGCGATTAAGCGAAGGTGGAGTCCTGACATGAAATATGACTAAAGGAGGCTTTGGTGTAAGGGATTTCCCCGGCCCTTTCCTCTGTGTACTGGATACACAACTGATGTTCCGACCAGAAGACCGGATGTATGGTATTCTAGTTCAATAATTATGTGAGACAGAGTGTGCCATGAGAGCAAGTGGTAGGAAGCTGGGGGCAGGCTTTGAAGGTAATACTGGAGATAAAAGTGGTGAGTGGGAGACATGACTCATACCACTGACCTGTGAACAATGACAGCAAGCTGAATCGTGGTTTGATGACCGTTCTTGGTGAGCTGTAATAGATATACCAATTGTAAAGTATTCTTAACCATCTGTGACTGTGGTGGCAACCTGCCAGCCATAAGGACTACCCTGCATTGAGAAGGTGTCTGCTCTCTGCTCCAAGTGGCTTACTAGAAAGTGTGTAGGCTTTTCTAGATCTGTTTTCCACACTGCCATTACAGACAAAGGTCTAGGTTGTGCTCTTCTTCCACTGATAAATAGTTCATTTCTTAATTAGTTCCTTTTCTTTTCTATGGATATTCAAAGATCAAACACCTCCTCATCCTGTGGAAGTATAATGAAATCTAAGCCTAAATGTCTCACATAATTTTATACAGTTATTTTAAGAGAGATTATTTGAATCCTGACTTAGTATGCCAAGGGAGGAGAGGCCTTTCAGAGGGACTATGTTCTACAACAGCAAGGTTTACAGGTGAGAAAGAGATCAGAAGGTCAGAACAAAAGTGGTCTAATGAACGAACGCATCAATTTACTGACAAGTTAAGGTAGAATTGGATGCATTTCTGCAATTTTTGACATTGCCATTTTGAATTAATCATCTATTTTAAGCTGATACCAGGTCTGGGGACTCAGTTACCTTTAAATAACTCATCTACTTAGACCCCAGTAAAAACATAGAACCTTCCACCTCTGAAGATCTATAGAGGAGCCTACAAAGGAGCCTACAAAGGAAAAAACATGAGCATAGTTGGTCCTGGGAGAACTTTGATTTTTCAACATATTTGACAATGTAAACCTACATAGTACACCAGGGGATGGGCCTGTGCCTGTTGGAATCTGTTGCCTGTGCCCTCTTGAAATGCCACTTTTTGTGTATTTTTTGTTCTCTTATGGTGTATAAATGTTTTCCCTACTCAAGACCAGAAAGTTTTCCACATGGCATTGTTTATCTGAAAGTGGCCCTAGAGCAACCCCTTGCGTTTTCAATTCTAGAGTATATACTAGTGCCTGCTAGTCTTGGGTTACCCCAAGTAAATGTATTATCTTCTGGATATTGCAAGACTGGAGGTGTACTTTGGTTTCAGGGCTGACATTAAATACTCACTATGTAAGATTTAAAATTGAAGAAAAATAGTTATTTTTAAAAACCCCAACAGTATTGTAAAAAAGTCTAGAGAGAAGGCAAAACAAACCCCATATTTTTGAAGTTTTGCCTAATCATAGTTTCTTAAACTCTGCACATCTCTAACAGATCCTGACATTAACTGCTCAGCCCTTGTCACTTCTTCAGGATTAACATGCTGCACATTCCTACAGAGCTAGAGCCTGCAATTGAAGGTGACAACTGCAGCTATCTAGGTCAGCTCTTTTGGCCGGATGCTTCTTTCCATGGCTCCAACTTTGCTCTTTATTTCACCTCTCTCCTGCCATAGAGCACTGGAGATGAGGAATATTAAGTTATTACTTTTTGTTTTACATCTTTAGATATACCTTAATTAGTTAAATCCTGGCTTCACTTTGCTCTGCTTAGCCTTCTGAAGACATGCTGTTAAAACTTCTTGGCTGTATTCTGAGAAATAAGAAATACCAAAACCTTATTAATTCACAGCTCTCCTTTCTTGCTTTGCAAGCATCTCATAAAGAGCAGCAAGAGCCAATGGAATGGGGAACTGTTTTTTCTGCCCATGTTGTGACAGGGATAAACCTGATAAGATGCCACTGTTTCCCTCCGTATTTCAGAAGAGCTGCAGTTGAAGCATGTTTGTTTCATTATTTTCAGTAGTTGTCTTCCAGCTAGTTCACTTCATATAACACTGCCTTGGAGAAGGATGGTTGTAAACATTTTTACAAATAGTATGCAGGAATTCTTGAGCATGTGTCTGAACCCAGAGACCAATTCATGAGAAGATTCACACAGAATTAGCTGAACATTGGATCCAGCTGAATGTGGACAAATACTATCCTCAGCTGTAAAAGTTTAGATCAAAATAGGGAAGAGGCAAATATGTTACAAGAAAGGACAGAAATGACATCACACATCACATGGCACTTAATCCTGAAGAGGGCTAAGGGGCAGGCTCCAGGGCCAATAACTAATACTACAAGACTCATTGTTTTGCTCGGTGAAAAAAAAGAGCTATTGATTTTGTGTTCTGTTTTTTTTTTTTTAAACTGACTAATTTCTAGTATCTGATTTGAAATCTGATTTTAAAGGGAGCTGGATGACACTGTTTGATGATGCCTCATGAACTTTATCTTTGAAAGGCAAACCAATAGTAGTATGTTGAAAGTTGCATGATCTGTGAAATAGAGGTCCATTTTGTAGTTATGATTTTACACATAGAATTTAATTTTAAGATAAAACATTTTTTTTCCATTTTACTGAGCAAACACTTGAAATCTGAGTCCAGAATGTAAAAAAATATAAAAAATTGTAGTTCCTGGAGATTTTTTTGCCCTTTCTCTTCAAGACGTCTACATGTAGTTAATACATTGTATTTCAGTTCTAAATTTTATTCTATTTTATACTTGATAAATCATATACTTGCTCTTGCTGTCATATCTGTGGTATGATTACCCCTGTGGCTCTGGGCTGGAAGAGTCCAGGAGCTGATTGCCACCTTATTAGATTCATATTGTATTTCTTACCATAGTATGTGATCACTTCACCACCTCTATCCCCTCAAAAACTGTCAGTGATCAGGTTGTATTTTAAGCCTCATTTAAAATTGGAGAGAAGAGATACTGAGCTGTGCATTATCTATTTTATTGTGACCTGCTGATAGCTGGAGTATCTCTTTCCACTTCTCACTATTTTCTGTTCTTTGAGCTGTATGCTTTAAACAAAACAGATAAAAGGGATGGGCTGCTTTCTTTGTGATCCAGATGAAATTTCAAGTTCAACCTTTATGAAAAGATCACAGTGGTGGCTACATATAGTGGATTGAATTAATCCCCAGTCCAGCTCGACAGGAACTAAATTTGTGTCAGGTTATTTGAGTGGATATATCGGCACATATACTTTATGTATATAATGCATGTATTTGGGGCCATAATGAAATGCCAGTTCTGGCTCACTGTGGTTTCTCTGTATCCCTGCCAGGCATACTAATGCTTCAACCTTCTGCAACTGGAGCCTTTCTCAGGACTCTCAATAAAGTAGTATATTTGTATGCAAAGTCATTGAGAGCTGCCAACATCGTGATGACATGATTCATCGTTTTTGCTGATTCTCAAGGCATTTTTTGCATAAAGAAGCCTTTGAGAATGGAGCAGAACCTCATTCTTCCTTTCAGGGCTGGCTGTCAGGGCACTGTAGACAGCTTTTGTGTTCACTAAGCTGATTTCTTTCACAGGGTAAAGTTCCCACTGGGGGATGTGGTTGCCAGGACACGTAAAACAGCTACAGCAGGATGCAACTCCATACTTTCCTTTGGCATGAAAAGTGCAGATGAAGGCACTGCTAGTTACACCTGATGGATGGTTCTGTGATCGAGCTCTCCTAAACATGAAGGAAAAACTTTTTTGTTTTGGTTTTGTTTGTTTTGTGGTTTTTGTTTTTCTTTTGTTTTGTAGTTGGTGTCTTTGGTTGGTGGGTTTGTTCTGGGTTTTTGCTTGGTTTTTGTTTGTTTGTTTGTATTTTAAGCAAAGAGGAGATGATGTTAAACATAGGATCCTCTTCCATTGTTAATGTCATAAAAGCCAAACATTCATAGCACTGAGGCACCTTTCACAGTAGCACTTTGTCTCTTGGCTCTTTCTGTTTACTATTGGAAGTGGCATTCCCTGGTGGCTGACCTGCTCCTGTGCCCCTGCCCTTTTACTGGGCAGTTATTCTTCCATGATAGCAGTTCTTCAGCTGGAGGATGGTTTGCTTTTCAGTATGTGTGGCATTTGCTTTATTATGTGAGTTGTGGTGATGATGAAAATGGACAGGTTGATAACCCTGAAATCTTATCTTCAAGTACAATTACTGGGAAGATGTGTAAATTCTTGTAGCCAGATCAGTGAATGTGCTCTTTCTCGGCGAGTCAGTTTTGTAAACTCATAAAAGCTGGAATATCCATCTTGTAAATAAAAGATCATTGTTCTGATACTTTGGTAAGAAGCTCAGTAACCCTGTGCTTGGTAAAAGCACGTCTTTTCAGTCTGGTCTTGACTTTAGAATATCCTGGGATGTTTTCCATGCCTTCAGGGTTTCTCTTAGTAGTCAGTTCCCTTATTGAATCACTTTTCTTGTTAAAATGTGAATATAATGTCTAAATTTGAATTCCCTGGTTTCAGCTATGAGCAATCAGTCCTTGTTAAATTGTTCCTGAAAAAGATTATAGTATCCTTTAGAAAATATCTTTTTTTTTTTTGGTGTGTGTGTGAAGGTATTTATTTATGGTGATTAATCCTTCTTCCAAGTTTCTTTCTGATATTCTAAGCTTTCCAAGCTCTTTAAGTGTCTCACAGAAAGACACTTTCCCTTACCTTCAAATCATGCTTTTTGTCCTCTTTGTACACACCTAATTTTTCGGTATCCTTTAACAACCTGTATCTGAGAAATACAGTTTGCCAATACAGTCTGACTGCTGCCATTTTCAGAAGTAAATTTTTTCCCCCACAGTCAGTAATTTTTCCTGTGCTTGTATGTGTTGTGATTTGAATTTTCTTACCCATATTAAGAGTTCAGCCTTCTGTCCAGTATGAACACAAACCCTTCTCAGAGAAAGCAGTTACATACAGAGTCTGTAGGTCAGGCCTATCTTTTTTATCCTTATTTAATGTGCTCTTTATTGTGATTAAATAATAGCTCAGCAGTGTTTCACATTGCTTAATCAAACAACATCTCTCTTTAGCAATCTTACATCTACACAGTTACCTTTATCACCTATACTTGTGATTTCTGCAGAGGAATAACATCAAATTCATTTAAAAGCTACTATTGTCATAAAAGTATATTGACTAATATAAACTACGTTATAGTCTTTATCAACACAGTCTTGCCCCCGCTGTGGTACTGGTGACTGGACCAGGTTAATTGTATGGCTTAATCAGTCAGATACTTAATTTGAAAACCAGTGTTCAGGTAGAGAGAGACAAGCAGTTTTCATGTCTAACATTGACAGCAGCTGGACAACGAGCTGGGGTCACCAAAGCCCTCCCATATGGACTGTCAAAGAGCCCTTTAGTGTTAATGACATCCAGGCGATGTTAGCCAAGAGTGCCTTGTTTTAAAATGGTAACTTCGAGCTCATGGTTTCTGTAGCCCATTAACACTTCTAAGACAGTCAGGCCTTTTGAGAGGAGATTTGAAGGAGTTACTCTTTTCATGCTGTGGAGAATGGAATGTACAATCCCAGTACACAAGGGAAAATGTGCTCCTGAAAACTGATTGATTGAAGAAAATTGTGGGTTAGAATTAAGGTACTTTGTGGAATTACATTGTTGAAAATGCTTCTATTTTACCTTCATAATCTGGTAAACAGAAATCAGTTGTGTGTGCTCTGATTACATTTAATACATTGTCAAATTAGTTCATCTGCTATTTGGAACATGAAGTTGTGGCAAAACTCTAAAAACAATATAAAACTTTCCCTAGTCTGTACAGACACATTAGGTGACTAAAGCTTTGACATTCTTTTTGAACAACTTTGATACTTGACACAGAAGAAACCCCTAAACACTCCTGCTACATACAGTTTCTTAAAGCAGTTAAAGGATGCCGGTTCCCAGAACCATGGAGTATCAGATCAGGTTGCTTAGCTCTCCCTAAGTTACTGAGAAAGTTTCTTTCAGAGTTTGGTGAGTTGGTTAAATTGTTGTTCCTTGTAGTTAAGGTGATATTTCTGCCCTTCTTCAAACTAAGGGAATCCTTACACAACACTCACAGACCTAGTTCTGCTTATGAATCAATGTCCTTTAATGTCTCTTTAAAACAAAATGTGTTGATTCCTTTATTCCTGCATGTGCAAAGTCAGATGATAAAACCCAGAAGAAAAGCCACTGATGTCTAATAGAACTTGGGCAAGAAAAAACCTGCTCCTTAGAGCAACCCTCACAGTAGTTGAAGAAAGAAAGTATACAAGAAGTATACCAACATATGGTGCTGCCAGATGTCAAGTACCTTGGGAAGTTGCTATCAGATGAATGTTTTCAGTAGGCACTAAAATTTATCTCGGTTTTGTGGGACAATTATCCATGGTACTGTCAAAGAGATTAATTTCTTTTCCCCTTAGTATAAACCATGCTCCTTAGTAATACTGTTTTTGAAAAATAAATACCTTAATTTAGTACTCAGTTAATAGTTACTGCATCAACCCTGATAAAACACCATAAAAACGTCAAATATCTTTTAATTTCTGAAGGCTCTAGTCTAATCTGCCAGTTGAAAGCTGTTTCTAATTAGTTTGCTTGTTTCTTTGGTTTGGGCTTGTTGCTGTCAGAACGTAGTGGGAGTTTTAGTGCTTCGTGTGTGTGTTTGAGATTTGACTCAAACCAAAATGAGCTCAACGTTGAACTCAGTGCTGTGGCAGTCTGCTTGCTGCTTTGCAAAGTCTGTTAAATTTGTTGGCAAAATTATTCTTGTTGATAAAGGGATAAAGATAGGAGGAAGCAGCTGCAAGCAGCATTTGCATCGCAAATAATAACACAAATCAAGACAAGTCTGTTCCCTGTGTTTGGGCAATTAGAGACCAGAGTGCCCAAACATTAGCGAGAAGGGTGATTTCCCTGGACAGTCGAAGAAAACCCAAAAAACCCTCAACATCCTCCAACATCCAACATCCTGTGCGTGTGTCAATGGACAAAACAATAATTCTGAAACCAGTGCATGAAGGAATATAGCCATCCTCATTTTTTAATGATGCAATATTAAATGTTGTGACATTTATTAATATTTATTAATTTATTATTAAATAACTATGTCAAAGGTATTCTTTCTCCTTGCTCATGCTGCTTTTGCTAGCTGAGTTTTCCTGATCTTTTTCAAATGCCTGTTTCAGATATTGATGAGTGTCTTGAAGGCGGTTTGGGAACCTGTGGCCAAACCTGTATCAATGTTCCAGGATCCTACATCTGCTCCTGTTTACCTGGCTACTCTTTGGGTACTGACAAATGGTCTTGCTATGTGAATGGTAAGGTCATTTTAACTTTTGATGACTGAAAAAGAGCTTTAGAGATTTAATTAGCATTGTTTATCAAAAATGAACCATGCCTGCAGGTCCCTACTGGACACCGACGTGGCTGCTCTGGTTCACTGACAAAAAAAGTGCCTCTTCTACTCTGTGGGTGAGTGGCAAGGCCAACAGTGGGTGCCACAGAAGAGTGATGGTGAAGAATGGAAAGTATGGTGTAGAAAGATGAATGAAAATATGAAAACAAACATATAAAACTGAACAATTATTTTCTGTTTAGCTTTCTCTGCATGCTTGGAACTGCAAGCTCTCTTATCCTGTCCTTACTCCTTCCAGGAACATGTGGAAGTACACAAGATTTTGCTACCTTTGCCTCTTTCAGTCTGTTTCCACTGATGTCTTTCCAGTATGTTTAGGGATAGTGCTGTGAAATCATAAGCAGGAAGCCCTTAATTTTGGTTTCATCCATTGTCAGTGTCTTAAAAAAGTCAGTGCTCCTGAGTTTTTAGCTCTTCTAAGAGGAATATATTCAGTTACAGCCTTTAAATAACCTTCGTTTTGTCCTCAACTGATGCTACCCTTGGAAAAAAATCTAGCTGGATTTTATTGATTGAGTTAATCCTAGAGTATGTGGTGGGATTGCTCTAAAGTTCACCTCTCACCTCTCTACTTTGGTTTCCTGAATGCCTGGCTTTGGTTCATGTCTGGGCTATGCCACAGCTCCCTTCTGATCTAGAATCTCATGTTTTCTTTTTTTTCCACTAATATTTACCTGAAATCCTTGCTAATGCAGACATGATGTGATAAGGCATGTTCCTGGCCTGAGAAGTAGGAGATTAACTTGAGTGCCTATGTATGTAGCCTTTGGGACAATGAACATAACAAAAAATATTCTGTATAGCTCCCAAATTGCCACCAATACAATTACTTCAGTCAGTCCCTAGAATCATCATAATTATCAGCTATGTGTGATTCACAAAGATCCAAACTGGATTTTTTATAGTCCTGCCTAAGCATCTCTAGTTCCTTAAACAGAATTTTCCTTTTTTAAAAAAATCAGATCTTCTGTGAACTCTTCACTTCTGAAGTGAAAACAAACATGTTAATTAACTGTGCTCTTTGTGCACAGGTATCTTTCAAAGAGCAAGCCTACCTTAATTTTGGAGGACGTCAACTTTTTAACATATTATTACTAGCATTTATAGCAACTGTAGAAACTGACTGACGGAACTACTGTGATAGTTGAGGAGCCCCTATGCTAGGTATAAACCCTTCTGGGGGATACACCAAGTGAAATACCCTCATGTTTTCAAGACAGGAAGTTCTTTGGTGCAGATATTGTTTACCTGGTTATTAAACCCTTGATAAAATTCAGTCCCAAATCTGAGTTGTGCCTCTGCAATTACCAAAAAAAAAAAAAAAAATCCGTTCCTATTCCACTTATCGCTCTCATTCACAGGAACCTGACAGGAAATGTCCTTTTCATTTCAGAGAACGAAAAGGACAAAACCAAAGTGTGTAAATGCTCTTGGTCAACTAATTGGCAAAAAGGCAGGCAGTACAGGTGTCAAATTCCTTAGATAATTCAACTTTACTACACTTCACCATTCATTTACTATTCACATGAAGTAAGTCTTCGTAATTGAAATATGCTCACATGGGGTTACTCAGTGCAAATAGCAGCAGAAAAAGTGAGTCATTAAAATCTTAGAAGCAGTTGCTATAATTGGATAATAACTTTAAAACTTGAGATACAAACCAGTCTCTTAGCATAGAAACATTGTGCTGACCAACTTCCCTTGAAATGAGCGAAAATTACATCTTGGGTGCTCATCAGAACTTTCTTTGCTTGAAGAAATCAAAATTGGTCTCATTCCTCTGCTTTGAAAAGATTTGAATCAACCAGCCTTGCAGCTATGATGAATGTGGAACATCTATCTAAAATTTGTGGAAGTGCTGTTTGTTGCATTTAAATCCTTGGGTTTCATGCTACTAGTAAAAATATTTAGTTAAAATAGATATGAACCTCGTCAATAAAACCAGTTTAATTTTCAAAAGTTTATGTACAAGAAAACTGATGATAGTGCATCTTTGATGGCATCCATCCATTGCAGAAAGTTTTAATTCAAGAAGTGATTACACAGGCCTGAATGCTGTAATTCTTTTGGATCTATATCAATAATTGAATTTCAAAGTCATTTGCTTAGAGCAGTACTTGTATGCCATAATCTGTTGTTTCAGGAGACCATATTATAAATCTCTGCCACTACTACCACAATGGGATTTATTTTTTGAATGTTTTTTTAGTGGCAAATGAAAGGCTAGAGTCAATACTCCCAAATATATTTATATATATATATATATATACCAACCAGAAAACAACAAGGCCATATTTCTTTTTAAAATGAAGGCTAAAATGTATCTGTCTTCATAAAAGCTCCTTTCCTCTGCTACGCACTTGACAGACATCCATAATATTCAAATTGCCTATATGAAAAAACCCCTGTGGTTTGGAAATGCAGTTAAGATTCCTTGGGCAATCTTAACACTGCTCTGTGGTGATACCCTAAAAATAACTAAGGACTTGACAAAGCTGGAGTAGTATAATTAGCAGTCCCAATGATTATGCCATCCTAATTGCATTTTTATACATATCAACTGGTTTAAGGATGTATCAGGGGTATTGGGACCATCCTAGTTGCTTATCACTTTCCACCTTAATTGGTGTTCTAGAGTTTGGGGAATAATTGGAGCACCTTTCATTTGAACATATTTTATGTGAAGTTGCTGATACACTCTTAACCTTCACTCGGTATGAATGCAGTTTTTGCCTGGAAGGATTTGGGGCTGTTGAGCTGTAGGAGCTTTAAGTAACAGGTCTTCTGTTTTCCTTCACCCCTCTGCAGCATAAGAAACCTCCACAGTCTATAGCTTCTTCCTTTGCCCTGTCTTGAGATTTTTAACTACCCTTTTTGGATAACTGAAGTGATACTCCAGGCCACCTCTATGGGATCAATTCTTGCTATAGCACAATAGTTTGAAGTGGACTTCCACTTGGAGATTTATCCACGACACAATTCTTCCAACCTCAGCTGGCAAGCATGCAGTGGCTGGTCTGACATCTGACTAGGCTGTGGGATTCAGGATTAGTGGTAGCAACCATTCCAGTCTCAATTTCCTAACTCAGATTTTTGACTAGTTTTCAGCATTAAAGGTGAAAGGACCATAATATTTTTATCTTACTGGTTCTCTGTGATACACCTGGAAAGCTATTATTAAAATATTTCTCTTTGACTAGTATATTACTGATGAGAACTTAATGCAGCAAAAATCCAATTCTTATCAATTAATTGGTCCCTTTTTGTTTTCTCCACACCAGACCCTGCACCATTCCTACTTTTTAGCCATGGAAATGCCATCTTTAGAATTGACACTGAAGGGACCAATCATGAAAGATTGGTTGCTGATACTGGTCCATCAACGCTTATGGATTTTCATTATATAGAAGAGAAAGTGTATTGGGTAGATTCTGAAAGGAGGCTACTTCAAAGAATTCACCTGAATGGCACAAAACGAGAGGTAGAGTACTCAGTTCTCTGGAATTCTCCAAGTTAATGTGTGTAAAACGCCCTGTGGAAACTTTAGGTACAATTCTGCCTTTACTGTTCATTGATTAATGCTTTATATTTGCTGTTGTAATAGTTCTAATCCTGAGTCTAGGCTGTTTTACTGGCATCCACATTTAGTACATTCAGTATTTTCTGTGGATCAAGTGAAGGAGAGTTAAAAATGAAGGAGAGAAAATTCAGGCAAGCTAAAACTTTGTAGACACTAATGTTTCTATCAGTTTTAAATTAATCTCTGGCATTATGGAACCTTGTCTTCCAGATTATTGTAACACAAGCTGACACAAATGCTATGAGAAGAATGTGCTTCAATTCCTACTAATTTTTTTCCCTCAAACCTTTTACTGGTTTCTATGGTTGCATAAATGCTTCTTTTGGCACTTCATCCTTTGTTCAGAAAAAGCCGTGCAGTTCATTGCATCTGGCTGATTAAGAAGGGCAGACATGCTATTGTGGCTGGATTTTAATGCTGTAAGGGCCTTCTTTTGTTTGAGAGATTGCCAGTGTTCGTGTAACCATATAGAGTCTTCACTGATGTACTTTTACTGACTTTTAAGGATTGGAGACCAGCAGCAGTGTGTTAAGAAGTCTTCCATCTATAAGAGTACAGGTTTGGGTGCTTCATAGTGTGTCAAATGCCAGAAGTTGTAGCTTAGATTAGTCCAGTGTATTTCTTCTGCAAAACAGTTTCTCCTTTTGCAGGATTTGAGTCTCTCAGTTCAGAGGGAGTATGTATAAGCACAAGGACCTAATGCAAGTGATGAAAGAATAAGAAAGAGAAATAGCTACAGGTTTGAAAGAAAATGAAACAGGCAAAGGAATGAAATAGAAACTTTCAGTCTAGCATTCTATTCCCTACCGTGAAAGCCAAGTTTGGAGTAATCATTAGGATGCCTCTTGCAACTTTTTTGGGTTTTTTTTGTTTGCAGAGATTATGTTACATAGAAAAAGGCATTTCAGGATTTACTATTGACTGGATAAATGAAGACATTCTCTGGGCCAATAGACAGAAAGGAACCATAGAAGCAACAGACATGAATGGGAAGAAACGCCGAGTTCTTCTAGGAGATGTTGGTCATCCCACAAGGATTACCATTGATGCTGAACAAAGGTAATTTTAAATGGATTGGTAATTTCATTGAAATGGGTTCCAAATATGTAAAGTACTGTGATTGTGGTTTCATGGAATCAAGGAAACGAATTGGAAGGGGACGAAAAGAACATCTGGTTGAACTCCCCTGCTATTGGCAGAGAAGCTCTCCACTAGACCAGGTTGCTCAAAGTCCCATCCAAACTGTTCTTGAATGCTTCCAGGGATGATGCATCCACAGCTTCTCTGGGCAACATGTTCCAGTGCCTCACCACCTTCTCAGAAAAGAATTTCTTCCTAATATCTAATCTAAACCTACCCTCTTTCAGTTTAAAGCCATTCTCCCTTGTCCTATCACTACTTGTCCTTGCAAAAACTCCCTCTCCAGCTTTTCTATAAGCCCTCTTTAGGTACTGGAAGGCTGCTATAAGGTTTCCCTGCAGGTTCTGTTTTTCAGCCTTTGTTCATAAGAGACCTCTGATCATCTTTGTCACCCTCCTCTGGGATCAGTCCGATAGGTCTATGTACTTCTTAGGTGGGGTCTCACAAGAGCAAAGTAGAGGGTGAGAATCACCTCCCTTGATGTCCTGGACATGCTTCTTTTCATGTAGCCCAGGACGTGTTTGGCTTTCAGGGCTGTAAGGGCACATTGCTGAGCCATGTTGAACTTCTCATCCATCAACAGCCCCAAGTAATTCTCTACCTAGACTGTATTTGTGCTTGGGATTGCTCCAACCCAGGTCCAGGACCTTGGCACTTGGCCTTGTTGAACTTCATGAAGTTTGCACGGACCCACCTCTAAAGCCTGTCTAGGTCCCTCTGGACAGAATCTCTTCCCTTCACTGCGTTGGTTGTAGCACACAGCCTGGTGTCATCAGCAAACTGAGGGTGCACTTGATCCCACTGTCCATGACACTGACAGAGATGGTCCCAATACTGACCCCTGAGAAATGCCACTCACCACTGCTCTCCACTTGGGCACTGAGCCATTGACCACAGCTCTTTGAATGTGACTATTCAGCCAATTCCCTGTTGACCATTCCATCCCTCAAATCCATGTATTTCCACTTTAGAGACAAGGATGTCATGCTGGATACTGTCAAACGCTTTGCACAAATCCAGATAGATGATGTAGGATGCTCTTCCTCCTCCTCTGTCACTTGGAGAAGGAAGTTATTACCAATATATTCAAGGAAACTCATGGATTGCTTATGCCCTGCTGTCCCTCCAACAGATATCAGGGTGGCTGGAGTCCTCTGTGAGGACCAGGGATTGTGAATGTGAGGCTACTCCTATCAGTCTATAGGGGGCCTAGTCCACTCCATCTTCCTGGTCAGGTAGCTTGTACCAAACCTCCACTATAATGTCACCTGACCCTCTTCTCCTTTTAATTTTGACTCATAAACTCTCTTTTGTCTCCTCATCCATCCCCAAGCAGAGCTTCATGCACTCCAGCTGGTCACTGGCACTGAGTCAGTCTCCCCTGCCTGTTCTTCCTAAAGAGCCTGCGTCCTTACATTTNCTGAGGGTGCACTTGATCCCACTGTCCATGACACTGACAGAGATGGTCCCAATACTGATCCCTGAGAAATGCCACTCACCACTGCTCTCCACTTGGGCACTGAGCTATTGACCACAGCTCTTTGAATGTGACTATTCAGCCAATTCCCTATTTACCATTCCATCCCTCAAATCCATGTATTTCCACTTTAGAGACAAGGATGTCATGCTGGATACTGTCAAACGCTTTGCACAAATCCAGATAGATGATGTAGGATGCTCTTCCTCCTCCTCTGTCACTTGGAGAAGGAAGTTATTACCAATATATTCAAGGAAACTCATGGATTGCTTATGCCCTGCTGTCCCTCCAACAGATATCAGGGTGGCTGGAGTCCTCTGTGAGGACCAGGGATTGTGAATGTGAGGCTACTCCTATCAGTCTATAGGGGGCCTAGTCCACTCCATCTTCCTGGTCAGGTAGCTTGTACCAAACCTCCACTATAATGTCACCTGACCCTCTTCTCCTTTTAATTTTGACTCATAAACTCTCTTTTGTCTCCTCATCCATCCCCAAGCAGAGCTTCATGCACTCCAGCTGGTCACTGGCACTGAGTCAGTCTCCCCTGCCTGTTCCTAAAGAGCCTGCGTCCTTACATTTGAAAACTTGTCATAGAAGCCATCCCACCATATCTCTGTGAGGCCAATATCACAGCCCTTCAGGCATGTGCCCATCTCTAGCTCCTCTTGTTTATTCCCTATGCTATGCGTTTGTATAGAGGCATTTAAATTGGGGCCCTGATGAAGGCGATTTACTGGCTGGAATTCCTTTGTGCTGCCCTTTAGGTGCTCCCCTGCTGATGTGTGATCTGCCCTGGGCATCTCTTGCTGGCCCTGGCATCAAACTGGTAGGAGTGGGATGGATTTAGTTTTCCCTCCCCTGACAACTTTACTTGAAAGGCCTCCTCACCAGCTTGGCAAGGTTATGACTGAAGGTGCTCTTCCCCTTCTCTGACAGACGGATACCCTCAGTGCCCAGTAGACCAGGTTTCTCAAAGCATATCCCTTGGTCTAAGCAGCCTAACCCCTGGATATGTCCACCAGTCCTGTAATCATTTGTTGATTCTCCAGATTTGACTGGCCTTTTCAAACCCCCTCCCTTTGACTGTGAGGTTTGATGAAAATACTGCCTGCAGTGCAGAGACCTTTACCACCACTCCCAGGGCTCTGTAATCCTTCCTGATGCTGCTCAGACTGCTCCAGGCTGCATCACTAGTGCCCATGTGGTGCATGGACGCTGGGCTAGTCTGTGCCCGATGTATCATCTCTAGTCCAATACCTCCTTGGACTTTGACAAATGAGGGTAAAAGACTGATAAGCACATAAGACATAAATAGAGAAATGTGTGTGAAAAGCCCACCAAAGTCTAATGTAGAGTCTAAACCTCTTGGTCACTGGGAAAAATTTTGTTACTGAGTAGAGCTGAGGGAAAACAGACATTGCTGGTCCTTTCTCAAAGGCCATGGAGTTTCTGGGCAGGAAAGCAGTGTTAGAGAAGCAAGGGGAATGACACCTGCAAATGCTGGAGTCCCTTGTACTCCAAACCTGGCACATTTAGAATATAAATTGGTAAGTTTTCTGAAAAAAAAAAAGAAATCTCAACTTACAGTTTTGCTTCTGTTTCACTTGTCTGTTTATCAGATGCTCTGAATATTGGTTCTGAATCTACTGTTGCTACATAGCACCACTAGTAGTCTGGCTTGCATAAAGATGCTTCTTTCAGCTTCAAGTCATTTACATTGAGAACCATGTTCACATGAGAGATCTGGTTCCTCAAGGGTTATCAACATGAATTGTCACATTGGTCTCTCCACACTAATTTCTCTTTACACATAAACCTTTTACATTGAAATTGCAAAAATCAAGTTTTTGAGGAGGCTTTGAGATGCTTCTGTTTTGTACAGCAAAAGCATGTTTTTGCTGCCGCTTTTGATTTACATTAAAGTTGCTCAGCAATATGTAAAACTATTTTAACATTAAGACTACTAGATTTGTACATGAAAAAATCTTCTGATGATAGTAGCATTGCTAATATTCTTCAGTCTTGCCACTTGAATGGGATTTAAGGCCTGGGCACCAGCCTGGGTATTTTTTTTTACTGATTTACTTTTCATTGTAGCATTAATTCATCTTGAAAATATTCTTAAGTCCTCAAACCCACTCCCAAATTGCCATTGAAACACCTGTTAAAAATAGCATTATAGGGATGTATTTGCTAAAGTTTGGGGAGACAAGATGTGCTTGACCATGCATAAAAGCTGTACTCATGTGCTTACAGGGAGGCCAGTAAGCCAGTAATGAACTGTAAAGGAATTAGACTCCAAGAAGTGTAATATCATTTTTATGCCCTATGGCAGTTTGCTTTTATGAAAACTGTTGAGGGCTCCACTTTTATTGTGAAGTGAAATAAAACCTCCAGTATGTCTACATGCACAGGCATAAAAATGGACTAAATTTGACATTAACAATGTCTTTCTCTGAACATGTGCAAGCAATGAAGGTCAATGTGATACCCTAATAACAGTTTTTCTTAAATATGTGTGTTTGATATTAGCAGTGATAGGATGCTTTTTAGGAACAATAATATAACTATTGCTGTAGATTGCTTTAAATTTTTAATGTTTTTTAATGCTTAGAAATGCCAAAAAATAAAGATTAGTTCTAAAGAAAAATAGAGGACAAATACAGTAAAGGCTGGTAATTATTCAAGCTGGTTTATATCTTAATTTTTCTTCTGTCTTTCTGTTTGTTCATCACATATCCTATCCCTACCTTAATTTTTCCAAAATCTGTGCATAGAGACTGTATCTTCCTTTGTTTCTTTGTTTCCTTTATCTGTAAAAAGTGAATCCTCACATTTGTCCAAACTTTCAGAGTAGTGACATTTCTTAAATAACAGGTGGTAGAAAAATGGAAGCAAATATTAATAAACTGCTTTAAAATGGCAGAATAAAATGGAACTGTCCTTCTGGAAATGTGTTTTTGCCTGTACACTAACATCTATCATTACTACAGACTAACAGTGAGGAAAAGCTGTGAGGCAGGGGCTAATTCTTTCTACAGGTTTGGTATAGTTCCTTGCCAATGAGACTTAATACAGTTGGGGCCTTGAACAAATTATTAACATAAACACAGAAAAGGTCATTTTATGCTATGTTGTTTTGGACATATAAATCCTGCAATTTTATGATGATAGGTCAAAACAATGATGTTTCTTGGAATTTGTATCCACAGGAAACCCAAGGAAAGAATCTAAACCCAAACATTAAAAAATCAAATGCATATGAATTAGGAATAACTTGCTATTTTCGAAGAACTGCTATTACCCTTAATCACATCTGGGTTCTGATCCATGAATATCTTGACATACAATTAGCTACAGTGCATAGCTAGTTTGAGTATTGGAGCTGTATTTTGACTGTGTTTTAATTTAATAACAGTATAGTCTGTCTGCTATAATCAGCAGAAAGGTAGAAATAAGGACAATAATATAAATGGTGTTTTTAAGTTAAGAACTGAAATGGTGTGTTCAAGTAGAAATTCTGGAGATAGATACCTTCCCAAAGGTATACCTGCCTCAAAGATCTGCCTTCCCTCAAGTCTGCAAGTATTCCCCATAGATTTGAAAGGTTATTTCAGTTTCCTTGTGTGACTGCATGGCTGAACAAAGCGGAGACACAGACAACAGTGCTTTGTGCTTAAGCTGGGCTGATTCCTGCTTGACCTACATGAGAGAATTCTAGTAGTACTAGCAGCTCTAGTACCACACTGAGAAAATTTGTATACAGGAGCAACTGCACAAGGAGTGTGTAGCAGGGACGTGGTTTTGCATATGTAGGTTTCTTTATTGTGGGTTTTTGTGGTTTTTTTTTTTTTAATTTTGTTCTCTTAACATGCCTCTCTTGCCTGCAGGCTTTTATTTTGGTCTTCAGACGGTACAATTTCCAGCATACACCGAATGTCCCTCAGTGGAAGTGGTACACTATATGTTTTAAGAACCACAGAACAAATAAAGGCCATCTCACTAGATTTGGTTGATGCAAGGCTCTACTGGATCCAACATGACCACAGGAAAGAGATTTCCCATATTGGATCATGCGACTATGATGGTGGAGCTGTTCGTTTGCTCAAAAATTCTGTCCGGTGGGTTTTCCTCAGCTTGTCAGAAGTAAAACACTCATTTCAGGGATGCCATTAAGCTCTCTTCCTCATTATCCCTTTTATTGTGTCAGTTCATAACATGAGGAGCATGAAGTGTAGTGCAAATGGCCTGAAACTGTAAATCTAAAAGTAATGATAGAAAAAAGGAAAAATATCACTATTGTCAAGATAATATTGCCACTCACTACTTTTCATCTTTCAAGCTTTTAGCAAATGATAACTAAATCCTTAGAAATCCTTCCCAAGTGTATATTAGTGGCCTTTTTCTGCAGATAGAAGAGCCAAAAGGAGAGATTAAGTGATTTATCCAAGGTCACAGTGGGTGAGCTCAGGTGTCTGAGCTGTGCTCAAGAGACCAAACTAGATCAGGTCTTTCCCTTCCTCCTCTAAGCCTGTTGTCATCCTTAGCTGCTGGGTGGGGAAGCTCAGCTCTGTGCTCAGACCCTCCAGCAGGCAACAGCAGATGTGTTGAAAACTGTCCTGTACAAGAGAATTGTTGCCCTCTGATCCCCAGTGCCGGGGCTGAGCACAGCAGAAGGGGCTGTTACACCCATGTGCTTCTGGCCTTCATGTTGTGCAGGGGTACAGATGCTCTGTGCTGGTCCTGTGTTCAGTGAAGTGCTGGGGAAAGTCACCCTGTATCACTGCTGTGTCTGTCAGTTTGGCTGGATTGGCATGTGTGTAACAGGGATTGCCAACAGCAAAATTAGAAAAATATGTGATTTTGCTGGTCTACTGATTTAAATAGGCAGCACTTCATTTGCATGTGATGAACACAAAGCTCATTTCTCCCTACACTGCCAGAAATCACACTGGATTTTCCTTACCCTCTTTTCTCCCTTGAATTACCTGTTATTCACTAGGCATCAGCACTTTCTCTTTAGCTTGGATGACACGGATTGTCAGTTTTCACCTGGATTACGTACTGGAAAGTGAAAGACAAAATTACCCCTTTCAGTACTTTTTCTGCTTTCTCTGTTATTTAAAACTGGACCCTTTTGTGGTTCCTGCTAGCTGCTATAACTGACTAGTGAATGGAAACTACATTCCTGCAACAGGAGAAGCAGCAGAAGATGGATGTTAGGAACGCTCTACTCCTACTTCTCCATCTTCACCTTGATTTACTTGAACAGTCAGAATTGTCAGAGCAGGCACTGGATATTGGGAAATGGTGAAACTTTACCTGACCTACATCCTTCAAAAAAGCAAGTGCCTATTTTAGTTGCTGGATTTATCAGAAGTAGGTTAATATCCAAGCGTTCTCTTCCAATTGAATCAGTGCTGAACAATAGTTCATAAACCCCATGAGAAATGCAGGTCATCCATTCAGTGTTTATTTCCTCTGAATGTTCAGGATTATTAGTGCTGAATTATTTTGGGAATGTCTCTGCACCTCATCTGATTCTCAGATGTAGAAGATAAGACTATATGTATGTGTGTGTGTGTATATAAGAATACAAAGAAAGGTTATTCACTGTGAACTTGACTGAACTAGATGCTTAGAAAATGGCTGAGTAAATATATAGGGATCAGCTAATGTACCACTTCGTGTTATCTTCTCTTGTTGTAGACATCAATTGCTTGGTATGTCTCTCTTTGCTGAGCACCTGTACTACTCAGAGTTGAAATCTGGCATGATATGGAGAGCCAACAAATATACTGGAAAAGTTGTAGTCACAATTAGCCTGAAGCCATCATTTTTTCCACCAGTGGAGATAAAAATAGTACATCCATTTAAACAGCCAGGTGCAAGAACTGATTCTCAAGATCTGGGTAAGTAAAATGTAATGGTAGAGTTGTATGTGTGAGAATAATAATGTCATACACTCTGATTCTCCACAGTAATAATTTTCTTTGGTAAAATTCCAGGCCTCTGTGAAGTAAAGGGAAAAATTTCCTTTAATTTCAGTGATCCACAGCTCTACTTGTGTGTAAATCCAGCTGAGTATCAGGCTAGAGGTGTGCTGAACATCAACTGCTCATTTCATTGCTCTAAATACACATGCAGATAAATGTGAATTTCTCCTTTTCACCTCTTAGTTTACACAAAGGTGCTTTTATACTTTCCTGCTAAATGCACAAAGCACACAGCTTTTTAATCCTCTACCTACATTATCTTCATCGAATGTCTTCTTCATTCTGGAAATTTTAGTCTAATGTGCATGTAAACACCTCTGATTATTATGGCACTGAAGGACTTTAAGCATAAAGTATGTCCTACACTTGATACTGTGGGTATCTCAGCTTTGCTGCAAAACGATTCAATTAAAAGTCAATGTGTCTTAGAAAGACTTCAAGTTGCCATAATGGCTATGGAATAAGAGCCTCAAGTCTCTTTAATTGATATAAGTTGCATCCCACACTATGAGTTGGTCATCTTGCTGCCTTTCACTGTGGATCCAAAAAAGGAAGGTAGTTGACTATTAATAGCTCACCTTCCTTGAGGATTCCTGCTGAGGCAGAAGGAAGTGGGGGATGTCCAGGGGAAATAATGTCCCGTTCTCCATTCTCTGGAAAGCAGACAGAGCATTCTTGCTTTAATTGAATAGCTTTTGTCACCACTTTTCCTCGGATAAGAACAACTAAGAGAACAACATAAAGATGTTTCTATGTTGAGCAGTGCTTGCAGAACTCCAAAGGGAAGATGGCAATGTATTCCCAGGGATTTCCAGAGTAATAAGTGATATGAAGACATGAGGATAATGTAGTGTTTGGTTTTGTTTGTTTGAGTAAAATGAAACTGTAAATATCTCTCCTGAACTATTTCTAAATATCTACTATAAAATAGGCTTTGTCTTTCTGCATGCCACCCAGCAGCTTCATATGGCACCATGCCATTTCTCCTTTTTGAAGACTGATCTGAGTGGGAAAATTGAAATCTTCAAAGAAACTTTCCAATTCAAATGCTTTGTTTTTAATGCAAAGAGCTGCTGAGATGCAGAAGATACAATGTTCCTGGAAATCAGGCTTACACTTGTGAGGACGGGGAGCATTTATTCAGACACAATATCTGTGGTGTGCTTACCATGAGGAAAACTATCATCCTGGCAAATGGAAGCACTTTATTTGACTGACACATTTGATACTCTCGCACAAAGTAACTAGTGCAGGATATATTTGTAGTGCAGACAGCCACATGTTCACACATCTCAGGGTTGTTGTACTGAGATTCGGAAGGTCTTACGAGGTCTCCTTGGGTATCTGTTTACCTATGCATGAAGATGGAGAGGAAGGGACAACAACAGAGAAAGGTTGGCAGTAGTCTCTTGAACCTCAGGAAGTGTCAGTTGTGTTACATCTCCTCTCCACAAGAATGTGCAGCATAATTTCATTGAAAATTTTCATTGACTGTGGGCATTCAGCTTTTATTCTTTTCTCAGAAGATTAACTCCACTTCTTCCACCAGGGCATTCTACTTTCTGGTGGAAAAAGGCTTTCCCCAGGTTTTTTTTCCCAGTTTTATTAATGTATAAACCACATGTATATGTATAAAATATATATACACCAGTGTTTTCAAATACTTTGCAGTATATACCCTTATATTTCCAATATGTTTAGTAAATTTTTGTATGACAATAAGTGTTGTCAACAGTAAGCCGTTTTTTAAATTCCAAGTAACTTCTTGTAAAAATGTCTGGGAAGTGATGGAGTAGAAAGAAGCTTAACAGGCTGAATCCAGATGAACTTTTTGGACTTTGTATGTATGTTGCTTGGCTTATCCTGTGCAAGAAAGGGGATGAAAGAAGGACTAATGAGCCTGGAGTTCAAATGAGATTTATAGCTGATCTTACAACAGAGAAACCTGGAGATAAAAGCATACCTAGACTAATTGGATGCTCTGTACAAGCTAAGGAAATATATGCTGCAATGTAGCATCAGCTGTGAATTATCAAGCCTTCTTTAAAGCAGATAACTACCTTCAGATGAAAAGGGAACTGATGAGAAATGTGCAACTGGCACAATTTGATTTTTTTACTGCAGTTTGAATTATTTACTTTGCTACTTAAATTCCCCATGTACCCTCTCCACTTTCTCTTTCAAATTACTTCCACTTATTGGCCAGGGCCAATAAGTACAAAGAAGAGCATTAATTCAGCTATGGGCTTGCTGTAACCCCACAAAACAACTTTGTTGTGGCAGTATCACGCTTTTATTAATGGCTCGTATAATATCTTAATTGACTTAAAATCTCAATGCCTCTGAAATTCTTTACAGTATCTTTTCTAACAGATTAATGGTATTCAGTACACTCCTTCCCATGAAAAAGGATACTTGAGCAGCTTTTTCCATGAAGCAGAAGTAGGATGGCTTAGGAGGATCTCTTGGGCGCTTCTTTTCTGCTTCCTTTGAAGAAAATTTGAGGATATCTTCTTGGACATTGGAAAGATTCTGAGTTTTAAATCTAAGTTCAGCACTTATAACACTTTTGTTTCTCATAGATCCACTCCAGTACAAAGATTCTCTAGACTGTGCTACTACTTTTTGTCCAAATGAAACATACAGTGATTGTGATATGTCCAGATATTCTTTTTGTTAAGTAATGTGAGTAGTAATGTGAGTAATAATGTGATAATAATTCTCAGTCTTCATATGCCATCTGACATTTAAAAATCCCTCTCTCTTATTTTGCATGTGTGCTCTCTCTCTGTCATTCCCTTATTTCTGAGTGTTTCACAGAGTAATACATACTACTGTGCAGGACTGGTGGTGTATGAAAGCTGCTACACAGTTCTCCCTTTCGTAGTCACTATCGGTATGCACCCAAACCAACCCATCCTTTACTTCAGCCTCTCTAGATCTGCTTGTGCTTACATAGAGGTGGAAATGATCATTTGCATAGAGCTACTTTTAGTCTTCCAAGTACTTTATTTTTACAGTGGGTTTTTTTGGCCTGATTTTACCAATAGAAAATAATAGAAGTTATTTTCTATTAATAAGAAGTTCCTTGGGTTGAGCAAGCAGGTACCAAGAAAAAAAATACATCTCTGATCATCGTTCTACTTGAAGGTTTATATGATAAGAACTTCATTACACTTACACTGTGTTTATTCTTCCAGAAATCTGTGATTTGAACAGAGAAAAGTGCGGAAGAAGAATTTGCAGGCCAGACTCAAGGACTCATCGGTGTAAATGTTCTAGTGGCTTTATTTTAAGTAGAAATAAACAGTTTTGTGAAGGTAATTTGTGAATCTTCCTTCAACTTTATCCATTAGATGAAAGAAAATTATTCTCTTCTTTTACTTACATTGAGTATGAAAAAACACTGAGGTTTTAAAAATTCTAGTTGTGCCATTTAAGTTTTGTGTCCTTCCAGATTCTGAAATAATCTAAAAAGAGACCTATGAATGTGTCATAGGTGAGAAATTTTGGCCTTAGCTTGAGTACGTAAAGCAGCTTCAGATAAGTAGACATGCTTATGTGTCCCAATTTAATTTTTAAATAAAAATGAGAACAGATTTGTCACCAAAGGTGAAACATTGAACAATCCTGCAACAAGATTAGTATTACTGTCAAAAAAGACAGAAATTCTTAGCATGCTTCTAAATGTTTTAATCTGGATTGTTTTACTAAAAATCTAAAATTACTATTAGTAATAGACAAAATAATACTTTTTGAAGCATCTTTTTCAGTACATGACCAGATTTTATAAGACATAAAGGCATCAAAATTCCTAACTTACAGGATTTACAAACCTGCTTGAGCAGCAGCATTTCAGTTCTTGGGAAATTCATGAGAATTTCTTCCTGAATTTTGAACTCTAATACATTTCTGGTTTTGAGATTTCTACTTAAGTTGTGTTGAAGCCAGAATTTTTAAAAGAACTTTTGTCTGAAGATGTCAAATATAATTTTTTTGGATGCATACAGTATTTAAACAGCACTGAAATCTGCATGAAAAGGCGTATTTTTGAAAGTCCTCTAGGCACCTCTGCTGGACACACTCAGCCTGAATATGTTTTGCTAGATGTTTCTTAACACTGACTTGAATGAGGTCTGCAAACTTGTTTTTTTATAATTTATTAGGAAAAACGTATTTTTGTAAAATGAATGCAAAAAAAGAGGTACTTCTTGCAGACTGTTTCTTTGTTTCATTAATCTGTGCCCCGATACTGCTTCATGTTATTCTGTCACAACAGACGTTTCTTTTGGCAGATATTAATGAATGTGGCTTCTGGAATCATGGCTGTACTTTGGGCTGTGTGAACATCCCTGGTTCCTATTACTGCACCTGCCCAAAAGGTTTTGTTCTGCTGCCTGATAGGAAAACATGTCATGGTAAGGACCTGTAATACATGAACACTTGGAGCATCATATTGGAGAGAGTCCTCAGTTAACACTGGAACTGCTGAAAGTTTTGTGTGTTGCATTGCCTGCTTCCGATCCCTCATTATATAAGCAGGATCAGCCTAAACTGAGTGGGCCAATTTCAGATGTCATGTTTAAGGAAGTTAAGTTACACGTGAGTAATCATATAGGCCACTTCGGCAGGAAAAAACCCCAGTGAGGTCTCCAGAGGGGGTTCTTTGGCTCCTTGCTCATATTAGGCTCTGTGTCACATTCCAAGTGGATAAGCAGTTATATCTTTTAAAATACAGTTTCTGAATTTGACTCCCTGTGGCTATCCTGCATATGAATTTGCCCAGTTTCTGAATGAGCAGCTTACAACATCATCTTTTTTCTTTTCAGAGCAGGGCTGATAGCATTGCTAATGTGTATGACATTAATGGAATTATATGCATACATTCAGACTAAAAATGAATTAAGCCTTTCTAAAATAAGTCTAGAATATAAAGTGTGAAAAGCATCCAAGTTTTTAGGTCTTGGGATATTCCCAGTCACTTTTGAAGTGAAACTTATGCATAGACAAAAGTCCTTCTACCTTGTTTCCTTGGAAATAAAACACTGGTATAAGCTCCAAGTAGAAGTGCCACTGAACACCAGTCACAGAAGGATCAGGAGCTAGAGTATATTAAATTATATATCATTACTCTAGCAGTCAGGCTATCTCTTTTAGACCTCCAAGAATCACTTCTTCCTCTCTGTTAAGTGGGAGCCAGGAGCAGGTTTCAGTGAAAACCATCCCAAATGTGGGGGTCCAGGGTATGTGTGGCAGCTGCAGAAAGCAGCCAGCTGTGACAGAAGACCTGAGAGTGCTGTAGCCACTCTGTTGGGATGTGGGATATCCTTTTGTGTCCAAAATAACACTTAGACAGTGTAACTCAGTCCTATGTTGGATGACCACCGTGATCTATATGCCTACCTGTTGAGCAGCTCAAACAAAATAGTTTTCCTAACACAAACTAGGGATGCAGCATGGGCACTGTAACTCCTTAACTACTGCAGCACAAGGCAAGTGTACCACCAGCTACGCAATGTGAGAGAGAAAGAGAGGGAGAGAAAGATACTTTGATGCTTTGTTTTCCAAGTCCTTTACAAAGCTCTTCATCTGTTGCCACAAACTCTGTTCAGAAAGAAATTCAAGATCAGTTTCTTGACCGTATTCTCTGTGCTTAAGCAGTTAGAACAGTCCAGTCCAGACTGCAGTTGCCCTGGAGAAGCAATATTTGCAACAGCTATGCACCATTTAGGTCAGTGTATGCAGCTGATTCAAAGAAGCAGCTGTGGGAAACTTGCATTAGTTCCAGTCTTCCAGCAGGTGTTGCCATAGGGCACTAGAGTTGGGATAAAGAGATGGAGCACTGCAGCACAGAAGGTGAAAGGAGCATATCCTATGAAATTGCATAAAAGAAATACTTAAAAAAATGTTGGCACTGCAACAATTCTAATGGAAAGTAAAGGAAAGCTATTGCCAGATCCTCAGATGGTTTTGCCCATACAGCTTCTAAAATTGACACTGAGGAACATAACTTTGTTTCAGGAAGGTTCATCTCCTGTTTTCCTTGATTCTAGCTTTGTTACGCTTGGAGTAGTAGGCAAGTAGTTTTTCCTCATTCTGTTTGTGTTTTATTCTTTCAATACAAATTTCTTGTAATTTTCAAAACCTGATCTATTTTTGACGAAATGTAAGAAAGAGTTCTATTTTGATAACATGTCTGCATAGCATTTTATAAAACTTAAGGCTGACAACATAATGGCTTCAGGACTCAGCAATTCTGGCTTTCTCCTGTGCTATAAGCAGGAGAGAGTGTGGAAAAAAACCCTGGGAAATAAAGAGAAACAAAGCAAAACAAACCTCAGAAAGACCACAGAGGTGCTGTACTCACAACATAACACTTATTTTTATTTATATATTTCATTAATTTTTATAATAATTTAAGATTTTTTTTCCCTCTTCAAATTACTCTAGAGCTAATTTCCTGTACAAGTAACGACACTGAATGTAGCCATGGTTGCCTTCAAACATCTAAAGGCCCTGTTTGCTTTTGTCCAGAGGGATCTGTACTCAAAGCAGATGGCAAAACGTGCACAGGTAAGTAACAATTTTTCTATCTGTAGTGACTGCCAAACTCTTTATTCTTGTCACTGAGAGCCAGAAGTGAATGAAGGCATTTTACACTCATTTTGCACACTTCTAAATAGTTGTACAAGATGGGAGGAAATAGAATGTCAGGTGCCTTGGGTGCTAGGATGAGAAATATTAATTTTTAATAGATTTTTATTAGCAGCGATGCCCAATGTTTGTAGGCCAAATTCTTTTATCAGTTCAGATCAAGGCATGTCATAGTTTTTTGTTGCAAGACAGCTAACATTTATATTGGATGGAAAATATATGTACAAAATTAAGGCTTGAGTTAAATCTGAAGACAACTTTATTGAGACCATGCAACCCAGGTTGAGTCACTCTAACTTACCCAAAAATAGAATTTTTGTAGTCAGAATACTCGAAGCTGCTATGTTCATTAATCTGTCATTCCCCATTCCAGCAATTTTAGAAATTCAGGGGACTGTAGATTTTCAGCTGTATCTCTTCAGTCTCAGGGATCAAGATAGCTCCATTACTACCAGCCTTACACCTTGGAAAAAAAAATCCCCTTTCCCTTTTAATCCGTTTTCTGTTGTGGACTGTACTACATACATAGATTATTGCTGTTTTGCTAGGGACAATCCACTGAGTAAGCTCAGGCTGATATTGAGAATATAATAGAAAGAATAAGAAAAGAATAGTTTATATGAAATCTTGGTTTGTTGTACTAGAAAATTTGCCATCCTAGCCTGATACATTTCTGAGAAAAGAATTGCATTAATTTGCTGTTTCTTTGCATAGAATGCACAGTCTGATAAAATTTATTACTCTATTGTAGATGAGATGAGATTTGCATTGGAGAAGAGTTCTCTGAAATAATGAGCACATGGAAGACATTTCTCTTCTTGTGTCTCATCCTCCCACCTCCTATCTTATGTTGTAAATTATCAGGAAAAACTCTGTCACAAGTTACTACTAATTTGTTTTCACTTCATTGGGCTTCTGCTTTTAGCAGGAGGCCTTTTGGTAAATCTGCCAGTCACTGAGATGATTTGCACTGTAGAAATCCTGAGCAGAGTGAATCGTTCTCTTATACCTCTGATTTTGTTGTATTTTATTTTTTTTTAGAACGGAACAGTAAAATTTTCCAAATGCTCTGTTTAAGGTTGTACATCTCCAGATAATGGTGGCTGCAGTCAGATATGCTCTTCTTTAAGCCCATTCTCCTGGGAGTGTGCTTGTTACCCTGGATATAAGCTTCAACGAGACAGAAAGCACTGCTCAGCTATAGGTTGGTATCTTGGTATGCCTGCATATTTCTGCCAGTAAAAGCAAAAACATTTTTGAGTCCTTTAAAGCGGATGGTGCCACTGGGATCCCTTTTTGCACTGGTTTAGGTTACTTTGTGAAACTTAGGTTATCTTTCCTAAAAACTACTACTTCCTATTTTGGAAATAAGCCAGGACAAGCACCAGTATACGCTTCAGTCTCCCTCACAGAAGGTTCAGTCTGTGATTCAATGTCAACATTTCACTCTGGGCTCCCATGCTGCAGAGATCCATCCTGCAGTAAACAGGGTTTTGTGCCTTCATATAAATGTGGGCATAGTTTCTGCCCAGTGTTTTACAAAACTGGGCCTGAAGGCTCTAGATTTGGAGAACAGGATAGGTAATAGTGTGTTGAAGGACTTTCCCTCTAAGGATATTCCTCCTCACTGGCCCCAGAAAGCCCAGGTATTCGATATGCACCTTTGGGTTTCAGACCCTTTTGTTCCTTCTGAGAAAAAGGTACACCGTGGTGAGCAGCAAGGTATAAGCAATTGCCCAAGAGAGAGGAGGAAAGAGAAGTTCGTGGTTTGCTCCAGGAATAAAGGAAAGCTTTATTTTTTTGGAGGACAGAATTTTCCTTGCTTTTAGTGTGAAAGACTTATTACATGCAAAAGTCAAGTGTTCTGGCATTTATTATGATGCTGTGAAATGCAGAGAGGTGATTATCTTGAGGCTAAGTCACCCAGTGTGAAATGCAGTGGGGCTTGTGACTGCCTTTATCAAAAATTTTGAGTCTGATGCTGTAAACTTATATTAATATTTATCTTTAATTTCTGAGGCAAGTAGAATGTAGGAAAATTGCCATAATTTCTTTATACTTCGGTTCCTCATTTTATCTTTTACCATTACTTACAAAAGTAGCTAGGTAGTAATGCAAGTTAGAGATCAGTTTGAACCTAGTGCAATTAACGTACTGGAGAATTTTCATCAACAGGTCCTAAGCCATTCTTATTATTTGCAAATGGCCAAGATATCCGCCAGATCAGTTTTGATGGAACAGATTATACAAGTTTACTTGACTGGCAGATGGGAATAGTCTTAGCACTGGACTCTGACCCAGTGGAAAATAAGGTAAGGCATTAAAAATGAGAGGATTTTGAAGTGTTGCAAGGACAAATGGATTGAGCTTTCATGTGCCTTAACCTTTCTGCTGTCAGTGATCTGGATTACATGTAGTGCTGCTTGTTGTTATGTTGCCTGCCTAGGAGCACAACTGGTACGGGCTGCCAAACACTAGTTGAAGAGTTTCATCCTTTACTTACTTATTGAATGTGCTTTGTACATGGACAATAATAATTTACAGGGAATTTTGATTTCTAAATTCACTTCAGACATGATTTCAATTTCAAAATACTTTTGTGTGACTTCTGTTTTCTCCATTAAGACTGTAGTGTTGTTTTCTGGAAATATATTGTGAGGTTCTTTCACTGTGTAGCAGTAAAAGAAATAATATCTTTTTTTCTGCACAGCTAAATCCCACAATCCCTACTAAATGTAGGAGTAATCTTAACAAGAATTACTTCCCATGTCCTGACATTATTTAGCAAAACTGCTAGATGCTCACTGAGTTTATTACTCTTACAAAATGTATTTCTCATGTACAAGATAGTGCTGTTGGGAAACAGGAGTCTTCTCTGCAGAAAGCTGTTTGTTGATGTGGCTGCATCCTAATGCCCTACTTCTTGCCTGCAGAGGTGGGAAGAACAGCAGTTCAGCTGTGCTTTGCTAAGCCTTCCATGGCAGTTTTATTTTCCTGTCATGAGACTGATTTACATGTAAAAGTGTTACAAAGAAATACTGGTTGGCACAGTGAAAGGCGATCATGAACTCAGTTAAGTTGTTGGAAGCATCTCAAGGCCCAGATGGACGCAGCTAAACAAATGTGACTGCTACTAGATCTACCCTTACAGGAGGAGCATTTCAGGCTCTTCTGGAACATTGCCACTTGCTCCTGAAATAGGGCCCTGCTAGAGAGCTAGCAGTTGTTCTGTGCTGTGCCAAATGTAAATCAGCAGTGCTGGTGACACTGGGTGTTTACCCGTGCTCCCCTCCTGTGCATAGCTCGGCATGGCACTGGGGTGGGCACTACAGAGGTGAGGGGACCTGCAGGGACCCTGCCAGGCTGCAGCAGCCTGGGTTGGTCAGCACAGAGCTGAGTGGCAAGGAGGCACCCCTTTGTGCTCCCATGGTATTGAAGCAGCTGGTTTCATGCTAGAGGTTCCCTCTGGTTCTGTTTGACCTCATGGTTAGCACCAAAACAAAGTTATTTGTTTTGCTGTTGCCATTTTCAAAGAAAGCCTCAGCACTGTTTTTCATATCGTTCTGCCATACAGTGTATAGCTCCCTCTTGGTATTGAATGGAAGACAAATTTTCTTTCCTCATCCTTGGAAACTACAAATCCAGTTTTCCCACCAGCAGAGAAATTTTCTTTAGACTCAAAACTAAAAAACCTCTCCTGGACATATTAGGGCCTTATAGAATAGACACCTGGTAAAACATTAAGTTAACTGCAGGCTGAAAGAGAGAAGAAAATAGAAGCAATTTATATAAGTCCTTTTCCCCTTCCCAGCTTCTTGATACACATAGACTGCTACTATCTTCTCTCTGCTTCTCCCTTTTCAATGTGAGCAGCCAGTGAAATAAAAACATGCTTCTTTTTGCTTCCTCAACTGTGCTTCATGTGAGGTAGCTGCTCACTGAAACAAAACCACAGGATATTCAGAGGGCTGTATATAGGGCAACCAGGATTTACAGCTAAGCACAAGCTGCCTGTAGAAGTCATCCTGGTTGAAGGATAAGTACCTTTTTATTTGATCAGGGATCAGAGGCTACCTGTGCAGCTTTTTGTGAATAAGCAGTTTAGGGAACTTGCAAGATGATAAAGTTGTTTTAGAAATGGAACTATTAGACAAGAAAACTAGAGTAGAAAGTGATATGGAAACTAATAACACCTTGCCTGTTATTTATTTACAGATTTACTTTGCCCACACCGCCTTGAAATGGATAGAACGAGCTAATCTGGATGGCTCAAATCGTGAAAAAGTTATTCATGAAGCTATAGATACACCCGAAGGCCTTGCTGTGGACTGGATTAACCGTAAATTGTATTGGACAGACAGAGGGTACATGCTGCACAGTGCATTTGTGTTGAAGCATGCCATAAACTATTTGGAATAAATGACTGGTGATACAGAAATAGCTGAGATATCACTCTAATTCAGTAGGGCTTCACATTCTGATTGGGCAGTTGTAATCTCAAGTATATACAGTTGGAAGGTTCTTTAAAACTGAAATGCTGGAAGTTCAGTTTGAGTCTGCTATTGTATTTTTATCTTTGTCTTTCCAAGAAGCAGGCATTTGGACTCAGTTGCAAGGAATTTAAAGCATGTACTGTATATATACATATATGTATGTGCACAAGTGCATGTGAATATATGTTTGCACTCTTATTTATATACATACACTGTGTATATATATATATGCATATTTTTATACATACATATAAAAAATTTACTATATTGAGTACATCTTGAACAGAAGTCAATGCTGTTGACAGCTAGAATCATGTCCCTTTAAGCTATTAGACAGTCTTTGTGAATTATCTCTAATAAAGAGGAATGACAATATGGCTTCACATTTCATCTGGTACCTAAACTAATATGCAGAGAGAAACAAAACTGACCTTTCGTGAAAAGGCAGTGTGCCATCAAAACATACAACAAAAACTCCTTGAAGAGCGATCATGATGTTTCAGTATGATCTATAATTCATTAGTCAATAGAAAATAATTTTGAATGTTCAAATCACCCTCTTTCTCCCTTATAAATATGCTGCTCGCCCATTTCTTGCTAATAGCTACAATCTTGTCTGTGTAGTTGTGCTCCTGTAGAACTACACCAGTGTTTCTTGTGAAATGGCAAATTATGGTGCTTGTTTGTGTAAGACAGGAGTCCAGGGGGAATCTGAGAAATGGAATCTGCAACTTTCTTTTCACTCACTGCATTTAGCTGTTTGTATTCCACATTTGAAGGAATATATTTCTCCTTCCATCTCTGCGTGGCCATTCTTTGCAGATTCAGATAGGCATGAAAAGCTGTAAGCTTGCTTTTAGGTGGAAACTGGTAATTCTTTGACAAGGTGAAATTCGCAACAATAAAATCAGTTTTCTGGAGAAAAAAGTGAATTGGAACGCTAGTAATGTAGATTCTATACTTGACTCAGCCATAGATTTCATGGGTGATCTTGAGAACCTTAGCCTCATTCTTTTCTGCAGAATAGATATAAAATGTCAAATGATTGATGATTTCTGCATGAAAAATGCTATGTAAAAGTACTATTTTAAAAAATTTTATATACATTTGATAAGGACATTCAGTTAGGAGCTGGTTTTCCTCCTGACTGCCTTTAGAAATAACATTTATCTATCCGTGTTCATACTTCCAACTCATTATTTGCCCAAAGGAGAACTTAATTTCTTCTGCAGAGCAGCAGGTATTTTATCATCATGGCCTGGACCAAATATTGAGGCTGCAACATGAATTACTGGTTGATAAAACAACTAGACTCCCCACATCATCAGGATTATTTCCTGCCATTGTAAATTTATTTATTACAACTAAGTCAAAAGTGATGCAAAATCGTAGTACATTCTGCCTGAGAAAGTAATTAAAAAGATAGCAGGGAGGACTTAACTGTGCTCTATGCATTGCAGGAAGGCGTGCATCGAAAGGAGCAATCTGAATGGAATGCAAAGAAAAATGATCATCTGGGAGGATATCTCCCAGCCCCGAGGGATTGCCATTCACCCATTTGTTAAGTAAGGAGTGAAAAATGCAGTCAATCATGTGATACTTGGGGAGGCTTTTTAAAAATGAGCATGCCAACCTTGCCCTTTTGGCAGTCAAAATGTGCATTAGTCTCCTGCTAGGTTAGTCACTGCCTTGCAGAGTTCTGTGGACTGCAATGTTTTATTGCTGGGTTTCTTTTGTGAGCTGGAACGTGTTCATTTCTCATATAGATTTATAAGAAAATACCAGAAGCATTAATGATATTGCATGCAGTTTAAGCTAAAGAAAAGCATGAGCAGCTGAAGTCACTCTGGCAGTCTGTAAGCACCACAGTGCAAACTTCAATAGTTCCCTACCTATTAGTGCGAAAAAGGGAGTCACTTTTCATCAGCAGTGCTTACAAAGGAGTTCTTTGGCCATGGTTCAGTTTCTTAGGAAACTAAATCTAATCTACTGTTATTTGTTGGTTTAAATGCTCTGTATATCTTCTTAACCAGTGTCGAGATGAACCCAGGAGTTTTGGGTGTTCAAAATCTTGATGAAATTCTGTTTATTTTAATCAATGGCAAAGTCCCATGGATTTCAGTCGATACATCTGTAGTAAGAGCATTTTTAACCCGTTGGGGTTTTTTTCTTAATTTTTTTCTTTTTTTTTTTTAATATTCATATCCTGCTATAACTAAGTACTCATGAATCAAGGAATGAAGCAAAGCTGGGGGGAAGAGGGGAAGGTGCTTTGTTAACTTTCCTCTGGAAGTAAAAGACCTGAAAGAATCTTTCAATAGAGGTTGAAAGTAATAGAGACATTTTTCAGGAAATCTTTGGAGAACAGATAGGTTCTGGGAGATTGTTTATTAGACTTATTGGTAGATGCAAAGGGTACAAGGGGAAAGGGAAGAGGAAACATCAATAAAATCTTCCTTTTTAGAAAGTTAATGGTGAAAGGACGAAGAGGCTTTATAGCAATGTCCATAGTTGTAAATATTGAAGAAGGATCTGAAACACAATCAAGTTTATAGAAAATACTGATCCCTGCATTGGATACAGAAAAACTACTTTGGTTAATAAAGCTAAATGAATCTATGGGCTACTTCAGTAAACCTGACAGAGGCAACTTATGCCTGGGAAGACTGGAGCCCAAACTTCAGAAGTAATTTGTGAATTTGGTATCCCCATTTTAAGTTACCATCTAGCACTGTCTGTTCATTGAAAACCAGTAAGCACTCAGTGAGTAACACACAGGACTCTAGGGGGAGACCTTGAGAATAATGATTTTATTAAAAGAAGAAAATATACTGGTTTATTTTTTAAAAGCAAAATAACCTGTCTCCTCTTGCTTGGTTTCCATGGGTAGTGGGTAATTTTGGTTTCATTTGTGTATTATTACACCATTGTTTAGACAAGGGGTTGGCTAATGCATCATCTTCTGTTGTATGGGTTTGTTAAACCACTATCAGCTGTCATGTGGAAAATCAAAAAGCAGGTATAAAGAACAGGCAGTTATCATAGGCAGGAGCTGTTTTTCAAAGGTTTCATGCTAGTGAGCAGTGAGGATTCTGCATAAGTCCCAGTGTAATCACCTGGAGTCTTATGGCAAGTGTGAAAAGACCCGAAGCCAATATGTTTGCTTGAAGCATGCACTTTTCCTCCTGTGCCTCAGGGCTGTATTGCTCTGGTCTGACCTTTCTGCTTTGAAAGAACTCCATGGAGAGGAGGACAAACATTTACTTACTGACTTCCTGTATTCATTTTGTTTTCTAAAGGAGATTATTCTGGACTGACATGGGGGTCAATCCCCGGATTGACAGCTCTTCATTAGAAGGCATCGATCGCCGGGTCATAGCCAGCACTGGTCTGGTGTGGCCCAGTGGAATAGCTCTCGACTACTTAGCTGACAAGGTGTACTGGTGTGATGCTAAGCAGTCGGTGCTTGAGAGCGCAAATCTGGATGGTTCTGGTCGTCGAATTCTTGCACAGAATGATGTAGGTGAGGTTTTGGGGTTGATAATTACCTACTGCTGCTTGTCAGTGTGTGTGCGTACCTGCATACGTGCATGCGAATTACTGGCCAGCAGCTGTGCTCTATATTCCATGCAAGGCTGTGTTGAAGTTAATGGGCTCACTTTAGTTCTTCATTCTGTGACCCAGCTGACTTTTATTCATTTCAACAGAAGTATGTCTTTCTAACACTCCCGATTTTCACTAATCAGTTGCTTTGCATTGCGCAGGGGACTTCTCTGCCTACACAGAAAAATGAAAATAAGGAAAAAAGTTAAAAATTTGGTTTGCTTGTTTCATGCATGGCTGCTTAGTTTAATTCAGGTTTTGCTGTGTTTATTATATCAGTGAGTTATTTTGACATAAACTGAAAGAGAATTAATCTTTGTTGTTAAGGTCCTTGAGCAGCAAACCTGCATCTGCAATGCTGAACACTGGAATAATTCTAAACACACAGGATACCAAATGGAAAAATGATTTATACAGTGAGCTGGTAGTTGTTATGGCATTGAAGGTGAGCAGAGTGAGGTCTTAGAGGCATCAGTGTTCTTCAGTTCAGAAGAAATCAAAAGGCCTCAGTAGAGTGACTTTCCAGCCTTCCTCTCTTTCCCCCACTGTGCATATTCTGCTGTGCCCTCCACTTTGCAACTGATCTGCAAAGGAGGACCTTGAAGCCTGAACAAAGTTTCACTTTGTTCCTCCACAAGGAATGAGACAATGTCTTGCAGGGAGAAAACAGAGGAGAGCTAGAAGCACTCTCGCACACAGGCTATGAGACAAGAGGTAGGCTTGGGCTTGGAGCAGTGATATGGCTGTTGTGGGAGAAAAGGGCATCAACACCTGTATGAAAAGAAGTGGAAGAATTTAAGGCCTATAGTTGTATGAATTTAGAGAAGCAGAGAGACTTGATACCCTGATGTTTTGCTAATGCTGTCAGTGAGACTGGAAATCAGCTTGTGTTCTTGGACAGCTGTACATTGGAGGATGGGAAGGTGCCACCACTTCGTAGGTGTTCTGCTGTAACGTGAGTTTTTATTACAGCAGCTCCCTCTAGCGCTCCTATTCTGAGAGCTCACTCAGTAGGGCTGCATGCAAAATAAGTAAATTATTTCTGCTCTTCTGCTAGCTCTGTTTTCAGCTGGAAGTAAAACAGCCTGTAAGCACCTGCACAAGGCAATGAACAACACAACCATTCCTTATGCTTATGCAACATTTTCCAGAATAGAAAACCTTTTCTATTCTGGAAAAAGTTCATGTGATTATTCATTTTTTTGTTCTTGCTATCTCCATTGACTGACACTATGCTTCGAATCTTAATCCTTAATGTATTCATAAATTAAGAGGTTAAGGAATTGCTGGTCAAAATAGGTTTCGGTTTGTGGATAGTGCAAGCTATAGATCCTAAAACTGTGACAAAATATTTGAGTGGGGACAGTATCTAGATCTTGGGCTAGTTGCTCAAATTTAATGGAAAGAAAAGCTAAGAACCAAGACCAGTGACTAAGCATGGCTCAGTGGAGGTTGTTGAGTGCCAACGATATGCTTTTCAACACAACACTTAACACTTACACAGTGTCTTAGAAATTTTTTTATATAAGAGTAGGGTTTTTCAGTTTATTTGTGAGATGCATTTAAGATATAGCAGCACATAATCCTTCCCCAAAGTTCTAATTTTTCTGTTGTTTTATTTGCCTGTTTACTTAGTTTTGATTTTATTTTTTTTTAAAGTAGTACATTTTGGGATCCCAATTTTATTAGTGAAATTAAACACCACCTAGATGAGGTCTACATCAAAAAGCAAAAACGTAGATCATAAAAATCACGTGCCTACAAAACATACCTTTCAGAGGGACTTGGAGTGCAGCAGTACAGTGTGGTGCACATTCAGGCTGTGAGTAAGCACCAGTGAAAAACAAACCTGCTTAAGCCAGGAAGGAGCCACTCAGAAACCAGATGGGCATCCATGGAAGAACAGTATGTGTTCTTACCTTCCACTGCAAAAAGCTTGGCCAAAGGCTAATTTGAAAGCAGGATATTTCTATGTGTACCGAAAGAATGTATAGTTCCATATGGACTAATGGCAATTTTCTATCATGAAAGAGATATTAAAGGGTCAGAATCATTTTGTAAGGATCTTTGTCTGCCATTATACATGAAAGTGTTCTTTGGATTCTGAATTGCTGAGCTTCTCTCTTGATCTCAAACTAGGGATCTGAGTCTTCCTAGTGTAGATAATGTGCTACCAAGGAAAAGTTCCTGTACTCTGAACTTGAGGTGAAATTTCTCACACATACTGCTAGTCATGGAAGTGTTAGATGCCTTGTCAAAGCTGTTGTCTAGGATCCTGTTGTCATCAGTGGAAAGGGAAAGACTGAAAAAGAGCTATGTACCTCAGCAGCTCTGTGCTGGGCCACTTATTGGCAGAGGAGGGAGGTTCTGAAAGGCTGATACCAGTGCTCCATCAAGAAATGATGATGTGTGAGGTAGAAGGATTTTGGTCTGCTTGGAGGTCACCAGAAGCATAGAGGCTATACTAAGCCAGGCAATTGTCATAGCCTCCTTTGCCAAGAGCCTAAGTAACATGTGCCCGTGGTCCATCATTCAGGGACACTTATGCCTCCCCATGAGAAAAGAAATCGGAAAACTGTCTATGGCTGTGCCCCTATATTAGAAGTTGACCTATATGCAGATAATGCTTTTGTTTACATGGTTTCTTGTGTATGTTTTACAGATGTATAAATGATAAATCTAATGTCTTTGTAGGCCACCCTTTTGCTGTAGCGGTGTTTGAGGACCACCTTTGGTTTTCTGACTGGGCCAGGCCATCACTAATGAGGGTGGACAAGAAGACCGGCCAAAACAGGGTACGTCTTCGAGGCAGCATGCTGAGACCCTCATCAATGGTTGTAGTTCATCCTTTGGCGAAACCAGGTATACTGCAAAAACTAAGCAGTCACTCCCTTCCAGCCTCCTCTTATTCACTGGTATCAGTAGAACAGATGTCCTTGGGCAGAGGGTTATCCTCTCAGAAATCGGCTTTTTAAAGCATAGTCAGATTGGCATTTATTACAAGCATCATCTGGGCTAGTGTCCCAGGAATGCTAACAGACTTTGTAAATTTATGTTCATGCCCAAGAATAGATGCTGGTCAATTACCACAGGGCTACCACAGTCTTTAAATTCCTATTTATCCTAGTTTATTGGCACTCCTCACGCACACAAATGACATGGAGAAAGATTTCGTAAGATTTAATAGTTTTGGATCAAATAATTTGATGTTCTATTGGGACCTGTAAGCTGAAAAGAGTAATTCCATAGACCAGGACTGATATAAGGTAATCACAGGTTCCCTATGCTCTTGTAATGTTCTTTCAGTGAATGTTAGGACTCTGAATATTAAAGGAGAAATAATAAATGAAGTAAAACAATAAAAAATGTGGTAAGTGTATTAGACACAGAGTATGGGAATCTGATTTCCCAACAGATGCTAAGTGATAATATCTGTGCTTTACTATATGCATTAGTTGTTTAAAAAATAAAAAAAAAGGTTCTAGTTTTTGTCAGTCCTTTTTCTAACTGCACACCTAAATGGAGATATTGACTGAAGAAGCAGCTTGTTAAGTTTCCTGTTTTTCTGTATTAGGGGCAAATCCTTGCCTTTATGAGAATGGAGGCTGTGATCAGATCTGTGAAAATAATTTTGGAATTGTCCATTGCAAGTGCCATCCAGGATTTGGGAAAACTCTAGACGGAAAAACCTGTCATGCTCTGGATTCGTCCAACTCAACAGGAGGTACAATTCTCCAGTTCCAAAAAAGACCCTTCTCAAACCTTTGAGGATCCTCACAGACAGACTGAAAAAAAATCACCTTGCTCTAACATGAGGGATGATGGTGTGTCATCCTGAGGCAACAACATGTTATCTGACCACTATATTTTTTTTCCTTGGCATTTTAGCAATGAAAGAGAAGTGTGCAGTGCTGACAAGTGTTGTGAGCAATGTGTCCCATTCGTTCCCTTTTGTATTTGAGAAAAACCACCAGTGAGTGGTTGCAGGAATAATTTGAGATCAGAAACAGGCTAGTCTGGGAGGATACTGATGTTTATTTTAAAAGGAAACCACCAAGACTATTGGAAGGTTGACAAGTGATAGAAGGTTAGTTCAGTAGGTTTAAATAGTCTGTGTCACTTTTTTTCTTGTCTTTTTCAGGAAGTGTCTCTGTGCACAAGGAGGTAGTGCCAATGCCACCACCAGAGATTGTGCTCCAGAGCGCACAGAGCAGTGGGATTTTTAAAGATATGGACAGTGGGGGAAAGCAGAAAAGAATTTTTTTGATGGCTGAAATCATGGTATCAGGTAGAGTCTGATGGTTGTCTTCCTTATATTTACTGTGAGGCTCTGAATAGTTTTGTTGAACAGAAAGAAATCACAGACCTTAAATGAAAAAAGGCTCACTGTTGAAACTGGTGACATTCATGCTCTTAACTTTCTTACAAGAAGTTGGGTCTATGCAGTTATGCCAGGTAGCCCTGCTTTCTTGTTTGTTTGTCTCCATGTTCCTTTGCTATGGCAAAACCCCCTGATAATATTATACAGGTCTAGAGAACAAACATTTTTAATATGAGTCACTTGGGAAAGTCTATCCCTTAGATTTTTTAAGTCTATTAAGTTCCTCTGAACAAAGTTGAAATAAACCCATTGAATTTTATATATATTTGATGACACTAGATCATTACATTTTACTAGGTTTTGAATACATTATTCAGAAATCCTGATATTAAATGACATGTCAACTCCATAGAGACAAAGGGAACAGCCCTAATAATTGTATTGACTTGCCATCAATAACTCTGGAGAGCTAAGTTTCGAACTTTGACTGCATGTTCTGGTTGTCTTAGTTTTCTGTTTGCTTAGTTTGTGGCTTTTTAGTTTTGTTTGGCTTTTTCTTTAATACATATACAGTACCTCTTCTGTGCTCTCCAAATACATCTAGTTTTGTTTGTTTGTTTTGCTTTGTCTATGCTATAGGTCAAGATGACTGCACTGCATTAGAATGTTATGTCAATGCAGAGTGTGTTTTGCTGGAAGATGGTGCTGTATGCCAGTGTTTGGAAGGATTTACCAGGAAGGGGAACTCATGCTATGGTAAGAAAAGACATTAATATAACTTTTGGAAAACTGTCAACTGTGGGAGAGGAAGAAAATCTATCTTCTTTCACATTGGCAACTGTGCTGTGTGAGCCATGACAGAAAGGTCAATGATGAGCAGAGAACATGTGAGATGAAATGGCTAATGCCTTATTTTCCTGTGACTCATGAGTGTTAATCTTGATAATATTAAAAAGAAATAATGGGGATAATAGGAATAAAAGTATCATGTATTTATTTTTAAAAATTGCCTAACAATAAAAGCTCTGTCCATAGACATGAAAGTTGATGTATAATTTAGAAGTTTGTATTAAGGAATCTCTTTAAAATTAGTAAACATGGTGTAATGCTTATATATAAAAGTTCTGCTCTTGTTTCCTTCCAGTACTAGAAAGAGACTAACAACCATACAACACATTGCTCAGGGTGGTCTTTAAATTTTTGGATTTGCATGCAACATAAATGGAAGAACTTTGTTGTCTCATAAAGGCCAGGATAAAAATGTCTTAGAAACAGAAAAAATACCATTTCGTGGCTAAGTATGAAGACTAGAGGAGTCTATGTTGCTGTAGTAAGGGGAAAAAGAATTCTAAGCTTATGTGCTCTTTCACAAAACAAAGTTTCTCGATGACCTTACAGGTCTTTTCCAACCTAAACAATTCCATGATTCTTTAATGTAAGGCTTTGTTTGGAATTGGATAATTTCCTCCAAACAGATTGTTTTTTTTAATCAAGTGGTATTTGTGGAGTCTCTCGGTCTCCAGCTGATAGTACCTTGTTGACTGCTTTAGGATCTTTAGAACATTCCCCTCAAATTTCATACCAAAAAAGACCACAAACTCCTTCTCTCTTGATTTGCTTCAGATGCACAAATGACAAGTGATAGCACAGTCTGAGGGAGATTCATGATGTAGATGTTTCTTTTGATCGATTCACTTGATGGTTTCATGGCCCATATGTCCTGTCTCCTTGTTTTGTCTCACAGATGTTGATGAGTGTGCTGTAAATATGGATCGCTGTGATCGAAACGTGTCGGGCTGTATCAATACAGAAGGGGGCTATGTCTGCAAATGCCTGGAGGGCTACACTGGAGATGGAGTCCATTGCTACGGTAGGGACACGTGTGAGGGCTGTGCTATGTCTGGAAGGCTGGGGCAGGATGAATGAGCAATCTTATGATTTGGGCTAGCCTTACATCAAGCTATCAAGCTGTCAGCTGAGCTGTTCTGGTTCATTTTGAATAATCTGGTAGGCACACATATCCCAGCAGTGGCTTCTCCAGACAGCTGACATTTATCATTTTTGTGTTTTTGATTCTTTCCTCCCTCTTTGAAGTGTGGCAACCTCAGCAACTGATCAATATGCAAAGCCTGGAGTTGTCAGTGAATATCTCCTCTCAGTGTTTGCACTTTTTTTAGTAGCTGTAGAAGAAGAGAGAGGAAAAGTGAAGGGGAGGAGGGAAGTGGAGGTGAAGCAGTAGAGCTTTATTGGAAATCGTTGCCATGAATATAAACGAAAGCAAGTATTGAGTGTGTCATAATACTCATCAAATAATTCCAGGTCTGTTTAATAGGCATGAGGTTCAAGGTGTGACACTGACAACTTGAGTACATTTAGAGTCTTGTTAATAATCAGACCCACTGATTTTCCCATCCAGCTCTAATGCCAGGTCTCTAGTTCATTCCTTTACATCTCTTAAATTCTTAATCCATTTTAGTAGTAAATATGAACAGGAAGCTTTTTCTTTCCAGTATTTGATTAGCACACAGTTTGTTCAGAGCTTTGTGAGCCTTGTCTTCTCTTTTTTCTTTTCTTTTTCCTTTTTTCCTTTATAGACTGATTCAAAGCCATTAAATTTGAACCAATTCTTACATAATCTTTACTAGACTTTGGTTCTTCAATGCTGATTAGAATAACTAAAAATTTAAGAACAGTATCATTATTGTGGGCAGGGTGTGGAAAGTATCAGAGGCAAAAGGTTCGAGAAGGCCTTTTGCCTACAATGGTCAGAGACAGAGGTCATATACTTGAGGGTGTTTGGAAGTGCAGATGGAAGTGCACACAGAAGTGACAAACTCCTCTTGCTGTCCCAGTACCACATAGAAGGTATGTCCTCAGGCAGCCCTGGGCACTTACTGTCTGTGGTACAGTTGCTTGGCTAGAAGGATTGTGGTACCTTCCACTATTGTTGAAAACCAGTCTATTATCTTCCTGAAGTCTTTAAGTTCAGAAAATAGCAAAATTTACAGTATTTTATTAAAGATGCAATATTATTGTGATGCAAACAGAACTGGAACTAATTTTGTGTTTGATGACTTGAAATGTACTATGAAACGCAGAAACTGGTAAGTGATTTTGTACTTCAGTTTTAGATGTCTGCATGCATGCACAATGTCCAGGAATATGTCAGTACACCCACTGATAACACAAGATGAGTTCATATTGTGCTGTTGAAAGCACATTTCTTGAAATATGCTGCAGCAGTTTTGTTCCTGGTTCTTTTTGCTTTTAAAAATGCTTTTTCTATACTGTTTAGAGCCATATCCTGTTACTCTTATTACGGAAAAAGTCCCAGTGGTTTAAACAATCATTTTGTGAAAACTAGGGTAGTAGATCTGTGATCCCCAAAGTAGATCTGGCACATGTATTCTGCTGACAGTTCATAAAATGAATCAGAGGCTGACAAACTCTGGTATGTGAACCCTTTCAAAGCTCTCATCTTTGAGGGGGGCGCTTAAGTGCTTAGGAAGCAGCCTGGCAGGAGCTGCTGCCTTGGGCTTTGCTAGAAAAGGCATGGAGGGAAGGTAAGGGTGTGCAGCAGGATGGGGGTGAGAGGTATGGATGAACTTTACATGGACTCTAGCCTGGAAACTCTTGCAATCAGGGAGCCTCTTCACAGTAATTCAGATCCTCTGTCGTTGAAGTATTTACACAAACTGAATAAACCTGTAGGTTTCTAGACCCTTTCCTTCTGCCTAAACTTTTTGTCTAGGCTGAAGTAAGTGCATGGTACAAGGGTGGGCAGCGCCCCACTTCCAAACCCTTGTGCTGTATTACTGCAAGAATGCCATACTCATCCAGGGTGCAAGCTGTGACTAGCAATTCCAGGAGAATATATCTGGTACAAATAAGTCTTCTCTTCAACTCTATTGTGCTTATTACATTTTGTGGGGAAGGCTTTCCTTTCTTCTCCAAGTGGCGAGCTGCAGAAGCAGCATAGCATTCTCCGAGAGGCTGGTGAGGCTGTGATCACTTGCTGTGCTGGTTGCTTTCCCATTAGGTTCTGTTAGGTTCTCCATGAAGACATATTTGCAGAGGGAGGTGGTTGGTGTTTTCCCCCACTGCCAGGGGACTGCCATGCTGCAACTGCTGCCCTTTTAATGGATGCTCTGAGTCATTTCATTCTTCTAACTGCAGACTGTTTGGGTGACAGATATTGATGAGTGCGAGACAGGGTCCCACACCTGTGGAGAGAACATGACCTGCACAAATACAGAAGGAAGCTTCACTTGCTCGTGTGCTGATGATGCTTCTGGAACTGGCATCAGCTGCAGTGAGTAAATGGAGTGAGCAAATAAAATGAAGTGTGCCTTCATTAAAAACTGTGCTCTTGGATAAATTGTTACACCAGGTATCCCTGTGTAGCGACCTACTCACCGGATTGTGTATCCACTTAGCAATGCTTTAGGAGGAGGCTGTTTTAAGGTGGACTAGGGAGATTAGATCTGAATTTAGTTTGGAAATATCTACATTAAGATTCACTGCTAATTTTTACTGTAGCAATCAATCTATCTAATAGCCTTTACAATCAACAGCCGAAGTAAATGCTCCTTGGAAGTAACACTTATGGAGGTAATTTCAGTTTGTGTCATTTTTCAAACTCTTTGTGCCTTCCTTCCCTCCGCAGAAGGCTAGCACAGAAACTGCACATATTTAACTCCCATTTGATTCTTCAGGAAAACCCTGTCTTTCAGACCCAGTAACTAATTTTTCAAAAGGAGTTTGAAACTATATAGAAAATCTGATTACTGATTTACAGAGGAGAGCTGCTGAAGGTTCAGCATTAGTGGCTCTCTGACCCTCATTTCAGTGCCTCAGTGTGACAGCAGCACTCTTGGAAAATGTGGAGCTAAGTGACTCATTGTCTTGCTCTGTCTCAGTCCTCTGAGACAGAGTGAATTTTACTCCAGATCAAGTGGCTGTCTGATGATGGAAGGACACTATGTGATTGTCACAGATCTATTTCTGCAGAAAACCAGAAGGAAATTATGGCTTTCTTACATAGAACACCTTTTCAGTTACTTAAGCTTTCAGTAGTTTCAGGTGTCACTCAGAAAATGATGATTTTAAATGATTAATGACTTGGAAGTAATGCTTTCTAGGTCCCTCATCTGTCATTCTGATTGCATGTCTTCTTGGGTGTTAACACACTATTCTTACTCTTTTAGCAAGATGCAATTTCCTTTGCAGAATGCACGCACACCTGGGGGTCACTCATCCCTTTCCATTCAGGCTCTTTGCCATGGCAGTTCTCCTGCAAATGAAATTTAAAAAAACAAACGTCATTGAAGGTCATGATGCAATAAAACTGGTGTGAGTCATAAAACTGATCCCATAATAGTATGAAAGCAATTAGGCTTGTTTCTTCTAAGCCACACTGCTTTGCCATGTAGCTGTTTTGTTCTGACCTATAGATTTGATATAGTATCAATGTAGGCAAGAAAACACTCCTTTTCTGTAAGGGTATGTCTGCACTGTAGGTCATGTTGTGCAGACATATTAGTGCTACATTTAAAACCAGCTAGTTTGGATAGCTGTATAGGTGATGGCATGTGCAATTCAGAGCAGGCTAGAGAAGCCTTTGGAGGACTGGGTCAATAGGGTTCCATGCTTCCCCAGTGATGTTGCCATCTGTACCTGAGCAAGCCCAAAACAAGAAAAAACATAATCTGCCATCACACAGAGATGCAATCAACTGGATGGCAGAAGTCTAGATGTAATCTGCATAAGAATGACAAGTTGTATGTGAAAATTTCTGAGTCTGATATCCAAGGGCATGAAATACAGTCATCCTTCACCTGTACCTCTGACTCTGGTACTTTATGCATGTTACATACCCCAAAGCTGTGTGAGTAGCAAAAATCATTTAAATGTAATCACCTAGACAGCTGGTGCAGTTTTTCTTCAGAGCTGGACTCACATCTAAATAGACAGAACTCAGGCAGTAGCTCTTTCATTGCAAATCTAAAATTAAACATATTTAGTAATTTATAAGTTTCTGTGTATCTAGATTTGATAACAACATAAGAAAATAGGCAAAACATAAGTAACTAATTGAACTTAGATATTTTTATCTAGTTTTGTACCTTGAAGTTCTGGAACTCTTTTGTAAGATCATGTTGCCAATGTGGCCAAAGGTTTGAGATGTCCTTGTGAAATCCTCTGTTTCAGAATCTACTGTTCCCCCAACTGTTGTCAGCAATGAATACTCTACACGTGCTGTGCAAGGTGATATTGTAGGATGCCCTCCTTCATATGAGTCATATTGCCTTCATGGTGGAGTGTGCAATTATGTGTCGGATCTACAAGACTATGCTTGCAAGTAAGTACAGAAATTTTTGTTTTCTGTGCTAATGAATGGCATCCTTATGGTGCTACCCTTAATTAAGTGCAGGCAGTGAAGAGTGTGTCCACGAATGATCTATTCATCACTCATGCTAGCAATTAGAATTAGACTCTCCTCTTTTCCATAAATGATCTCTGTAAGTTTCAGTATGTGGCCACTCTGTTCACACCCACTGCAATTAATAGTAGGATTGGATTTGTTCCCTAAGCACTTAATTGTTTGCTTTGGAAGTGGGAGGTAAGTTGTTAAATTACTTAGTTCTCATGGCTTTATAAAAGAGGTGCTTGCTGTCTCTCCTGTACATACTGTGCTGGCTTGTTGCTCCCTATTGGTCTTGTTGTTCATGTGTAACATTCAATGGAGTGGAAGAGGACACCTCTGACTTGTCTCCTCTGATTGAGACCAGGGAGAAGTCTTCTGGTGTCAGCATCTTCCCTTGCAGTTTGAAGAGTCTTGGTCCCTGGCAGAAAGGATACAACATAATAGCCCTCTTAAAAACAGGAAGAGTAGCAAGGAGACCTCAAAAATGAGACCTACTTCCCTCCCTCAATATTTTTGTGGAGCCTAATTCTGGGTTCCCCAAATGCAGATACTGATAAAAGCAGGGAGAATCACACCTCTCCAGAAGTCACCCTTGGCCTGGTCAGTGTGGCAGCCTAGTCCCATGGGGTAATCACTTCTTCAAAACCTTTAATGCTGGAGTTCCAGTCTGGAACTTGACTATATTTGAATCTGTGCTGTATCTTTCTTCAAAATCAAACATGAAGGTGCTTACAGTGGGACAGACCCAATGCCTGCCTCCTCCCCGAGGTCTCAGGTGTTAAGTGAGGACCTGTGCAGGGGTGGATGCTGTCCCACAGTAGCCATATCTCCCTCTGTGTCTCAGTAATTCAGGTGGTCCTGGTATAACTCTGGAGCGAGGAGAGAAAGCTTTGTGCTGAAGGGTTTGACTCACCATGCCTCCAGGTCTTCCCTGAACTGCACTGCAGGATGCCCTGTCCTAGCCCATTCCTGCAACCAATGTCACATCCTAGGCTTTCTTATTTTTAAATATGAGTGGTCGTTCCCTGCCTATAGACCTCTGTACCTGCAGAAATATGAGAAGAATGTGTCTTATGTATATACAAGGCAATGAGGTAGATACTTTGTGCCATGGATTTACTAAGCTCAGCAAAGCCCTTGAGCAAAGACATTATAGGAGATGGACTCATGATCACCTCTGGTATTTGTTGTGAATTTTTAGTGTAAATTTTAAAGGGTTGAAAACTACCTTTTTTCCCCACCTCATGTTTTTCCTAAGTCAAATTGAAGAGTCTAAGACTGCAGGACTTTCAAATTGGATCATACATTTTTTCTTTTATTGGTTAGGTGTTAGTGCATAATAAAAATCTAAATGTACATATTATTCGGTTCTGGGCGTGGAAGCAGTTAAAAAAATTAAGGAGCAGCCATGCTTAGCCGTGCTTTTGGGGGCCAGGGTTTGTGTGTGTATCTTGCTGCCTTCTGACCTCTCTGAATTCTCACTAGATGGCAGCATTCACTCATGTAGGCTCTAATAGATTAACCAGCAAAATGAAGTAACGGAAAGATGCAATATAGCCAAAATATGTCTATATATCTATATATATCACATGCCAAAATGTGATTTGTATTTTAATTAATAAAAGATCTTTCACTGTAAAGTAGGTCTTACATGTTTGAAATTCATTGTGACCTAATGTTAAAAACTAGGCATTTTTTCTGCCTTCCTGCAGGTATGCATTCTAAATTGTCACAGAATGAGAGAGTTTGAGGCTGATTTAATAAAGAATGCTGATATAATTATTTCAGAACTTTAGGTAAAAGCTGCTGATGATCAAATCCTGCTTCTTTTGTATATTTGGCTAGCTCCTGGACTTGAGTAAAATTAGACCAGTAAGAACTGTGAGAAGGAGTTGAGACTGTGCTGCTGAGAAATTGTTATGAATTGAATAGACTTTTCATTTTTTTCCATTTATTATTTATGTGTGTTGTCTCGCACAGAAAAACTAGGCTGGGATTCTTTGTGATGTATTTCTCACTTTCTAGTAATTTTGATTTGAGGCTTTCACACATTGATATTTCTGTACTGTGTTTTACAATGGTAAAACCAAACAAATAAACAAAAACTGCCTATAGAAGAAGCTTGTATTAAAACTAGGTTTTGAGGACATTTCTAAACTGTATGAGTGGTTTTTAAAAAACCACTTTCATTCATCTTTTATTTTAAAATAAAAATTCAGATTAAAATTTAATTCCCTTAACCAAATCACTCTGAAAATATAAGTCCTGTATTGTCTACTTGAAAGAAAGGGAAGCTTGCTGCTGGAAGCAGTTAAATGGAAAATCTTTGGGAAGCGCTAACCACACAGCAGGATTTAAGAGAAAATTATTTTTTCCTATTTTTTACCCGTTGGAATCTGAAAAACATAATCTCTCTGTACAATTCTATAGGTGAGTCAGTAACAGTAAAATGAAAGAAGAAAAATAATTTTAGTATTGAATTCTACAGGCTTTGACAGCATTCCTTTAAAGTAATTTTGTCTCCATCACTGCTGTGTTCAACTGGATCTTTCTATACCCGTTGCCAATGGTAAATCCATATGCGAGGCAAGTGGAGTGACAGTGTGGGGTTTTTCCTCTGCTACCAGTTACAGAGTGTGCTCCCTTCCTTTGTCAGCTGCGTGACGGGCTATGTCGGGGAGCGGTGCCAGTTCAGCGACCTGGAGTGGTGGGAGCAGCAGCATGCTGAGCGGGTGAAGATGCGGAATATCACCATCACCGTGTGTGCAGCGGTGCTGCTCCTTCTGCTGCTGCTGGGCTTTCTGGCTGCCTACTGCCACAGGTAGTGCTTCCAAACACGTGCCATGATTGTGTGGCACAGGGACTGAGATGCTGCTGACTTTTACAGAGTGCCCACGGTGAAGGACGTGAGCTGTTCCTCTGCTGATGGAAATCGCCATATCATCCTAGCTATTATTTTGCTTTTCAGCTTTTTGGTTCTATGAATAATGCAGGAAGTTCTGGCATGTTCCTGGCCTGCAGAACTCACACTGGTTTTAGTGAGTAACATGTGCCTGGAGGGAAGAGAAACAGGCCTTATTTGGTTTGCAGAGAAGCCATCATTTGTATTCGGGAGAACGCTATTTGCTCCTTGCTTGGTTTCCCTTAAGAGCTCTAGATGTCTGAAACTCTCATGATAGGGTTTGGCTCCTCTCTGCTACCTATCCTATTAGTTTGCTTTTGTTTCCCTTTTCGTGTAGAGTGGCACCTGAAAGTTTCCTTTCCGTTCAGAAAAGCAGCCCACTCACCTTCCAAAACAAACTGCCACAGTGATGGTTCCAGCAATGAATTTGAAAGCAGTTTTCCTGGCAGTAGAAAGAGTAAAATCAGTGATGGGAGCCTAAGCACATCTGTTGTAAAAGTACTCCCTGGCATTTTCCATGGCTGTAATGAATTGTGCAGGTTTTGGATTCTTCTTGTGGCAAAAAGAATTCCTAGAGTCACTATTTAAGAACCCAGTCTGATGTGAAATTAAATGTCATCGATGCCCCTTAGACTGGAAAGTATTAAGTGTTTAATAAGTTAGAGTCTTTTGGCCATGACCTTGGCAGACAGCTGTTCTCAGAGGCTTGTTTAAATGCATATTTATATTTAAAAGCAGACACAGAAAAAGCCAGACAGCAGCTAAATCAAGAGTCTCCTGCTGCATGCTGACCTGCCCTCCGCTGCAGGAGTTTTGTTTGTGGTTTAGACCAATTTTAAAATTAGACTTTCCTAAACATAAAAAGTTAAGTGACAAAAGAAGTTAACTATGGAAACTAGAATTTTTCATTCTTATTTAATGGTTCTTGGCATATTTATTCTGCAACAGTAGAGGACCTGCCAGCGTTTCTTATTTTCTATTAACTAGTGATAGAGGTCCAGAATTAAAGCTATGTGCAGCCTTGTTTGTTCTCATAACCTGGGATTCATATTTTAATCAGTGGATACATAAAGAATAGAAAAATTGTGAGATTCTTATATTTACCGTGCATTTCATATATTCTGTCATAAAAAATAACCACAATATGACTTCTTTTAAGGTGTGTGGATATTAGTTTTCTTCCCTTCCTCTCTCTTTTGTAATTTCTTCCTGATTTATGTTTCTTTCTTGCCAAATGCTTTTGATCAATATAGCTATTTACCACAACAACAAGTTTTCAATTACATGCTTGACTGAACTTGAACTGCAGCTATTACTAGCATAACTAGATCAAAATTAAACTACTGATCTAAAATCCCTATTTAACTGGAGTCTGGAAACCAGTATTTGGCTTGAAATTGCTATACCACTTTTTCACATAATCTACTGTATTTTGAAATGTATCGATTATGTCACTAATAGTCCTGTTCCTTCCCCTGTAAAATGGAGATGCCTATCTCCTTTGAATTGAGGGAAATGAAGCTGGAGGTCTGCACGTGCCAATTTGAAAGCTGTGTGAACTGAAGGCCAAGTTTTACTGAAGTATTGTGTTGGTTTGTTCAATGACTGTGGTCTGCTGACGAGCACTGTGTTATTCTTAATGTTTGGTTTATGTACTCTGACTGTGTAATATGCCAAGTTTTTTGTCTTCCTTGGGAAGCAAGGAAACAACTCTTTTCCACAAAAAAACCATCAAAACATAGATTTAACACTGACAATTTCTCCACCTCAATTTGCCAGGGCCACACAAAAATGACAGTAGGACTGCAATTAGGACTGAGAAATTCCTTGCCTCTTGCCCATGCTCATTCAACTAGATTTCACTGCCTTGCCTACTTGTGCTCAGTTGAACACGAAGGCATCTGTGCCCACCAAGTCTATTTGGCATCTGTTACTCTGGACACTCTACAGTAAGATGCAGAATCAGTGACCCTCTTGAGCCTGACATCCTGCTGAGGACTGCCTGTGTGTGTGTGCCGTGGGTTTTATAACTCTTGCGTAATAGGCTTGAGTTTTGTAAGCACTGTGAACTGCAGTGCAGAACCCAAGTGGCAAAACATGAGCAGCAGCCTCGCTGCTGGAATTTGCCTTATTTCTCAGCATTCTGCTCTGTGGACGTACCCTCAGATCTGATACCTGTTTGATTTTATATTAGCAGTCCCTGTTTTATCCTCTACTGAAGACAATTACTTTTCTTTTTTTAAAAAATTATTTGAATACACAGAAATATGTTATAGAGAATCTTGGAGAATATCCATGGTGAAAACAGGCCTTTCATATTTCCATTTAAAATCAAAATTTATTTGCATAATATTTTTGTGAAGAGAGCAGCATATGATGGTGATGGCATATGCCCTTTCCCAGTTTCTATATAATTTATGTAGAAAGCAAAGAAAAATTCCTAAATAAAAGGAAAATTCCTATTTTCTTTGGTATCATATCTATGAAATTTTATTTAAAATAGATCAAGTAAAAGGATGTTATCACCTGAGACTTACAGAGTTTGAAGACTGTAACATTAATTTTGTTAGCTGATGCCTCGGAGTGCAAAACTGAGTAATGATGTACCGATTTGGATCTCGAGCAGCGTAAACCAACATTTTATGTTTGGGCCTATATGGGCTTTTAATACTGCCTTGTAAGTGATTGTTGTTTAACTGCAAAAATAACAATTTTTGAATTTATGGAACTGATCCTTTAGAGCCGATTATTCATACCTTTTCCAACTCCAGATTGTGACTTTTCCCCCTTGCACTAATTCTGTTGGTCATGCGTTTTTCCTGGAAGGTTTTAGCTCCCAGCTTGTTGAGACTTTCCGTTTGTTTATTTCATTGTAACCTCTGAAAGGATTGCTTTTCATGAATGATGCAGATGGATACAGAAGCGACTCTCATAATTGTAGCTACTAATAATGTACAAAAATACAGTCAGATTTTTATTTCTGGGCTTCACCCACAAATGCTCTTCACTGTATTGGCTGAAACAAATCTTTGTAAGAGGAACGTATTATAAATAGAATAATATGAGAAAATGGAAGGGTCTAGTTAAAATTATGAGGCTTATTGTTCATTCTAATGAATGATCCTTTACAGATGGCACATTAGAACAAGCAATAGTTCACGTCTTACTGACTTCTGTTTCTGACAAGCTGTTTGTTTTAACCATTGTGTGGTAATTGTAATTGTGGTAAAAGTAATGTACCCCTTCAAACTAATGAAAGAAAACAAAATACATGTCCCTTCTGTACATGCTGATAGACTAACATGTAAAAAAAAGCATCTGCTCCTCCCAAAGCAAAATAATTTGTTTCATCTTTTGTTCTGGTACAGAAGTCAAAATTTGTATAAGAAGAATCTCTATGCAGAAGCGATAAGAGATGCCAACAGCGGTGCTGACAATGAGAACGTGACACCTACTAGCAACAAGGCTCTGGTAACTATATTAATGTAGAGTGGAGAGGGAATCAGGAAGGATCAAAGACTCTTAGGGATCCACTTGGGATTATCCATCAAATAATTCACATCTTAAATACATTAAATAACTGCTAAAGTCATCAAGTACTTTGCTGTGAACCCTAGTTCATCTTACCTCATTGTTATCCCTCAAAGTTCACAGCTGCCTGGATGTATTGCAACCATTAGCCAGTGTTATTGTTAGCTTTGAACACAACAGTTGGGGAACTGTGTTCTAAATTAAGGAAATGGCAATGTGATGACATGGCATAACACAGAGTTATTTTCACAGGAAAGTATGCCCTCCATAAAAAAAGCTTTTGGAAGCCAAGTATTGTTTGTGCTACATGAGACATTGAACTTTATTTTGGGGGCTGATAAAATTAAATGTCTTGGATTAGAAGCTGCTGCCTTGTAGAGAAAAACAACCAGGATTTTTTGGGGGCAGTTTGGAAGGATATGCAAAATACTAATTTTACACTGGTGCAGTGAAAAATGCCACCATGGTCTGGTTTCACAGGCTTGTTTCTGTTGTAATTTTTGAGGCTGCATTTGTCACCACAAAATATTGTCCAAGGACCTGACTCTCAGTGGTATTAGAATAACATTACACTGCTGGATAGTCACAACTGGAGCTTGAAATTGTCAAGTGACATAACTGGCATCTGTGGCCACTTCTGTGCCCAGTCTGGGACTCCTTTCTCAGAACCACCTCACGAATGGTTTAGATAGAGTGTCTGGCAGGATTTGTGAGTGCATAGCCACTGAAAGACACTGCCAAACATACGTTGGTAGTGCTGAATTGACTTGACCCTGATTATGCCATACTGTTCCTTTGCTGGTCAACTTCATACCCTTGCAGACCTTTAATTAGCAGCCCTATTCCTCCAGTTACTGGACAGTAAATGTGCTGAATCATGGCAATGCCATCATTTGTTCACGGCAGAGACAAAATCCACAGCTTGCAAAATACCTGAGGTTGGGAAAATCAGAAACATTTGCTGGGACTGAGAACAGCTTGTTGTGTGGGAGCAGTGCCTTAGGAGGCCTGCAGCCTCCTGCAGCTCTGTCCCCACCTGCTGTTGACCCTGTAGTTAATGTTATTTGCCAATGACATTTTTGCTGAATATTGGGGTAATTAAATAGCTAAGCAATGGACTGAATCAACAAAAATAAATCCAACCTACTCATCTATTACACGCTTGTGTTACATTTCAACATGCAGTGGGAGACATCAAATACATTAATAAAGTAATTTATTGCAAATGGCTTGTTGCACACTGGAAGTCACTGACCCTTTGCTAGTTATTGCTGCTTACACAGTAACAGATTCCTCTGGTTTCATGCATGTGATTTTCTCTGTGCTGATGTAGCCATCAATTGTGAAGTTCACCAGGGCTTCATGCACGCACGTACTCAGGTTAGAAAACGCAGAGTTGCCGAAAAGCAGTAGAAGCAGGGAAATTGTCCATTTCTACTGTTCACTTCAAGTGGATTATTGAAGAGCTTTATGTAGAAAAGGAGATTATACTACATCTGGGACAGAAAACTCTATGTCTTCTCAACTTTTAAGAAGGAACTAGAATAGGTGTTTGGGTGCTATTGATCTATACAACATTAATGATCTTAACAAAGAACTTCCTACTGGGACTGGATAATGTGTTTGCAGTAACTTTAAAGAACACGAGTGAAATGAATTTTGCTCTTTTGCTAGTCCACAGTGCTGCTGCTCATTTGTGAGACTGGTGAGAGAGAGTGCAAAGTCATTCTTGTTATTGCCCATCTAGGTTAATGCAGCGGATAACAAGCTTTTGTGCTGTCACACACATCAAACATTAGGTACTGTGATACTGAAACTATACTTATAAATTGTCCAAGTGTCATTCACTTTTCTGTTTACTTCTGTCCTGTCAGGTGAGGGTACATTTAGTTAAGGGTATGGTAACATATAATTTCCACATTCATATTAGAGTTCCGTAAGCCAGGACAGGTATATAAGACCGATATGTAAGCCTTGGTAAACTTCTGCACTTGCCTGGATTTTGGTGCTTTTCTGGGACTTTTCATTCAAGTGTCTTGCTTTGCAGATCTGTGTGTAGCTGAATCTCTTCTGGGAGTCTGCCACATGTGGGTTAGCAGGTGTAAGCCCACAGATTTTATGTAACTGAACTGATGCCTAAAAAGGTGTACCTGCTACCTCTGTGCTCTATCCACATAAATCCACCAGTTATCCGCCAGGACCCTGAATCTGTCAGTCCTTCTGTTGAAACATCTTATTTACAGACATTTTCTCTTCTTCCTTGTCTCTGCTCTTTAAACCTCATCCATTTACTGGGTATCCCTCTTTCTCTCTGTACAATTTCACAGTGCTTCACATTGTTTCTCTTTACCCTGTCTCTTCTGTTTTCCCCCTGGTCTTTTCAACACATTCCCCCAGAGGGTCTCATCTTCTGACTTCACTATCACTGTGAGATGATGGAACCACATGCCCCAGGTGGTGCTAAAGCCAGAAAAGGAGGCTCACTTATTTCCCTGCGTTTGATATGGTTTCCTGCTGTCTGGATTCCTGTGGATCTATTTAATACTTTAAAAATGGCCTTCAGTACTATGGAGAGGGTTGGTTTTCATGGACTTTTGTTCTTGTACCTGGAAATGTTGATTTGCAAGGCAAGAGAGTTGGTAGTTCTTTGCTAGACTGGGACTGTGTGCTTTCCAAAGAAAGACTAAGGCTGTCGTCAACTTAAATATTTAATTATCTGCAGGGGAAGGGTCATCCCAGAAGCCAGGTTGACCTCTTTCCCTGTTCTGTGGTTGAAGTGTGTGGCCCTTCCAGTTTGCTTCTCGGGTTTCAGAAAACCAATTCATTTTATATTAATTTGGGCTCTGCATATTTTGTGCATATTGTATGTATTTGCAGTTTGCGGTTGTTAAGGAGTGTAACAGTTCTCTGGAGACTAAAGTGGTTGATCTAATTGAGTGTGAGACAGCAGATCCTCATCCTGCCTGTCCTTCAGAATCTGGTGAGTAGGATTTCCTACCTTATTAGATCTCTCCTCACCTTGTACCAGCAGGAGCAGTGGCTAATAAAGGAGATGGAGAAATCAAAATTTTATTTCTGGCCTGTTTAAAGCTGCTACACACAGCACATGCCATGTTTGTATGGCTGTTGAGACCATACAGTCTTTCACTTTGCAGATTAGTCATGAGAAACTAAACTAAAATAGTGCTTTCACACTCAGAAAAAGTCTGATGCTTCTTGTGATAGAATAATATTGGATTTTTGCATCTATATAGACCTTTACAGGTTTGCAAGCGAGGTTATGCTCATTATACTGTTGGGTGATGTATATCCATGGAGCAGTGTACTTTGACAGTCTGTATTTATTCAGGCAGGATAAATGAAAAGGTGTGAGCAGTCCAGGTGGCAGCAACTGCAGTTGTGCTTTTTGTGTTAAATGAGGTGTTTGACTGCTTGGGGAGTGTTTGGTGCTTAAAAAAAGATGAGATGAATGAAGGAGATGTGCCTCCCATCTCCAGTCCAGAGGCAGCAGGCAGCATGAAGCACACAACAGGCTTCCATGACCCACAAGTTACCAGCTGGGCCATTCTGAATTTTAGGAAATATTGCCTTATAGGTGGCAATGGAATCTCTTAATGGCTCGGATGGTGAGAACTGATGGAGAAAGACTGATATCCTTAACCATTTGTCTGATTTACCATATATACTTCCTAACTGCAGAAGATACTAGAGAAGCAAGTTTGCCTCAGTCACTTAGAAATATGCAAAGACAAATGTTTGAGGAAACTGGAATGGGCAGACAACTTGCAAGATTTTCAAAATTGCCAATGCTGTCCTTAAACATATATTGGGTAGTCACTTTATTCATCAGTAGAAAATATGTCTCTCATTTACTTAGTTGAACTAATATTGTGAACATGTGCAGAAGTGTACTGTCCAGAAAAGGAAGACTGATGTTTCCCATTAGGAAACTCTGTTTTCATTTACAGTTTTATCACATGCAGCTATTGGAACAGAAATTTCCCATGACAGGTGTCTGATTTTTACCTGACAATCTTAACAAAAGTGTTTCAGCAACCTTAGACAATAAGACTGGTGAAGAATCTGATATTTTTTCTAACATGTTAAAGAAAATTCTTATACCATGCAAGTGAGAAATTCTAAGATTTTTTTTTGTCTTTGAAGCAGAAACTTTAATTGTGCCAGGTGGATAGTCTTCCTGTTATGGGCATGCCTTTCCCTGTTATTTATTAAAAGAGAAAACAACGAAATTTGCCTTGGACAAGTAGTTTCTTAAAATCTGAAGCAAGTTCTTGACTTTGGTTTTTTGGTTTTTTTTTTTTGTTCTTTTGATGTGAGTTGGTATTGCAATTTTCTGAACCTGATTCTGTGCTTCCTTCCATAGCTTTCTTCTCTCAGAGCTGCCATTATGTTTCTTTCTGCTTAATTGTTGTGAATCTTCTCAAATGGCTTTCAATAATACATATCTGTTTTTTCTCCAGTGGAAGAACAGCCTATAACATATGACAAAGCAGCAGAAACTTTGGCAGAAGAGGAGAAAGAACAAGGATCTCAAAAAGAGGTTTCTGTTGGTGAGAAATCATGTCAGCCCACAGGAGTGGTGAAGGGCCTTCCCCAGGTTCCTTGGAACATCCATCCCAAGTCCCTGCCCGAAAGGGAGCCCTGCAATCTTGCCCCAGCCAGCCTGCTGATGCAGCCAGACTAGAAGCAGCCTGGGTCTGAGAGGGAAAAGAAGGAAGTCAGCAGAGAATGGGAACTCACAAAACACTGAAACAATATTTTTTCATTAAAATTTACTTTAGGAAAAGAACCCCTGAAATCAAAAGAAACCGGAGAAGTTCTTGCCACTCCTTACCTGTCATCTCTGCTTAGAAGAGCTACTGTGAGCAACGTGTTGGCAATGACTACTGTATAAATATCACTGCTGCTAACTTCATTAACTGCTAAAAGGACGCTGAGGGGAAAATAGACAAGTGGGTGATTTATCAGTGATAAATATTTTCCAGTGGAGCTTGTTGCAAGTAGTTGTCTTTACACACGGAGAGTCTAGAAACTGCCTAGAAAACTGGTCACAAGAACAGCTGCAGAAAAACAGGAATGGAAGATGATGCAGAAAAATTAGTTCAAAATAAATATTTTTATTAAAGTATTGTTCATGGACACTGTATGCCTCTCCCCAATGCTGCTGACAGTCCAGGGTAACTTGGAGTTCACCTGAGATGTTATTATGTCTGCTTCTGTGAGCAAGTACCTAATGGGATCTTGCAATTCTCAGGTTTAGTGTGCTGGAGAATGATTTGTGGGCATATGTAATTAATGGTGGGTGACATTTGAGGGGAAAGGTGATTCTTCCGTTTTACACTGGTCCGTCAGAGCATAACAGGATTATTTCTGGACTGAGGAGATGGGCCTGTGTCTACTTTCGGGCCTGTGTCTACTTTCAGCCCTGTGAAGAGGAATGTGCAGGAGCTATCCTTGCCTCACGGAAATGTGTCTGGCATCAAAACCTGGTCCATTATATACGACTTAGTGTGAGCACCGAAGTTCAGTCAGTTGCTGTTCCAAAAGAACAGGAGGAGTGGGTCAAAAACCCAAAAAAGATAGTTTGGACTGACTTCCACTCAACTGATTTGTGCTGCCTGTTTAATCCAAGGGAACAATTGGAAAACTAAACCAATTTTTCTTGTAACTGGCTTTCTAACTGGCTAACTACCATTTCCTTCCAGTTATTTACTAAGAACTAACTCCCTAATAAAGCTCTCGTGTATACAGACTTGTAGCTTAATTGTTTATGAGATGAGCTCAGTTAGTCAGAATGTGGGCCTAAGAATGCCAAGGTTGTGAGTTTGATCCTTCTACAGGCCATTCACTTAAGAGTTGGACTTAATGATCCTTTTGAGTCCTTTCCTACTCAGAATGTTCTGTGATATCAAGTAATTTTCACCATTTGACTTGCTAAGGCTTTTTTCAGAACATTTTGGAAGATATCTGAAAATCAACTAAATTGCTAATGATATTTTTATTGTTTGTAGGGGATCTTTCAGTCCTCTGAACACCTCCTTTAAATTCTGCTACAGTGCCCAGCACTAGTGTTCCTTGTAATTCATTAGCTGGATAATAGTGGCAAATGTTATTTATTTGTGATTACTATTCTGCTTTTATGGGTTTTTTGAATCCTGATGGGAAGGTATGGGATGTTGTAGTTTTTTTTACCAGCTCTGTGGGCCAATATGGGAAAGAGTATTTAAAGGCTCTTACCTGTTACCTTAAACAGCTACAGGCTTGAGCAACCTTGTGAAGTCGGTTCTGATTTATGTTGGTGTGAGCAATAAGAACATTGAGCCCACAGTGTCAGAATCACAAAAATTATAGTACTATGTTGTGTAGAGGGTTATTGTTTATTTATCTTCTAAAGTGATTTTTGCTGGTGGTTTTGAATTATTGAGTCTGTTTCCTAATCATGTTTGTTCTGAATTCAGAATAAACTTGGAAAATAGGCATTTCCAGAGGTTAGTCGGAACTAAGAGTTCAACTAAGAGTTGAAGACTCACTCATTTTCTTGTGTGAATGGCAACAAGGGTACTTCTATAGAAAGAGAAATGGTTGAAAAGTGTTGGCATACTGAACTGTGTTCAGGAGCAGGCAACCACTGTGTTGAATCATTAGTATCTGGTCGATTGATTTTAGGTTCAGTATAGTTTAATTTAATTAACATTATTAAGAGCATCTAGCTTGGATTCCCTGCTCTTTCAGTTTATCACTGATCCTGTGTATTTTGATGCAAAGAGAGTTCAGTTGTAAAGACCTCAATTCAGAAAAGCATTTTATTTCTATGAGAGCTACACAGTAAAAAGACTTTGATCCCTGCACGTTGAGTTTCTCTGGTGAAGTATGTTTGTGGGCTTAAAATCAAAGTAGTGTGTTGAATGACAGTCAACATTTAGTTGGAAGTTTCCCCAATCGAAGAAAATAAAGGTTTGTAACTTTGAACCTTGACTAAACAAAGATGTTTCAGACTCCTTAAAAATTAATTTACTGTTCTATCCTATTTTTTTTGTTTACTTTGCTTCAGTCCAAGGATCTAATTTTAAATTTGACAGTATTCTTTAAAAATGAAGATAGGGAAACCTATTTTTTGTAATTACAGTGTTTGGAGTTTTAAATGTTTTCTAAACTTAGCTGTAAACTCAAAATAATCTTTAGTGTAAAACCTTGAAATGATATTTCAACACAAATATAATATATTTGGTTTATTTGTATGTTTATAAAGCTATTGATTTATAAAATAAAACAAACAAAAAAAATCCCTGGTGTCCCTCTTGTTCTAAGAGATGAGAATGCGGAGTTCTGGTTTCAGTTAACCCATGTCATGTATGTCGACATCTCCACTGCTTTCATACAGCCACAGTGTATAATGTGTTGGTGCAGCACGTGCAGATATGATGGGGTGCTCTTCTCTGCCCAGAGAATCTATACTAATGAGTATTATCTGCTTCAGCTCACAGGTAGATCCAAGCTTGGATATGGTAAGTTTTTATGTATTATTTTAGTTATACATTCCCATAAAACAGGAAAAGCCATATACTCATTTTTTGTGCACATTTAAATGACTGTTATGAGTGTTGCTGCTTGTTTGTATAGAAATATTAACCATGGCTTCGCTATGTTTTCAAATTGATTGCCAAGATGTTATTCTCAGGCTTTGCATGCAGGTCTGTTAAAGTAAAATAGTTGAATCCTGGAGGTTCCTCAGGTTTTTAGGCTGAACTTTCTTAACCAAAAAATCTTTTTAAATGATTAGTATTTCTGGATATGTAGCAAACTTAATATTGACCTTAAATTGGCGTACTCTGACTTTTAAAAATGAAATTAATATGTGTTATATTAAGATATAAAAGAGGAATTTAGAAACATAGTGGAAGAAAAGCTTGAGAAGTCCAAAGTGAGAAAACTATGGGCAATTTTAAAGAGCAAGGGGAAAAAGGAGTTTGTTTAGTTCAGTAAATCTTGACTTTATTGAAATTTACATTTCAATTCTCTAAAGCCATATTTTCATTGTAAGCAAGTGAGAAATGATTAATGCTAATTAATACTGGATGTGGGCTATACAATGGTTCCTGGTCACAGAACTGCAGGACACATCTAATTCTACGTTCCTTTTGCAGAAACTTGCAGCTTTGCAGAAGTTTATCTGTTCAGGCAAAAATTTTTCAACTTGGTAATCTCATTCAGAATGAAAACATTTAAAAAATATTTTGTAGAAAAAGTACAAAGTTATTCAGAATGGGATTAATTAGGGAAACCTATGTCTTCTTAACATATATTGTGTTTTTGTCTTATTGAGAGTAATTTTATCTCATGTTATTTCAGAGTGATGCCTACACTGTTCCATTAGTCTTCAGGACACACTTGGTGTTATTGCTTCACTCTCTGATAACTTGCCATCTTTATCTCTGTGCATGTGAAAAGGAAAGAAGTTAGTGGCATTAGAAGCCTCCCCCAGAGCCCCAGGAATGCACCCCAAACGCAATCTGCAAGGGTGATAGCCTAAGTTGGCTCTGATCTTTTATTGAGACTGCTGTTTAATGCCAATTTTGATGTGGACCAGAACCAGCCAACTTTGTGAAGACCATTCATCATGGGATTAACTTTCAGGCAGTCCTCAGTACTGAGGTGGACTAGATTCAGACCAGTGAAAAGTCTTAGTCCTTTTTAACCAGGCTTAGCAATTCTTATTATCCTGCAATTTCAATACTTTGGAACTTGAATTTTGAGGCAACTACTGCAATAATCACGTAAAAAGATGCAGAAGCCCTTTTGTGCTGGGTCCCTGGCCACTCTGACATCTTCCTCCTGAAGCCTTAGGCGTTACAAGCAAAATATCTTCTCCCTGCCTACTTTCTCTTTGGAGGGGATAGCTATGACTCTTCCACTCCATTAGATGCTAGCTGAAGCTAAACCAAAGCTTAGAAGGAATTTCTGCACTTCATAGATCAAGACCCCATAGTCTGGCAGCTGCCTGTTTTCCAGGTAAGAAGTTAGGATATAATCCCCAAGTTTAATTTTAAAAATGTCTGAGTTCTAGACATGTTTTTGCTTGCACTCACTGCTGCACAACACTGTTACCTTTCCAGTACCCGGCTTTATACCACATGCCTTCCAGGAGCTTCAGTTCGCAGATAGTGTTGTCCATGTTAACCCTAATCTGTCCCTATCAGTCTGACCCTCACTGTATGTTCATTACATGTTTTGGGATCCTCTCTGACAGCCGATTTTCAGTACATGTAGTAATATTGGCCTCACCAATGTGGCCTTTATCTAAACCGATTTGGATAGGTTTTGTAAGTAAGTCAAAGACACTATGTAAGGGAATGACTCACTTTTATGTGAGCAGCTACTGAAACAGAACAGCTGGAGTCCTGGCCCATTAATAAGTTGACTAGCTATTAATGGGATGCGTACAATGAAAAAAATACTTAATAATTTATAAAATAATTGGCTGCTCTGGGCTTTCTATTGATTAAAGCCAACAAGTTTTATGTGCTGTATTCAGTCTACAGCATAGCGTGGACATTCAAATGGACATGGTCTTTGTTAATATTGATTGCACAAAACAATACATTTGATTGTGGTATAATAAACTGAAAGAATGCCCAATTGATATTTCATTGGTCTATTAACAGTAGTTAATAATAATATAGTAAGAGTAGTGAAAGTGTGCTATGTATAAATTTTTCAATTTTTCACTAAGGAAAAATACAGAAATATTTATACTAAGATTATAAAGGCCATTTTGCTGTTTACTTCTTGTTTGCAAAATAAAACTGTGCAGTGTGTGTGCCTGTAAATAGTTAAGAAGAAGAAACATGTATTTTAAATGGCTCTTGAAAGATAACCTTTTAAAAAGAAATCAATAAACTACTACAGCCAGATGCTGAACTTGTCACTGGAGACCAAAAACACTAATAATTGTGGGAGATTCAAGGATCCCTACAGTATTTGTATGAAATAATAATAAAGTTCAAACATTTCCACTGACCTTAGTGTTGCTCATTAAAGCTTTTAGTAGAGACATGGGTACAGTCGCATTCAAGCGAGGTGTTTGGAATTAAAATACAGATAAAAGGAAAAAGGTTAATCCAGGTCAAGGGAACAGACCAAAACTGGGATTGCATAAGATTATAGTATCTTTCCTCATTTCTCCAGTGGTCAACAGCAGTTAGTTTTAAGTAACACTCTTGTCTCCAAAATCCCCTAAATGAGAGCCTAAACATGGTACTAACGGCCCATTTTTTGGATTTGTCAGTATCTTTAATCACTATACAATGATTTTTGATCTCCAAGAGAATTTTGTTTGTCTAAATGCAAAAATGGGCTAACCACCTTCAGAAGACAGAGATACATGACACCCACTACTGTTCACTATATGCTGTAATCATAATAGGTCTTTTCTCTTTTCTCATACCTAATAATCTATGAATTGTAGGAAGTACATCAAAACACACTATGAACCCGTTTTTGTAATAGAGAGGGAACTATGACCCCAGAACTGAACACTATTAAATGTTAAGGCAGTTGGATTTGGATCTGACCTACCTAGTGGCTAAAAGTAATAATAAACCAAATGTAAAGTTGTAAAGTCTTCAGCCAGCCAGTGGTACATTACTCTTCTTCTGCATCCTATAAAACATTCCCTCAAAATGTAAATTCAGGGCTTTGTGGCTGAGGATGCTGCTACCTTAGGGAGTGGTAGTGAGCACTCAGGAGCTCTTGGTTCTCTTCCTCACTCCACTACTCATGGGATGACATCAGGTAAATAACTCAGCAGATCATTGCAAGCTTCTCCACTTTCTCTACTAAAAGAAAAAAGATGGAAAGAAAGAGAGAGAGCAAGCAGGGCATAAGAATTGTTACCTATATTCTAATAGCTCTTGGTGTGACAGGTTGTTGGTTTTTTGGTTTGGTTTTTTTTTTATCTTTGAAAGAAGTAATCATAGAAGGTCTGCTCTTATAAACAAAGATAGCATTTAAATCAGTGTGCTTTCATTTAAACTGATTGTGATTTATATTTCTTTCTGCTCCAGAGACAGACGAAGACCTGTTTGAAGAGAATGCAGTTTTAGCAATGCGTTGGCATATTTTACATCAGATCTGAATGCTACCCCATTCTCACACTATTCTCTTCAAAGAGTGAGTACACCCTAACTTATTCAATATTTAATTTTTTAATGTTATTAATTAATCTTTATTTTTGGTAAAACTCAGCACTTTGTCTAGAGCCTGTTTGCCATAGAGTCCAACTAAATTTCTTAAAAGTTAAACTATGCTAATCTTTTTTGTGTAGAGGTAAATTCACCCTCTGTTTATATGTGTAATGATAAGCAGATCCAGATCTAAGATTTCAGAAATGCTTACAAAACAGAAGTACTGAAGATTTGCATCAGCAGCTTCAATAAGCAAAACACAGGTATGTTTGCCTCAGTGTATATTTTAGGACAAAGGGAGCATTAGAAGCACTGGAATGCATTGATGCAAAGTCTCCCGATCTACAATAACACAAGGCATGCAGTGTGAAGTCTGGTTCAAGAGCCTTTGCAATTAAAGATTTCAGCCAAACTCATGGTGTGTAAGCTGGGGTATGTGAATGCACTGTGTACCACCCAGCTTGCTCTAAGCAAAGCAGGGAAGGGTGGCTGGGTTCTTGAAACACTTAGACCTAACAAATGGCTTGTGTTGAAGTCTTAGGAAAGAATGTGTGCTAGAGCGCATTAATACTGGCAAACAACAGAAGAGAAACGGATATGGCCAAAAGTTGGCAGATCTTCTCTTGGAATGTAAAGGAGGAGGAGGGGGGAAGCCAACAATAAAAAGGCTAGGTGTTATTCTTTCCACATGTGTTTATAGAAAAGGGATAGATTTCATATTTCACCTTTTTCCAGTTTAATGTGTATTTTTTCTTCTGGTTTCATTTTGGCTACTTTTTTCCATCATCCATTGTTCTATTACAGGTCATTCAGCCTTACTTTTAGATGACTTTGTAACTTGGGTAGTATCCCTCTGCTTCCCATCTGCAAAATCAAAGGGTCATATTTGGTATACCATCAAGCATTTGCATTTATCCTGCATGCTGTGCATAGTTAACAACCATCCACAGTCTGCTTCTTCAAATACATAAAAGCCAAACAAATGCCCCCAAGGATGGGAAGCATCTTAAATGACAATGGCTGTCAGGTTTTGAACCTTCTCATCATGAAAATGAAATGGGAGCTTATTTATTCTGTAAATGGTCTAGAAGAGTCAGAGGGAATGAAGAAACAGTGGTTAAAGGCAATGGTTCATCAGAATGGCCTTTCCTGAAGACAAATTTAGATCATAGCTCATGTGACATAAATTAATGTAAATTCTTCTTTATGGATCTCTCCTCTTGTAATTTCTCTGTGTGAAGCTACCGTTTCTAGTGCAATGTTTTGCAGCTCCTCTGTATGCATATTTGTGTGTTTCTATCTTTATGGTAGCATATTTTGAATTAAACATGTAATAGAACAGATTATGTTAATAAACTCACAAACAATGAACATCTAAAAGAATCAGCACAAAGCTGAATGTAGTGTTCAGAGGAACTAAACTCTTTCCAAGGGTACAGAGCCTCATTTTTGCCCCAGCCTGTGGATGAATGAGGTCTGAGCTACCCATGCGGATTAGGTTCCATTCAGTACTTCTGGGCAGAGAGGTGACAGAGCCAATCTGCAACATGTATTTACATTGAATTGTGCTTTACACACATGCCCACTGTTGCACTCAAGCTAACAGGGAATCTGGATTGAATATTGGCATGTTTTGTTGGTTACCTAACTGAACTGTTTCTACATACACTGTCTGTCTCACTGAGTGACCACCTACCCCTATTGAAACACTCAGATTTATGTAGGAAGTTCCTTTGTCTTCTTCACCACCCCAGCTAAGAAGCAATATCCATTGACACTTTCTCAAAAAGGAATTTAAATATTCCCAGAAATAACATTTTCCATCCTATCAGGTGAAAGGGATACAGCAGTTGTGAATAGCTTGAGTGTTTCAGATGTTAGATGAAAGTGACATCCATCTACTGGTACTCTGAGCAATATGATACATTTTTCTTTAAAAATCTAAGAGGTAGATATAATTGTGAGTGCGTGATTTGTCTCCTTGTCTGCTGGATAAAGTGATTGTAAGCTTGAGGTAGCATTTCCCTATTGATGAACATCTGTAATCAGTGTTGAGAAAACTGCGAGGTTGGCTAGTTATCTGTAGGATTTCCAGTAACATTTCCAGCCCTGCAGGATATGAGGTGTTCAGGGGGGGTTGGGGCTTTTTTTGATTNATTCAGGGAAATTTTTTCTTGCAGAACTTTGCAGGTCACGAGAGTTTGGCCAAGTTTCAGAGGAGTCACGTGAATGTACAGGATCACAGCTGAAAGGAACCTTTCACCTATCTGGTGAATGCTGCTGGAGCACCTGGTTTTGTAGAATTCTCAATTTGTTTTTAGATTTTAAGAGTGTTTGCATTCATTCAACTTTCTTCCTATACTTTGATACTCCATTTATTTTCTTGGGGAGGGCTTTGGGGCCCAGTTTTTAATCAAACTTGTAGCTGAGGGCGCGACTTAGGTTTAGTACCAGAGAAAAGCCTTGAAAACAAAGACTGAAATGAATGAGACAATACTAGATTTATTGTAGAGCTCTTACAAAAGCCCCATAAATGAAAATCCATTTATTTACTAGCAAAGCTAATCAATTGAAAATTATTAAATAGTGCATTTAAAAGTGTTATTGCAACATTAATTCAACCACTTTGTTTATTTGCATTACACTAATTTATTTTATTTTCTTCTATGGATTTTTGCTTTACTCAAGAACAAAATGATTCAGAAAAGACTTACACTAAAAAAATTAATTTGGTTCTCAATCCTGATTATATTTCACTGGCAAAATCCCTAATGCAGTTTTAGAGAAAGGAAGTATTAAATTAATTCAAACAAATCTCAGAAAGTATTGAACCATTTTCAGATAGAGCTTGAATTTGAAAGCTGAGTTCAAAGGTGCCTGCTTCACAACACTAATGCCATTGAGTAGACTATTAGTAATGACGTTCTGTGCTGTCTCTCTGTCCTGCTTCACTACCACTGTTCAGGCTGCTCCATCAGAAGGACTCAAAAAGTAGAAATGTCCCTGATAATGTCACTTAACTACAAACACAAATGCCTGCTGTGCTTATCTTACAGGAGGGGCAGTGAGACTTTTATAGAACCTGTTCACATCTGAGTTGCAGAAGTTAAACTCAGTGAGTTTAGGAAAGGATGGAGTTCCAGCTAGAACAGTGAATTTCCTGACTTTTGATTAAAACCAGATGCTCAGTACTGTTATAACACAGAGTTTTATGGGTGAATACACCAATATTTTGTTTCATAAATGTGTGCTTTACAACAAATCTAATGGGAATTGTAAAGTAGTACCTCACAATATCAATGTTTAAATGTCCCAGTGTAGTATATTAAAACAATAGCAATTCTTTGCTCATGACACAGCTGAGGTGCAAATCCATGTGCTGATACCCTCTGTAAAATGTGTCAGATGTAAGATAGAAACACAGTCTCCCAGGACAATATTTCAGGGCCAAATGCAGTCTCTCGTGGGAAGTCTTTACAGATTGATTTCTTGAGGCTATGAAAAATAAATGTAAACATTCTTGCAAATGTCTGTCAGCATTTAGGGCTTTGCATTATATATAACTTCTGTCCATTTATGTCAGAAAGAAACATCACAGTGTGTCATACAGATTTTCCTATATTCCCTACTAAATGTTTTGGTACATTACATACTAATGTATTGGTGTGTCAATGGGATTTTGAAGAAAATCTTGTCTAGTTCAAGGTTTGCCTTCCTGAAAAGAATGAATTACATGTCCACATCCTCCAGTGGAAAAATTCCAGTGTAAAGCACTTTTTCCACTCTTTCTTTTCCACTCCCCTCTGTTTTCTTGCTCTGGAAATATATCCAGCCATGCAGCAAGAAAAGCAAAAGTACTCAGAGATGCATTCCTAGCCAGTACGTGGTGGAGCCAAGTGGACAGCTGTCATTCCAGCTGCTGTTTCCCCTGCCTGACCTGTTAATGTTCATGCAACAGACCCATTCATGCCAGTGCCACGCCCAATAGCTCATACAGAAAATAAGGAGTTTTTGGTTGTGTCAAGGCTGCTTGAGCTCGGTGCCTCAAATTTTCACTCTATATTGCATTTTATAGCACAGGAAACTGTTGCCTCTGGGGTAAGGCAAGGACTGGACCTACTGTACAGGCAGTGGCCAGTGTACCAAGAGGTATGATTTGTGACTGAAACAGCTGTACTAACAAAAATTTCTCATGCACATACACAGATTAAACTTTCCTTTAATTGGGGTTGGTGGTGTGCTGCAAACCTGGCATTCCATCTTTTTTTCTCTATTTTGCTGGAATCACTCCCTCTGCTTTCATTGATATTTCCCCAAATCCAGTATGAACATGAGCACATGAAGGCAGATTCAAAACCCACAAGGTTTCATGTAAGCAGCAGATATTAGAGCTACAGTTTTTAGTCTATAGTACTCACTTCAAAATATTAGAGGAAGAGAGCTGACACAAAACATTAAACACCATCTTTCTCTAGAACGAGAGTCAGCACAAAACACCACCATAGAGTGTCTACCTCATTTCAGAGTTATAGTGGTCAAAATGTTGCAGAGCTTCACCTGTAAAGATCAATTCCTAAATTCAGGCATTATGCCTTTGTTCAAGTTACTGCTGATATGGCTGAGATCAGTAGTGCTGGAATGGGTTGGTATCTTCAATCCTGGTTTCTGTGCCAAGGTGTCTGTATTTCCATAGGGAGTGCAAATTGAAGGCATTATGTGGATGAAAGTCTGGATCATCCTGGGCAAGGTCCATCACTGTAACCTTTTGATCTGTGGGGGAAAAAACACGTCCTTTTATTTTAGATCTATTTGGTGTTTGTAAAGACATATGGAGTGAGAATACTGGAAACCACATGCCTGCATTTATCTGAAGGTTGGGGATTACCTTCCTGACGGGTGAGAAAGAAGCTGTCTCAAATCTCATTCAAATGTTTCCTTTGTTTCAGTAAATCTTGGAAGAGCGACAAAGTATAGCAAATATGTAATTTTGACATGAAAAACAGTCCAAAGGGGCCTGAAAAGAAACCACAAATTCCCTTCAGCTAGGCACAGAGATTGAGTGTGACTTTCTTGCAAATGATCTGTTCTTACATGCTGAAATTCCAAAGGTTGGTCTCTTTCCTTCTTTTTCTCTTTTTAATTGAAAAAAAGGATCATTGCTCCCCCATCTTATTAACTTTGCCAAGTCTCCAAGGGTATTACATCTCTCTTCCTAGTTATTTAAGTCAGCCCTTTTACATTATCTTAAACACGTACCAATGTCAGGTCTCTGAGGTCCTGTATCCAGGTATGAAGCTGGGGTGGTGGTAAGAGAAGGACCTCAAGGAGAGAACCTTCATGTTCCATCAAACTCTTTCTGACTTTGACCTTAACAGATCAAATATGACCTGAGGGACTGCATGAACCAATGTAATCTAGCAGCTTTCTGTTCTGATTCCAGGTTCATCACTTAACTGCTCTTTCATGTTGGTCAGGGGTCAGTTTCTCTGTTTTTGCTCTGCTTGTACCTCTCTCAAGAGACAGACAGCCAGCCAGCTCTTTGGGCACATGAAATATTCCTACTTGCAAAGCCTGCTTATGCCATGCCCTGCAGTCCTGTGCCCACAGACTTGCCCACGTCTACTCAAGTCAGGGCCAGAGCAAGATCACGCATTTAGTGTGGTAGGCTGGGCAGAAGGCTGGACCATGCCATTGCTGGGATGGAAGCCAAACAGAAGAGCCTGAATCCTGCTGCAATGTGGTATGGTTTGATAATGCCCTAGCTGGTCCACAAATGGTAATAATAAAAATCCAGAGTATGATGTTGTAGGATGCAGCACTAGTGTCTGTAGAAAGCCGAACATGTGGGTTTTTTTTCCACTCATCTTCCACTGAAACTTGCAGATATGTTCTTGTTAGGAAAAAAGTGTGTCACTGGAAGATCTATGAAAATTACTTTTCTGCTTGATTGTTTGCACCAGCCTAGTAATCATTTTACAGGTTCTAATATTAAACATTAATATATTTCAGTGAGTGTCAGGTGCCAACATATTTTTAATTGGTATATAGGCTGTCACATCATTGCTCTCAGCACTAGAAAGTGGTGACATTCTGAGAAACATTGAAAACTGGTGTTAACATTGTCATCTCCTTCCCCACAGAAAGTTCCTCTCCATTGCATTGTATCATTTGACCTTGAGAGCAGTGTTTTACCTTGCTACAGGTTTACTCAAGGCAGACATTGGTCTGAAGGGAATCAGTAACAGACTTTCTGCTCACAATTGTGATGTCACGTCAACACTGTAATCACTTCACTTCTGTTTTCAACTTCTCGGGCCTCACCTTTTAGGACATGATGGAGAAAGATAAACCAAACCCAACCATAAAGTTCCTGTGTAAGCAAAATAGGATGGTGGGTTAAACTCTCTGCTAGAGCTGACTGTAAGCCCTGCAATAAGGGGCAGGCTGCTTGTGAGAGGGAGCTGGAAATGGTGCGAGGAGGAATTTACAAAACGGAGCTGTACATCTGTGAGCTCTGTGCAGGCCTCTGGAGAAACAGAGAGAGGAAGGGAGGGAGGTCTCCTCTTTTATTATCTGATGAACATCAGTCCCTTTGGTCAGACTGCTAGGCGCCTCCTGGAGCTTAACCTCAGATTAACATCTGCTTCATTTCAGTGTCTGTCTGATAGTGATATCAATAAACATCATCATCTTACAGTAAAAGCTGATAATTAAATCTGTGCCTGCTGACTCACTATCTATTGTGCCCTGGGGAATAATTGCAGATAGTGAAGATTTAATAGATAAAAAAAATATTTTATATATCACTGAGTAATGAATATGAAGCTCTTGTAAGCATGATTAACTATATATAATGTGTATCTATAGATCATATGAAGTACAGCTAGAGGCAGGCTGAATTTCCCTGTGTTTTTTTAGACCTGCTGTAAATGGGTAAGTCCTGTTAACCAGATTTGGACTCATTACACCAGGATGGTACCTTCAGGCCTTACCGCTGTCTCCTTTCTGCTTTGCAAATATCTGTGGCAACTGAAAAGAGTGTACTGGAAGAAAACCCCAGGTGAACACAGTGTCACACTGCACATACGTTTGCAATGAACAGCTCTTGCACTCTCTAGTAGGGAAAGCTACCGTAAGGCTTTAGTTGAATAGACTTGGTTTTGAGATACAAAAATCAATCTTTCACAGTTTTCCTCTAGACTGCCCCATGGTGTCTGGTAAACAGCCTCTTGAAGGGGTGGGGCTGCACCTACTATTAGTGACAAGGAGTAAGAAACATCCTGAAGGGAACTGTGAGGCATGAAATGCTTTGAGCAAGGCAAGGGCTGACAAGCACTTTCTAGTGTTACATGTGAGGCCCTGTTAAGAACAGAGTGTGGTTCAGCAAGGGGACTCCTTACCAGCAGAAACAGGTCTCTAAGGGTCTTCTGCATGGTAGTGGCTGAGCATCCTGCTGAAACCAGCGCACAGCCCCCAGCAGAGTGGTGGAGCAATGCCCCTGTCAGCCTCCATTCATCACTCGCCTTGCCTCCTACAGTCAATGCCAGGCTGAACTGTAGAAGACTAGGAGCCAGAGAGGCCTCAGTCCCCAGCCCTGGAGGGGTTTAACTCTGTGTGCTGCCAGCAGTTTCTTCAGTGGTGCTACAGGCAGGTGCAGAGTCTGAAGCTGAGGGCTTTTGTTTCATCTATTGAGAAGACAGGATGGGAAAAAGAAAGAGAAAGGCTAAAGCTGATTCTGACTCAGTACATTCTATGATTTTGTCTTTCTAAACAGCCAGGCTACATATTTTCACATTCAGAAAAAGTCACTCTTAAGAAATGAAAATGCGAAGAGTGAATTGGAAGAAGAGTACAACAATGTGGCTCTGTCATAAGCAAGAGAAAATGAGACTTTCTTATAATTTAATTCAAGTTTTCTCTTGCTGGTTTGGGAAAAAAGATAGAGCAAGGGGTAAAACTTCTTGGATAAGCACTAATTTAAAAAGAAGTTTTTAGTAAGTAAAAGACAGTTAAAATATTTCAATTATGTGCACAGCTATCTTCTTCAGCCTACCTGTTGAAGATCCATTGGTGTAACTCATCTAATGTCATTTGTTCTGAAGCGGAACCAAGGGACACAATTTGATCCTTCTGTGACTGGGGCACCACAAGATCAAACCTGTGTCAGGATTTGGGCTCACTTCTGAAATAGTGTGTGCGGGTTATTTGGGGTGCTGCTAGAAAGTGGTGTACTCTGGTATGCAGAAACTCTGCCTCTGACTTTGGGACCTGCTCTGCAGGACAGGTCATGGAGTCATCCAAAGTGAAACTCTCCCCAGAATCTTTCAGAGTTTAATGCGAAGGTCTCAATTTAGTGCAGCTTGAGTCGTTTAAGAATGATGATATTTAAATACCTTTTCTAGACATTCCTAGGTAATAGAGTTAAAGTTTATTTAAATATAATTAAAAAGCTCAAACACTGACAACTCCCCACCCCAAACCCTCACATTACCACACTATACTATCAGAAGGTTAAAGTAGAGGCAGGTGAAATATCACAGTGTTCTAAAACGCAAAGCAGGGATCTGGGAACCCATATTTAAAAAATTTTTAGAGATCTCAGGTAAGCTGTTCCTACTTTAACTGGTCTCTTTCATTAAAACATGCACCTTTATCACAGATTAACACATATTTTGTCATGAAGGCCTGATCCTATGAATAGCAAAGGTAATTTGGCCCTTGATCTTGGTGGGCTATCAATTCAGTTGTTGAAATAATTTCTATTTAAAAGGAAAAAAAATATCTGTGGCTCTATGTGTGTATTTGATGCAGAGACCCAACCGGAGATCAGTCACTTGCACCAATATTTTATGCAGTGATTCAGACTGATGCGCATTTGGCAGTGAAATGGAGGACTGAGGAAAGACAGTAGGACAGGTTTGTCAAAGTTTTCATTGGTAGGACAAATCTCCTGTGCTAAGATTTATACTAAAATCTTTTCCTTTCACTTTTCCCATGTGGAAGGTCCCTGTGGTTCAGCCATGTGCATTAAACCACTTGGCTGTCCAAAAGTGTCTGTTGAGAGAAGAGAGAAACCCTCACTCTTCCCCTCTCCATAGAGGAGAGGAAAAGACACTTGAGCTTTGTTTGGCTTAGCCTCTTTATGATTGTATTTTGCATTAGGGAATGAAACTTTGTGTTTAGTGGTAGGTGAGAGTGGCAAAAGCCGCAGGGAGATTGTGGATGGTCTCAGAGACTCTGAATTTCAAATCATGCAGATTCAAGGATCTTGCATCCCACAGAGGGACCCTGGCCAACTTGGAGGGAACCAGGCAGTCCTCCACTGCTTTGAACACATGGGGGCACCTCACAGTTTTGGCTATCAGAAGCATCTTCACCTGTAAACTGGGGATAGGGCACTGGGGGACACAGAGCCCCATCCTGCCCTGCTTGCTGAGTCTGAGTCTTGGACTAGGGTTTGCCCTTTCTCTGGGTCCTGCAAGCTGCTGTTGAGCTCTGCTATGGAGCTGCTTTGCAGACTAGAGACGGGCAGCTTCTGGAAGGTGGCTGTGCCTGGAAAAACTTGCTAGGAAAGGTGGTCTGTGGCTTGACAGAACACAATGGATGCTCCAGTTGGCTCAAGACAGAAAGGCTGTACCATCCATTGTCCTGCTGGCATGGGCCACTGAGCCAGTGAAGTGGAGCAAGGGAATCCCAAGGAGCTGGGGTTGATTGGGTAACTTGTGCATGTTTCTTTGAAAATATGAAGAGATATAAAATGCTTATTATTATTAGTTGTCTAACAGCCCTTTTTATTTTACTGGCTACTGTTTTCTTTAGTGTACCTTTAAAAATGGCTTCCGGCAAAAAAAACTGTTATTGTTAAGATTCAGAAAGTAAAATTTTGAGTTACATGTCCAGTGCTGTCTGGGAAAAATTATATAACTTCTCCAACTAAAGTGAGACCAAAATTAATGAAGCAGGACTTACACAAATGGAGCAGAGCCAGCTCATAGCCTTTGCTCTCTGAGCCCTTCTGTAATTCCTGGAAGTATCCAGATCCCCCAGAAGCTGTTCTACATGACTAAAAGTATTTCAGTTGTGTTTCTTGAAGGAATAGTAGCTCAGTGTGTATTATTATTTACCATATCTATAGAGAAAACTCTTCCATCCTAACTCTTAAGTGCTTCACTGACATTCATGAATCCTGGCTGGAGAGAAACATTGTCTGTATTTACGAACAGGGCATCTAAGGCATGGAGAGAGTGAGTAATTTTTGGGAGTGCAGAAAGGCACTTACGTCCACCCATGCAACATGATTTCCTCTGTGGCTGCATTTACTAAAGCTGGGTGGCTTCTGAGCGCTGTGGCTCAGCAGCACCCTCATGGATGGTGTCAGCATTAACCCTCCTCTGTCCTTCTCCCCTTTGCCCTCAGTGTTCTCTCACCTAAAGCTAAAATGCCTCAAGATCTCAAAGATCTTGCTGCTTCTGCAGATTTCCTGGTGCATTTTTCACTGCTTTCAGTGGTTTCTGATTGGGCCAGGGCTTCCACAAATTGACATAGTAGAAAAAAAATAGCTCACGAAACTGGGATTTATGTCTAAACTGGGATCACTTCCCAGCTCCCAGGTGACTTGCTTGCCTTGGCCAAACCTGTCACCATTGCTGAATGAGACCTGCACATACCTCTACTGTTGGCACCTGGTGTCCAAGTGATTTAAACCTAAGTGCAGAGGAGAGAGAGATGCTGTGACAGCCTCCACCAGGTCCCTGCATGAATCATCAGGGCAACATGATCCCCAGACCATGCAAGCATGGGCAAAGTCAGATAGTTCAGGAGCAGCTTGCAGAATCTGAGTGGGGCTCTCCAAGCCTTCGACTCTTTTCAAGTTTCAAGGGACCTGAAAGAGGTGGAATGGCAGGATCACAGACTATGGAGGACTGTTAGGCAAGGGGATGGTACAGGCTGTCTTCCAGCAGGTGGTTTTCTATGAGCTTGGTGAATCAGAATGAAAATCATTTGTAAACCACTGTTATTAAGAAGGTGTCTATTTCTTTTCTAGATCCTGTCACTGGTTCCTGGGTTACCTCTCTCATTTTTGCAACTGGTACACAGCTTGAGCATGAGAAATATTGTTTCGGGACAGCAAACTGATGGAGGATAAAGGTAGTGACATCTTAGGTGAGTTTCCCATTGACTTTACACTACACACTGTTTCCTCCCTTGTATTCTCTTTCAATTTTCTCAGTAAGTATTCCTGGTATTGACAACTATCATGTCAAAATGCACAAATGCAAGTTGTAAACTGAGTGAATTTAGTTTTCCTTTGGAGCTGTAAAATAAGGTATTATTAAAAGCCCAACCTGTATTGCTGCCATTAAACAGAGATGTGAACTAATTTGTATACACTTAAAAACCTGTGCAGTGTTTCTCCCAAAGCTCATATCAAACCTTTTGGGGTGGTGTTTGGACCATTTGACAATGATGACTATATATTTGAGAAAATGCATAGCAACAGCCTTGAATATGTTAGGAAATTTGTGCATATTTTTTTCCTTTTGGGGAAAGGAGTTATCTACAGCAAATTGTTTTGTGTTATATTCTCCCCAAGCAATCAACTGTCAAGAAATTTGATAAAATGTACAAAAGAGGAATAGAAACCAGAGCTATTGTTTTAATGTGACAGATGTGAAGATGAAGAGGTAAAGGGCTGATTTAATTTGTATACAGAAATGTGAAACTGGAGGGGGAAAAGGGGGATTTGGGGAGTTTGGTTTAGAAAGAAGTTATTTTCTTCTGCAGAAAAATTTGAAGTTTCATGCTGGGCTCTGTGTGGTGGCCAAAGTCTTTTTTTGGGAAATCAAGACCCCACTGAGCCACAACCTGTATAATCTGACCATGGACAACCAGGAGTTAACTGTAACTCTGATAAAACTGACTTTTTAAATTGCCAAGGGGTTCAGTGTCCCTGGATTTCAGACTGAGTGTCTTGCAGAGAGATCAGGAATTGGGCTCTAAACTCCATTGGAGGCATGTCATGTAGTTCTTATTTGTAAGAGAATTGTGTAGTGGAGTTTGATTTGGGGCATTTGTACTCAGTGTTAACGCCTCCTTTCATTTTATTTTCCCACCCCTTTAGATGTGAGGTTTTACACAGATTAAATTAGAGTATAAGAGTTGTTGTTTATTCTTCCATTCAAAAGTAAGTACATTTAAAGAAAAGAAGGTGCAGCATTTAAGGAAGGGACAGTAACAAGTGTATAACCAGAGGGGCTGTCACTTCAGATAAGTGTGAAGGCAAGTTCTGTAGCATGCTAACATGGAGAGCTGGTTTCTTCATGTGTTAGTTTTGTTCACTGCTTGATATAATCAGGAGTGCAGGAACTGTTTAACCTGACTCAGAAGAATAAAAGCTATATTGAAGTAGAGTGCTGACAAGTTTTCAGGATCTATTATACACTCCATAGTATATAGTGAAAAGATTACTCCAGTCTGTTTTCAGTACATAACAGTAAACACTAATCTTGTTATTTACTATGTCCTAAAACCATATATATATTCAGTAATAACATATATGCCTGGACAACTGGGTTAATCTTTACACCTTGATTTATGAACCTGTTAACAAGCCTTCCTATTCTCTCTGAGAGTGCTATAAGCACTGTAATTTAATCATAAAGCTTTTGACCTTAGCACTATCAATGGGAGGCCTTGTTGCTAGCTGAGATTGTATAGGAATACATTCGAAAGTTGGTGTTGCAAAAAGTAGGTTTGCTGTGAATTAACATTTGAGTGAATTTTGGCATCTAGTTTTATGTCTCGTTTGGTCTGTTCTCCAGTAAAAAACATTATCTGGAAAGTACCTGAGAGGAGCTACATTCAAACTCTAAATGAAGAAGTATTCAGTGAAACAGAAACGTATTTAAACTACACAGTCATTTTTGCTCTCTCAGCCAAGGGCTGGAACCAGTCCCAGGCATGACCAATAATAGCTGAGCAAACCTCACTCTGGAACATTAAGTGTTTCTTTACAAACTGACTTGGTAGATAATTATACATGTGCTTACTGAAATAATTGGTAAATTGAAGAGTTGCATAGATGTTTGCAGGATAGTGTTTGCTACTAAAGTTTTACAGAACTAAATAATTAATTTGGCAGTGGCAGAAAAAAAATACCTTTGAGGAAATTACAATTGGTCTCAGATATTCTGCAGATGGAAAGAAACTCTTACATCATGGGGTGTGCTGTTTGTTCAGAATCAGTTGTTCCAGCTCCAGTTGTGGATGAGAGACAAAATTTAAACTAATCAAAAATTACACAGAGCAGTAACTCTAAGGCTTACAATTCAAGTAGGTAAAAGCTCAGAAATGGAAAAAAGCTATTTCCACATGGCTGAATTGAGATTGTAACTTGGGATGAGATCTCTTTGACACAGCTTTGCTCCAAGCAAGAAATTGTCTGGAGGGGAAGAAAGAGACAAATTTGAAGAGCACATAGGGTGAAGGAGAAGACAAAAGGGTAAAGTTAACTGCTCTGTTTCAGACCTCAGTAAATCCTCTGGATGTCAAGGAGATGTGTTGTGAAAGCTTTGGTCATGCCCTCTTCTGCCTGATTTTTCTTTCCTGTTTCAAGGAATTTAAAGAGGAAACTTGTGAAATGTGTTAGCTAACATTGCTGACCAAGAATTGTGGGATTTTTTGGTTAAAAAGTTGATGAGCTTTAAAAGTACACTTTGAAGTGGGTTTTACTGATCTGTTTGATTTCCATATGGGTTCAAAGACTGACTGTCAGGAAGAGGCAGTGACTACAACAGCAAAGCAGCAAACGGTGCCTCTTCTTTTGTCTCAGAGGGGTAGGATGTTCATGTTTGGAGCACAGGGCATGGTAAGAGTGCCCTGTCTTCATCTCTTTCAGGACACTACTGTACCTGAACTCTTGCAATCTCAGAACATTTATCCTTGAGAAGGTCTGATAATGCAGGATAGTACCATTATTCTCATTTTTTTAGGTTGTGGAATCAGGAAGAGAAAGTAGCTTTTGCCCACTGTGACAGAAGTATATTTGAAGCAGAAAGTTGAGTCTCATCATCTCACAGTTTGCCCATATGTCAATAAGTCGATGGAGACCTCAGATTAATATACTGATTTACAATGTGTTTTCCAAAAGAAAGGAACATTATTTATTTTTATTGCTTTCCAGGTATGATGGTTTGCAGCAAATAGTTTGGACAGCTGTACGAACTGCTCCTTCTCCAACTCTGATGTTCTTCTATGTAACTCTGCCACCTCTTCTACACTAGTGCCTTTCTCTTCTTCCACATCTTGATGCCCTTCTGCCATTTTTACATGCACTGAAAATGTCAATTACATTTATTGCTATACTAATTACTCCATTTGCAAAAATACAGTTGTAAGCCTTTCCTTGAGTACCTTGCCTCACATGCTTTTCACTTAAGTCCTCACAAAATTACATGCTCTTTTCTCCTCAGTCATGTGTCTCAGCTGCTTTTTATTCTCACCTTTCAATGATGTGAGGACTTTTCTCTCCAGTTCTTCCCTTTGCTCACTGGGGATGTTTCCTCTTTTGTCTTTGTGAGATGCTGTCACATAGCTCCAGCAAGTCACATGTAGGAGAGATTTATTGCAAACTAATGATAACACCCATGTTTATTTAGTTTGCTGTCATGTTTAGTCTCTGTCAAGGCACAGTCAGCGGCTGCATCACTGCCTCTCACTTACAAGCTTGTGTTAAATGTCATTTTCAGCAGGTGTTATAAAACACCGCATGGTGAAGATAATCCATTTTGTTAGTTCTGAAACACAAAACCCCTCTCCCCAGCCACCAGAAAGAACCTCACATAGGTTGCATAAATGACTTTGTTATGGCCAGGCTAGATGCTGAACTCACAGGTTTATGCTGTCATTAACTGCTTAGGCAGAAGTGCCTGACAGGAAAATTCACATTGATGGTATAACAGGACTTGGTGTGCTATGAAGTCAAGCAGTAACAGCATCCAGTTTTCTCCAGCGAGCACCCACATCTCTTCCACTTCTTGCATGTTAAAAGTTACTCTTGCTGTAGGCAGCAGATCATTAAAAAAAGCCCGTAATAACTGATGTCCTAATGCATTACTTAGCATCTGGATAGGAGTCATCCCTAGATGCAGCTTTTGCACTGGGTGTGACACCAGTAAGGAGAAGTGGCAATTGGAAAGCTTTCCTGGGAATTGAGGTCCAGCTGAATGAAGGCAGCTCATGATGATGGAGCATGTCTAAAGAATCAGATAGCCATGAGTACATATCAAACGTAGCTGTGCAGTTGCTTTGTCTTCAGCTGCTCTGGAGTGAAGGGAACATACACTACGTAACTAAATTAGAGCAAAGAATCTGGAATGCTACAGATGTATTTCTCTGTAGCCTCTCTGAATGTAGTAACTCTTTAACATAATGTTTAGGAGAATAATAATCTTTACTTTTACTCTGTGACTTCTCTGGTGCTGAGTGATTTCAAGGTGCCAAAGTAGCCTGCTCAACCCACTGGGACACTTCTCCTTTATTCTACTTTATTCTCCTTTATTCTCCAACTTTCTGACATTTTGCCCAGTTTAGACATTCCTTAGTATTAGGAGGATCATCTACATAAAGATGAAATGATTGGCAATACAAGATATCTCTTGGGGGCTGGCATCTCCCTTCACCACGTAAGAACTTCCTTGGCATGCAGCAGGTCATCACAATACAGCCTGAAACACAGGAATCCTCCAAACTTTGGAGAAAAGGCCTTATGTTCACTTCATGTGTGGGATAGATAAGGTATGTGTTCACCAAACCATGATGCGTTTTAGAAAACCACTTCTGTGACTCATATTGCATCAACCAGGAAATGTGCTCCCTACAGAAGGGACAGCTGATGGAGAATTGCTTCACTGACTTGTCCATTTTTGGGGAGGATATGGGGCGATCTGCTAGTTTTATGGATTGTTTATGTGCCAGGCTGGTCCAGCAGAGGGGGCTTTTACACAGATGAGAGACAGCTCTGTGTGTGCAGTTAGCAACACCCAGATCCAAATGCTCCTGCAGCAGGAAACAGCAGTCTGACCAGAATCCAATTACTGCATTTAGTATGTAAACACAGTGAAGGGTTTATTAGATTAAATTTGTGATGCAGAAGTCATTTCACATTTTTACTTGTGCCTGGACCAGTCATCTCAAGACAGCTGGTGCAGTATTGTTATGTCTGTTAACAAAATGTTCTCCCGTTGTCACTCCACCTTCCCAATCACAGGATGTTTCAATAACTGCTATAAAATATGATCTTGGAGGAAGCAATGATATAAAACTTCAAAATATTTTAGAATTATATTTATACAACACCTCTAATTGACCCTCTATAACATAGAAAATGTTTTATTTGTGGCTCTGAAATGTCATGTTTGATTGTTGATTTCCTAACACATGGAAAATTCAAAGTCCATGAAATAAAAATTGGTCATTTGTGCAAGCAGGGCCTCAATGAATGAAAGAAGATTGTGACCTTATATTTGACCACTAAGCCCCACTCCTTGCAGCCAGCCCCACTGTGGGTATATTACTTTCCTCAAATTTCATTTATACATCCCCACATCATGCTTTACAGCAGCTCCTGACTCTCTCTCTAGTAAGATAGCTCTCTATTTTCCTTTATGCAGAGGCATATCTGAGACTTGTGACCCAAAAAATAATGTATGTTCATATATTTCCAGCATGGCTGAAGGTTTGATATAGATAATCTTAGGTGCAGAATGAGAAATAAAAATTCTGCTAAGATGGCTCCTACTGTGGAGTGACCCCAGCTGTTGAAATCCAGATGTGACTTCCACTGGCTTTGTATGTCCCTGTGCAATGTATATTTTAATCTGCTGGTGTTTGTAAGCTATTAGTCTTCTAATATTTCTATATACTGCTGCATATACAGCAATAAGCATTCTGGTAGGCTCATCTCAGCATCTTGTGTTTATTTTTTCATACTTGCTGGTTTTGTGAGTTTTTTTCTTGCTGTAAATGCAGCCTCTTAATTTGAACAGGTTTGCAACCTGCACTGCAACCTCAGACAGAATATTGTCAAATAATATTCAAGAAGAAGAAAGTATAATTTAACAGACAAGTGTTTTGGAACATGTATTTTAGCAACCAAGTACAAGGAAAAGAAGGAGAAAGGTGTGGGATGTCCTTAAAGTTGTACCAAGAGCATTGTAGGAAGGACACAGCTGCTGCAATGTCTAAGAGTTGATAGAAAGGTGGAATTTGCATTTCATGAGTACCTCTCACTGCAACTCTCAGAGAGACCATTTTATTCCTTAACTTTTCTGTGAATTGGATTTATTATCAGTTTGGCAAAAATTTTCATAAAGCGGTCCATATACTGATGGAAAAATCCAGGAAGCTGAGATTTTGGACCCAGGATTGTGGAAGGCAGAGGGATTTATACCAGGCAATGCAGGTGATAAAGGTTAAGTTTGTGACCTGCTTACACAGTGGAGAAAGGATGTGATGTCTGAACTGAGAGGGAATGTGCTGGTTCGGGAAAAACACTTCAACAATTTGATTTTTTGGCACCTTTTTAAGCATTTGACTCCCTGGGACAGAATGGAATCCATATTTGTATGAATTATATCCCAGCCACAAAGAATAATAAGTTAGCACAGCTTAGTCTGTTCAAGTAATTAAAATCTGACAGTGCTTCTCTCAGCTTCTTTTTTGACTCAATTTTTTCCTTCCCTCTCAGGCATGTCCAATAACAAGTAGCAAAATTCCAAAACTTCCTGTGTGACTAAGTAAATGAGCTTTATTCATTAGGTATGTTTTTTCAACACAGTAAATTTTCAGTGATGTACAAGGATCATGCATGGTAATTTAATATTGGAACCATTCTTCAGGCATAGTCCCACGTTATCTAAATTGTGGTAGGAGTTTAATCCTTTGTCTACGGGAAAAATCTCAGTGGGAAGACACAAGATACCCCATTATGTTAAAAAATAGAGACCCCTAATCTCATATTTGAAAACTTGCTATTGAAAATCCATATAAATTCTGCCAACATCACTGGCCAGGGTCAAGCACTGGAAAAATACCAGCTGATTTTTAGAGTGTTCCAGTTTTTCTATTATAATGTGATATATATGATAGAAAGATTGATCATGCCTTTTTTTTTTTTTTCCTTCCCTGGTAGCTGCTTGAGGACTCCTTTTGGACATTTTCTGCAAGTTGAGTACACTTCTTGGTCATATCTATCCTCTGGAATAAAACCCATGTGTTCATTTTTAGAAAGTGAACTTTTACAGCTTTGTTACTGACCACACAGCTTGGTAGTCATGAGTTTTATGCTTCCTAGCATATACTTTGTACAGCTCTAGCTTGGAATAAGTAATGGAGGAAAACCCATTGAGGGTTGCAATAAAAATCATAGAAGCAGAGGGTTGAAAGGCAATCCAGTTGTTTGCCTTGTTCTTTCTGCTCCAGGATAAGAACAACTACCTTTATACTAATATTGCATTCTGTTATCGTATTATATCTTCCTAATACATTCTTCATACTTATGGAAACACCACACCACAGCCTTGCCTGCAGTACATTGCAGTGCTTCTCTCTAGTTCTTACTACTATCCTATGACTAACCTTGAAACAGTGTGCTCGATAAATCCTTCACTCATTCTGTGGATGCTTTGAAATATAACAGATGAGCCAAAAAAAGTCAAACCATAGGTCTGTTTCAGAGCAAAACTTTCTGAATGACCTTCCTCAAAATGGCAGTTTTGCGAAACCAGCATCACTGAAACTGTCAGGGCTTTCTGGTTTATGAATAATCAGGACTAAGATCAAGAAACATGATTTCATTTTAGCAAATGATGAGTGTAAGTAGTGAAAAATGTCCCCAAAGGAAAGCCATTGTACATGCCATGAGATGAAAAACAACATTGCAACGTGCATGTATGTTCACGTGTATGTTTGAAAACAGGATTAGTTTCCTATTCAGCTTCCGAGAAGATCTGTGGTTTGCATGGTTCAGAAGAAGCTTTGTGAGTGATATTTTACAAACTTTTGAGATTAACAGTGTGGAACAAGGTGTCCCACTGTGCCCAATCATTTTGACTGAAAGCCACTGGAATATAATAAAAAATATTGCTGCCTCTGCAAAATTTCTGCCTATTACTAGAACAAGTTTATAAAGAATTAAAGGAAAGAGATAACTATGAAAAGAAAATCAAATCTCAGCTGATACATAAATAGCTAATCATACAGAGCTAATGTGTAACTTGGGAAGAGGAAAAAACCTCAGATTTTTGTTTGGTCCTTATCACTTTGAAAAGTTGGTGTATTTGGACAAATGGGAATAACTTTGCCAGGATTTCTTACAAGCTGTTTTTGTGGTTTGATACTCTAAGGGAAAAAATATACCACAGTGAATTAACAGAAGACCTCAGGTTGCGTAATGGCTTGGTAGTCTGACATGGGGTAAAAATATGCTCAAAGAAAATCTGCTATATGACTGTGAGAATAGCCTACCCCCAAAATTTGGCAAAGAATCAGACTGCCTATATTTGGGCAGTGGGTGACTAAAGACCTGACCATCTCAAAGCAAAGCCCAACCAGCCCTACAGCTTAGGCAGGGCTTGCAAATGACAGCTCAACGCAGATGCTTACTATGCAGGTATGCATGAGGCACCTTCAGCACTTCTGAAGGTGGGCAGAGTGTGCCTAGGACCATAAAGCCCCTGCTGACTAAAACTCTACCAAACTGGCACTGAGAGCAAAGAAACTGGGGGAGAAAGAACCTGAACTGCCAGATATTTGCTGAGAACCTGGCTGAGCTGGTGCAGCCCGGCTGTGTAGCATCACTACCCATGTACTGACTGGCCGGATTAAAGCTGAGGAGAATCCCCCTTTACCACTGTCACAGATTGCCCACTAAGGTCCTACTCCAACATGCTGCAATACCCACATCCTAGAGGTATTAGCAGGATAGTGGATAGGCCTAGGAATCAGATCTCCTCCTCTTCCTCACTGTTTTTCTCTGGATAAAAATTTAAATGATAACAAAGCACATCTAATTTGCTTTGTTTTCTACATAGATATCATAGTTAATGCTATTCCTATAATTCTAGTGACGCTCTTTGACTGTGCTCCATTGGCAAGATCTTTACAGTCTAAACAGTAATTGAGTGAATAGTTCTAGAATAAGGATTCTTTCATAATTTTTTAGCATTGTCATTTTAAGCTATTTTTAAATCAATAATATAGCTTGTGCTTTTTTTAAAATTCTATGTGGTAGTGCTAAAATTATTCTAAATTTCTATGTGCTAAAATTCTATGTGGTCATCAGGCTATTAGGAAAGATATATTTCCTTCAATATACTTTATGTCAGATTCCTGGAAAAATAATAACTACATCATAAGATAGAAAAATCGTGGTTTCTATTCCCAAACAAGAGTCTGCCTTGTTGAAACTTCTGAGTATCCACTTCGCTTTGATTGTATATGTTCATTCTTTCTTTGATCACCTCATTAAAGATGGAGAAATGATTGATTTGCTCTACTTTGTTCTGGCCTTAACAACTTTGCAAGCTGTGTGAGACAAACAAAGACTCCTCAGAAAGATGAACAAGGAAAATGAGAAGGAAAGAAAATGCTGAAAGGTCTCCTGGCACTGTGAATTGAAGAAAAAAAAATTGATTATGACAGTTCTTCTAGTGGCAAAGCATAAACCCTCAGAAATTAAGTGTCTAACTTCTCAGATTGATCTCTTGGATGATATATTGCCTAACAGAAATGCAAGCCATTCATGCTACTCTGCAGACACATCACCATGCTTGTACTGATCCTTTCTGCAGCGGAAGTATCAAAGATTACTCTCTCATTTCAGAAAAAAATCAGTTAATCCTGACAAAATTCCTTACATCATTGCATAACTGCTCTCCTCTGCCATGGAAAGCAATGTGAAGAACTGGATGACAATTTGTGCTAGTTGGTTTCCTGCTGTGAGATGAACTCATGCTCACTTAAGACCAAGTTCTAGTTTGAGCCTCTGTTTGCTCCTCACACTGCCCATCTCCACATTCATTCCAGTCTTGGTGTATTTATCTTGCCTCTGGGTGAGCAGGGTTACAGTCAGAGTTTTGGAGCACTTCTGGCCTTACCATTTCTTAAGGGCTTACCTGTTCCTTTGGGCTGCTGACTTTCTGGATAGCTTCTCCAGGGACCAAGTTTCATAAGACCTTATTAGCAGCAGTACCTAATACTGATCTATGAAATATCAAGAAGTTTTGCTTTAAAAAACTTTCAGGAAAAAAAAAGTGACCCTGGAGCATTTGGTCCCTAATGAATAGAAAGAAAATTAGTTTTTTGCCTTAATGTAATGTTCTGAAGCTTCTCAAGGGGATGCTGCCATCTTTGCCAGTTTGCAATGGGTGAGTGAGTTCCCCAGTGACTTGCTGGCTACCCCATACTATTTATGTGAGTACCTCCTACTCTGTTACACACTTCCCTAGAGCACATAAACACCATGTTTAATGTAGAGAAAACCCTGATGCCAGCTCATATTTTGTAGGTGTGGAGGATTAACTCAAAAGCACAAGTAATGTCTTAAATGTTGTTTTGTGCATCAGATAAAAGAAGAGAACCACCGGGCTGACCCATCTACCATGTATGTGCAATCACCTCCTGGTCTGCTTGCCTGGGGTAATGGACAAGAGGACTGAGAAGGGAGCTAGGATGAAAGGGACAACAGGTGGGACTGAGGATGTGCATCTGAAATGTCTTAGTAGGAGTCATAGAGAGACCTGACTCTGACACACCTGCAGATCAGCTGAGAGAATGTTTCACCGTGGTGTCAGTTCTAACCCACTACAGGTTGCCTTCACTTGCAGTTGTCCCTCTGGTGCTCTGAATTCTGCTGAAGCAATCAGAGAACCATGATTGTCCCTGGAGAATGGTTTTGTCCATCCCCTTATGGGCAAGTAGCCCACGCTGGCATCCACATCAGAATGCTCTTCTCCTTAATGGGCCAAGGATACTGGCTGGGGCCACTAGAGATGCTTCCCACTGCCAGAGCTCTGCCAGGTGATCCATCTTCTCAGAGGCACAAGCAGAGATAAATTCATGGTCCTCTCACCCATCTCTTTCACCTGTCAAAGAATGGCAACACAGGGCTGCTAGGTGTGACCACATAGGGTGAGAGCAGGAGAGAGATAGCAGGGCCATTGGGCAGGACTTTCCCAGAGGTGTGGGAAATGCTGCTTCCAGACCCTGCTCTGCTTGATTCATATCAGGATTGGTAAGAGAAGACTTTACTCATCATTTACACAAACTCTCAGAATACTGATTAAAGAGACAGTGAGCAGAGCAGGTTTTCTTCACAGCTTCTGCATGCACAGCCCTTCCCTTTTATACACAAAATACTATTATGGGAGTAGGAATGGGAACTATGGTCATTTACCCAGGAAAACCAGATCCACCAGGCCACTGAGTGAGTCACTTATTGCAAATTCTCTCTGGTTTTCTAAGAAACAAATTTTAACTATCCAGCAAGATATAATGTGTATAAAAAAATGGAAATCAAAAGTGCTTAGGGAAACTGTGGGACAAGCGACACTGAGTCAGCACTTAGCTGGTTCCCTTTCTCTGGATTTGTCACATTCAGTGCCTGTTACCTTGTTCTGCTACATGAGGATTTAGAGAGGAAATTCACTTTAGTTAACTTTTGTTTCCAGCAGAATGTTTGAGAACCCTATTTTAAAAAGTCTGCAGACAGGAGGAGAAGCATAACTTTTTTTAAATTTGAAGGCTGTACATTTTTATTCAAGGAACTGACATTTTACTAGGCAGTGAAGCAGGCTGATTAGCAAATTCAGGAATCTTTCACTTGTGCTGAAGAAAAACAGAGCAGCAGTCACTTTGCAGACCCACATGACTTTTAGCAGGATCTCTGCACTCAGGTTGATGTCCTGTGGAATATCCAAATTACTGTTGTGATTTCTTTTCCATTTTGCAGTACGACATGGCACGACCGACTGTGCTGCTGTAACAGAGTTGGGCTGTGGCCCAGCTTTGTCCAGCAATAGGCTGGGCAGGCCCTGGAATGCTGCTTAGCCTGGATCCAGAGCGGGTCCTGATTATGATGCAGGGCTGTGTCTGCACCACCTGTGAGCCTCTGTGTTGGTATAGAGAGATGCAGCTTAGATGGGTGCTTCCCACCTTCCTTGGGGGCAGCCTTCAGGTGCCACATGTAACTCCTTCTACCACTGCTTGCCTAACCCTTATTCCAATAGGAAAGCAAGGAAGCCTATGGGCTCTTCCTAACACAAATAGTTTGGTATATGCTTCATGCTCTGCCCATTCCCCGTGCTTGGCAGCTCAGAGCTGCCCACCCTGCACTGCCCGTCAGGAGTCCAGAAATGCAACATGCAGCATTTGCTGGTTTTCATTTTTAATTTTCATGGCAAGATAACATAAAGATTCCTTCCCTCTCAAAATATCTGCTGTGCTTCTCTTAAGGGCTACATACAGGGATGATTAAATAAAGCCTCAGAGATATTCACTTTCTTCTGATGATATATGTGTTGGCACATATATTTGTCATTAACTTTTGCAGTCAATTCCTAATTCCCACCTGATTTCAGCTCTCTTGTCTAGAAAGCAGGACTTTTTAAGAATGTGAGGTTTTTCCCCTTATTAGACTGACTGAGAGGGTTGTCAAACAGGTATTTTTCCTCTGGAAGCTATGCAGCTTTAAGCAGTCAGTACTTTCCCAGTGTTCACACACCTAACATATGCCATGGTTGCATCCAGGATGAACACTCAGAATTATGTCTCATCCACACCCTCCACAGTACAGGTTCATCATACAACAGTCTGTCTGATGGAAACTTGTTTGTTTTCCTTTCCTTCAAATTCTATCCAGAAAACCTCAAGTGGACTTAGATGTGAAGGAAGAAAAGGAACATGTAAGAGAAAGCACCCCTTCCTCCCTGCTGTGTTCCCAGTGAGTATCTGCATGTTTCCTTGTGCCATGGTTAACTTTTCACATGATTATCCCTTTACATACTTGAAAGCCTGTACACATGCAAACATATGACAATCCCTTTCTGGAGCCTGAGGAAGTCTTGTTTCCTCCATTCTGCAACTGAGTGTCATGAAATAAGAGTAAGAAATTACACCAGGGCAGGCAAATTAAAGCCTACTTGATTCCTACTTCAGAGTCTTGAGCACTGGCTTAATTGTCTCCCTTTGCAGGCTGGCCTGCCCAAGCTACTAATTTCCCCCTCCAGCTGGACCCCCTGGCCTCCTGACACCTCTGAAATAACTACCTCCAGAGCTTGGCTGGAGCACTTATTTCCTTCCCTCCTAAGTTGCAATAGCAAAACTCTAGGCACACTATGATTTTAGGCTCAGTGCTCTTTGCTTTTAGCCAAGAATTTAGTAACAAAATGTATTTCTAGGAAGAAAAAGTACTGGCTGTGAAAAGTAAGGGCTGCTATTCCAGCCCGCAGCCATCTCCGTGGCTGTGAGGTGCCCATCTGCCTCTGCTCCTTCTCCTCTTCACTCAGGGACTCAGGCTCTACTTGCAGGCAGTGGACAGTCCCCCCACATGCATTGCCTTGGCAGCAAGAAGCAAGGCTTTCCAAATGCATTTTCTGCTTATCCAGGTCAGTACAATCCATGTACTGCTGACAGGTGATGGGAGGCTGGCACAGAGGTTTCACCATCATGCTGTGTGGCAAAAAGGAAGCTGATGCTGGGAAGGGCATCATATTTCTTACTTGGAAAGCAACTCAGAAAAAAAAAATTGTGGAGGCCAACTTCTTCCACGCACTGCGTTTGAAACAAGTGCCTTTGTCTACTGATCTGTCACCCCACTTGTTAGCTTCTCACTCATTCATGCTCTCTCTTGGCAAGGCAATAGCAGCAGCTACTTGATGGCTTCCTTCATGGGAATAATGTTTCTTCCAGGCAGGAGTAGAGACTGTTTTCCCTTCAATTTTAAACAATGATAATTTTTTTCAAAGTTTCTTTTAAATCCTGGTGCCAGAGAAATGGGAAGAGAAGTTAGAACAAGAACAAAACTAAGTTTCCCTGTAAGTTCAAACCTCGTACTTTAGGATCCAAGCTTGCGATGAAAGCTGTGAAGTGTTTTTCCTGAAATGGCAGATTCCAGAAAGCTTTAAGAGGAAAAAATGTTTTTATGGTTTCCAGGTCCAGCTGGCAGAAGGAAGCCAAATACCCCTCATTCCCCAAAATACCACCTCTGGAGAGAAAGAACTTGTGAAGAGTAAGCCAGTGGTCAGCCAGTACAATTCAGATCTAGGACTGAAGGCCATTGCAGAGCCCACTCCTCCCTTTGCTCAGCATGTGAACATGGAGATTGCAACATATACAGTGCCTTTGTTTCTCAGATGCCATTTTGGGAAGGACTGGAAGAAATGGAGAAAGGCAGGTCAGTAGACAATCTGCACATGAACTGCGATAATTTTGTACTGCAGACCAGAGACTGGTAAGACCAACATGGTCTCTCATAAACCAGAAGAGGTTCTTCAAGGCATTTCTTGTACACATCTTCCAGCTTGTCTCCAAATGGAGAGCTGTCAGGCTAAGAGAGGACACCCGTAATCAAGTGAAACATGAGTAAAGTAATGAGTGGCAAGAACTTTGTTAGAAGATGGTTCATGCCTAGAGAGTCAGTCAGGGGAACCCCATAATTATGCAGTACACTGTAATTATGACATCATGATTTTAATTTTGTTTCTTTGAAAACAAGTTCAAGAAGTCCTGATGCAAAAATTGCTCCTAATGTAGGATTTGTAACACTCCTGCTGGTGAAATATCTCTTTTTAAGAAAAACATTGGCTCCCATTCATGGTCATTGACATGACCAATATAGAGATTAGCTTTAGTTAAAATAGAAAAATATTTTCTTCTGGATCTTTCTTTATATTTGTTTTGGAACTGTTCCCAGATAATAATAATTATAACAGTACTCAGCATAAGCTGTAAATGTAGAAGATACTTAAAGAAAGAACTGATGAGTCACTCTTTAATGGTTGGTACTTTCTAAAGTTACAGTTTTATAGTTTAACTTGACTTTTTTATTCTAACTATTCCTCCCTCTACAGAGTTGTAATCCCTGTAAAGTATATATTGCTTAACAGTAAAAACAGCCTCTGTGAAATAAAGAAGGACTATTTGTACTACTCTTGCACAATTTATGACTACTGCCATGGACGTCAGTAGGAACAGGCAGGAAAGCGTAACTTAGAATAGCTCAACCAAATAGCAAGCAGGACTGGAAGTTTCATGCTTGCAGCTCTTGTAAAGAATTACGAAAGTTGGTGGATAATATTATCTTACTTTTTGGAATCAGTGAAAAGCATCTAATTGGAGCATGTCAACAAAGGGAGTAAAAAATGATGAAATAAAGAGGTATCTTGTAGATACCTGGAGTGTCTGCCAAACTGTAGCATTAAGCTTATCAGTAGGAGTGAAGAATAGTTTGCTTCCGGGATTATTGCTTACCTCCAAAATTAAAAAGTGACAGCTGCAAAATTACCAGCTTGATGTCGATGTCTGATACCACACTTCACTTTGCAGGTATCTGACCAGTGCTGTGGTTTTTTAACTACTGAGAACTTTCCCGTTGGAAGAATGAGTTCATGAAGCACTGGCAAGTGCATGCTGCATACAGGTATTTTATAGCTGGCTGCCATTTCACAGCACTGTTTGTAACACTGCAAGTTCCAAGTTTGCATGGAATACTCTCAAGCAGTGAGTTGTCATTCATAATGGAAGTTATATGTTCCTTTAAAAATCTCTGATTTTAAGAAAAAACTCAGTTGCTGCCTTTTAAGAAAATAACTTCAAGAAGTTCCATACATCAAATAAATATTCACCTATGAGACCTTTGCATTTAAAATAATAATATTTTATATATACAAATGCACACATTCTTTTGATGGGTTTTCTAGATTTTGACAGAATTTAACTGCAAACTTAGCTCCTGGTACCATGTGCTGTCACAATCATACATAGAGGAATGTGAGAAAGTGGAAAAGCAGGTGGCTCTGGCTGTACCAATGTATGGTACCAGTGACAGCACTGCATGTGCTGGTTTTCCAAGCTGTGGCAGAGACTTTCTGTCAGGTATACAGTATCTGTAGTTATACAAAGGCAGGTTTAGGAAAGTCTGTCTGGGTAACGATGACAAGAAGTTTGTCCTCTTCCAAATACTAGCAACATTTTCTTTCTGTTTTACATCTAAAGTTATTTAATTTTTTAGAAGTGCGGTGGTTTGATTTTCCAGCATAAGACCCTCAAGCTTGTTAGCATTGCCCTATTGAGGGAGGTGGAAAGGAAAGGATCCTTTTTCTTGTCCGATTTTTGCCAGCTCCTTCATTCAATCCTCCCCTATGGTGTTGTCTGACATTAGGACACAGAGATGTCTTTGTTTCTGAGGCTCCCATGCAGTATTGCTTTGCCAAGCTTTCTTTATCTGAGCCAAGACATTTTGTGCTCATGGCCTGGAGCCTATACCAGTCCCACAGGCAGCATGCAGGACCTGCCACTGGCATTCCTGCTGCCCTCCAGGACAGTACACAGCCTTAACACAGCAGCTACCTCCTTCCCTCCTACAAACGAGTAATTTCCTCTGCTCAAAGCAAAGCCCTTTGTCTCACTCACAGATGCACAGACAGAGGCCACACCATGGGGATGCAGAGCAGGGACTAAGTAACATTTTGTCAAGGCAGTGCAAGAAGTGAGCAGGCCTGGGTGCCAGAGTGCTCCTACAGCAGCAGAGATGGGCAATTTAGCAAAGGAAGGTCAAAACTGCTTACAGCTGCATGGAAGAAAGCAACCCACAGCCAACTAAGGCTGTGTAAGTCCTTGGTAGTTGTCTGCCAGGGATCAATATGTGATTTCCTCACCGTGAGCAAGCCAGAGGTTCCCAGCCTCTGTATGCAAATCCATACAAACCACTAACACTATATGCTGCGTGGAATGGTCCTGGACAGCTGCCACATCTCATTTCTTGTGTTCTTCTTTTGCTTGAAGGAACAGGTTTTACCTGTTTCAATTCAAACAAGTCTAAGATCAAGCAGAGAAATATCAGCTCAAAGGTGTCCTCTGAAAGAGACATATATTGAATAGGAGGAGATATTCTGGGAGTTTGTTCCCTGGGTTTAGTGCATACTTAAAAATGTTTAACTCATGCAAATTTTTCTCCTGGCTCATGTGATGTGTTGCACTGGATTGTTTCGTACTGACAAGGCTGGCTGTGAAAGTAGGGTGGGAGTTCACAGAGGACCTCAGCTAGAATCAAGACCTTAGGCTGGAGTCTTTGAGGTTTTCCCAGTTTTCTCTTGAATGCCTCAGCTAAAATCAGCAGATAAGAAGCCAAGTTGCTTGTATGTACCATCCTTTCCTGTTTTAAATAAGCACTGTGAAGAACACGATTATCTGTCCTATGCTCAACATACTACCAGCATTAGCAGCCACACATTCAAATTGCATCTAATAGCTTCAGACAGTCTGCATGGGTGGGTCAAGGTCCTCTTCTGCCAACCTAAAAAACCAGTCCCCCAAAGAGTAGCCCTCAGAATGCTTCTTCAGGTCAGCCCACTAGCCAAGGCTGACTAGATCTTCTCCAAGCTTCCTGGGAACACTAACATCCTCTCTGTGGGAGACTTGATGCCCACAGATGAGGCCAGGGATCCTTGGGACAACAATTTCTCACAACTGCAGGATGCCAGGCCCAGCACATCTGCAGATATTCACTCTCTAGCTTTTGCATGTGGGCACAGGCCCCACACCTGCATCATGCTGGGTGCCAGACGTGGGACAAAGGAGGTGAGATTTGCTTAGAGCTTGCAAATGCTCTTCCTGAAGCAAGAGTTTCATGAGCTGTGCTTGAAGTGATTTAACATCCTTCCAGCCTAAAACTCTATGGACATCACTAGTTGTGAATTAAGCTCTGAAATGGCATGGAGTTGCCTTCATGAAATGCATAACCCTCTGCAGTGATAACAGGCATGAACTGCTTTTATGTCCCTAGGCACAGACTCGATTACATAACAGAATAAAACTTTCCCAAGCAGACAGCACGCCCCCAAACAGCTGTGGTTTTACCTGTCTTACAGACAGATACCCTGAGTGGTCATCAGCCTAAGTGTGCTCAGTTTATCTTACATAGATAAAGCCATGCTGAAAGAAAAGTTGCAGTGAGAAAGCAGATGAGGTGAGCAGCAAAGGCTTTGTCAACTGTATTTCACTGTCTGACTAATGAATACTTAGGAAAAAGGATTTAAACGTTCTTAGCAGTTCTAGTGCCACCATTTGGATGCAAGTGCCATCATCTTACTGAACAAACTTTGGATCCCTGGTATTTCTAGTAAAATTTTAAAAGAAAAAATACTGATAAAAAAAATCATTTACACGTGACCTTTAAGGTCCTTCTAGCAAAAGTAAATTATTCTATATAACATTCCAAAATTGATATTTTTCTATTACTGTTTTCTTTTTTTATAACTTTACCTACTACCATTTCTATGGCTAAATGAGTTAGATATAAAATACACAAAAAGCCACATGGCTCATTTTTAACAGGTAAAACTAAATTTCTGTGTCATTTGCAGCTGACACAGTTAAATGTTGGCACTTCATTAATAATTTTACTTGGGAACGCAGTATTTCTGTTAATGGTGAGTTGCATTAACATTCCTAAACCCGCTTGATCTGAACAGGTGGCACTACACTCTGCAATTTCATTCCTACTGGAGGTGCAAAACACAATGTGGAAAGCTTAGTGCCATTTTTATTTTGTCATCTGCCCGGTGGAGGTGCTGGTGGTGCTGGGTGGCAGCAGTTGAGGTGCACTGCTGAGGAACAGAGAATTACAATGACCACAGCAGCAGAAGGTGTTTGAGCAATGAACCACAAACTGCAGCTGGCAACAGCAGGATGGGGACTGGAGCTGAACAAAGTGGACAAGCTGAGAAGGTGGACAGAAAAGTTCTCCTCTGCAGCCAGCCCAGGAACAAGGGCAAATCTGTTAAGTAAAGCAGTGGAACTCAGCCTGGGTTGAACAGACTGTCAAAATCCTTGAGGCAGCAGGGCCCAGGGCTGTGTAGAGCAGAGAGGAAAGGTGAAGAGTGGGTTAAACAAGAGGTAAGACAGAGCACTGTGCCCCAGCAGAGTTCACCTGGCTTCACCTGTCTTCCCCATATCAGTAATTTTGGTAACACAGCCTAGTCCTTTGCTGTGAAAGTCATTAGAAATAACTCCTTTTAAGCTTTCTTTGATGAGCTTCTGACAGAGCGGCAGCAAGGGTCTGCTTCCTGCCAACCTCTTAGGCCTCCGAAGGGCTGAAAGCTGGCAGAGCAGGTACAGCTGAAGGCATTTATGTGGGTTTATATTGTCTGGCAAGATTTTGTGGGCACATCACTCAGAGGAAGCACAGAGGTCACCAAGCTGCTTGGAGCAGAACGGATAGAGAATGTTTATTCAGCATTTTCACATTAAGCAATGTGGCAAAGACTCAAGAAACTCCCATGCCAAGTCCCGCATCACTGTAAAATCTGTGTTTGCTTGCATGGACTTACCGTCAGCTTTGTGAAGTGTTCCAGATTTGTCTTTGAGGCAATTGCTATGCATGAGGGACAAAGTGTAGCTGAAGGTAAAGTGGTGCTGTACTCCCTTGGACAAGCTGGCAGGAGAGCATGAGCTATGGCTCTGCTGCCCCTCACCACTGTGGCTGTGTTCCTGTAGGGGGTCAGCTTACGTCATTCATACCTGGCATCTTCTCTGCACCTGAAAACATTTCTTCATGCTGGGATGGCAACGGAGCACTGCTAGACTGATGTGCTGATGGACACATACCTGCCCACACAGTGCTAAAGGGTAAGCATGATGCAATTTTTTTCGTCCTGATATCATCTTTCTGGGTAAGCAGCAGCCCATGTCTATTGGGATGTCAGGATGACCGATTCTGCTGGGGACTTTTAGCACAAGGCCATTGCAAGTTATGGCAGCTTGGCAAAAGAAACTAGAAAGAAGAGGTAATTTTTCTGCCTGGGACATAGACAGTGACAATCGCCACCCATAGCATTGCCAAACATACTGGCAGTGTGTAGCAGTACATCCACAAAAGCTGTACTCCTTTGCCTTCCACAGAATCTTAATAAAAGAAGGATGTATTTACACGCTTCATCTCCACTCCTACCTTAAATATAGCTGTCATTTAGCTGCCAGAAGCACAGAGAGGTGAGTAGTGGAGCCAAGGAAATGCAGTTTCTTCCATAAGTCTGAAAAAATCCTATACTTCCCATATTCTATTTCCTTTCTCCCCACTTATTAGATTTTTTCCCAACAGCTGAGCTGCACCTACCTTGGAAATCTCCCTCTGCTTTGATACATTTGTTCTTCCACTCTCTCTGTGGTAATACTGAAGACGGTAGGCAGCAGTTCCTGGGACATTTATCCAATTCTGTCTTCTTGCTTCTCCACTTCCAGGCTGCTCCTTGGCCTGATTCCCAAACCAATCCTCAGGAAGGTCACCAGAGTATCTCACAGCCTCATGCATCCCCACTGTGGGCTTCCCACCCTGCTTTACCTTCCTCCCTCTGCCTCCAGCTTGTGCTGTCTTTGGTCAGAAACCCATTGTGGGGCTTTAAGCCTATCCATGGTGGGAGTGGTGGGGGTTCAGCAGGGATATGCTGAAGCCCAGATATTTACACTTGGGGTTCATCCTCAGGTTCTGGTTAGTCCTGCAGTAGATGCAAGTCACCTTATTAATTTTTGTATATGGGACAACAAAGCTTTTCTTTTCCTTTCTAGACTGCTGTGGTTTAACTACAATAATAGTATGAGCAAAGCATGCCATGAAATGCTCTTGCTATGCAGAGCAGGGATGGCTATGCTCATCATTTAGAAGGGCTGCTTGTCTGCACAAGCTGTGCTGCAGGCAGAAGGACAGGTAACAGGGATGTTCAGGGAATAAAAGACACAGGATTGTTCAGAAAACAGGTGATGCAGAAATGACGGTGCCATCAGGAGGAGTATGACTGTGCTGGCTGGGTTCACTGCCAAGGGCTGCTGTGTTTGGTCTCCCTGTTCAGGAGGTACCATGGTGGACAGGGGTTTTGTTTCTTACCAGAGATGCAGCGATTAGGACTTTCAAAATATTTAAGCATATTTAAGCACTGATTACCTGCATGATACGCACTCCTATCATACAGATGCATGTGACCACACACGAAGAAAAAAAACATGATGCTTCTATGTGGTACACAAAAACATGAACTTTGGTAGAGATTTGCTGGGAAGTGACACGGAAGTCATGCTGTAGTCTCATATCTGGAGAATCGCTTCTTTTTCAATAGCTGACTTGGTGGCAATATAGAGAATGAAATGGATGTTATGGATTAATAAAACACAGAGACAGATTTTATTTAGAACCAAAAGTTAAAATTTTATTTGGAATATCAATATACCCCAAAAAATAAAAATAAAAACTTCCTTTTATGTAATGAAATAGCCATTTGAAAATGGTAAAATAAAGATATTTATCATACTATTCTCTTCTAGTTATTGTACACATATTTAAGGTTGGGTTTTTTTCTGAATATAAATCTAGCTTAAGCTTTAAGGCTCCAAAAAGCCTAAAGCATGTAGTGGCCTTTTGAGAAAGCAGATAAGTCAATCAGAGCTGTTTTTTTTCAGCTGTCCAGGACAGGACAGATATGAGATTTCTCAGGAAGGTCACTCTTTCAGGGGAATATTACTTTATACCCATTGGGAAATACACTCTAACCCCTCCTCATGCAGCATTTTACATTATGATGTCCTGGGGAGGGCCCTGGTTCCCCTTAGTTGTCAAATTAATGTGCAGATCCAATGTTATCTGTGTTGGTACAGTTGATTTAATTTAAGAAATCAAATCCTACCCTGTGATGTTTGCCCTGCTAGAAATTAAGTTAGTAACAAGACCCTGGTCCTGCATTTACCCCTGTAAACAAAAGGTTTCTGTGCTCATATGTCACCGCAGGGACTGAGACGGAGCATTGAAAATAGCAGGATCAGGGACTTGTCCTTTAGCTTGCTTTCAATAACATAAATGAAATTGAAAATGTATTGAAATAAAACACTGGAAACCCACCAACAATTCTGAGTTGCAATTCTTCCCTTTTAGAGGGCTCACTGATGCCAGGCTGGAAAATATGACTGAAGACCTGTGTCAGAGCCTGAGTAATGCCTCCAGTGATTCATGTCACTACTAAGCAAACAAGAGGAGCATTTAGGTCTTGCATCACCCTCTGCAACTGGGCTCCAGCAGGCTGCAGCAAAGCTCCCTGAAGTCACTGGACATCTCACCAACAATCTCACTTTCAGTAGGCACTGGAACAAGTCCTAAACTTACACGGTACAGTTTGAAATCTGCTTTGATTTCTGCCTTGATCAAAGCCATCTTTATTACTTAAACTATGTCTGTGTTTATGATTAGTAGATGAAGACATTATACTTCTGCTACTGGTCCTGAAGTACAGGATAGACTACAACTACTAGAAATATTACAGCACTAATGTGTTTTATCTCATACCGCTTACAAATGCTGCTGTTTCATTGTCACAATAACTGGTCTCTTATGCCCTTTGTTGCCTGAAACCACCTGACTATTGATCCCTGAGGTACCATTGCTCTCAACTAAAATGTCACAGGGTTTTACTTTCAGGAGAGAAAAGTAAAATACACCCAGGATTTGAACAAACTATTAGACCATGGATGTTCCTCCAAACAAATTCACAGACCCACATTTGCATTCAAGGAGGCACTTCCTAATTAACTTCTGCAGGAGGGACCCCTACACACAAGCTTTATTCCACCAGCCACCCCACCCTGGGCACCTAGGCAGCCCACCCTCCTTCCACATTGCCTTTCCTCATCTTGGAAAGGAGTGAGCATTCAGCCTGGAAATACTTTGTTCTGGGATACAGATCAGGTTTCCCTCGTCTCTCGTGCAATTTGTGCTCAGTATTTTATTCCTACTACCCTGTTTGGCTCTTTTGAGCGATTCCTTTTGCACACTTTGGCCCTTATCTTGTATTATTTTACTGTGAGATTCTGGTGAGAGGTCTCTTTTGGAGCCAGCTGTTCCTAGTTGTGTGTTATCAGTGAGCCCAGATGTAAATCATTTGTAACTCTGAATTACAGAAGGTCTGTAAGCACAAGAAGTTTTCTTCTCATCACAGGCACAATTTAAAGAGGCTGCAGAATTACCCAAGCTTTTGTTCTTTCATTAACTAGTTGAAAATATTTTCCTTAAAATGTTCACTACACAGAAGTAGTTTTAAGGAATGGCCAAATTCAGCAGGCAGCTGCCTAAGCATCAATCCATACCGACCTTTCTGGTTTTATTTCAGTACATTGGATTAATGATCAAAACATAAAACACAGGCTTTGACCCTGGCAGAGTGACCTTATCACTAGTGTAACTTTCCTGACTTTGACAGTGGATCCCGTAACAGCATTTCCAGCATCTCTTGTGGCTGTCACTGGTCCAGTAACGCTTGGTGAATTTATATAAAGTTTGAGTTCCCCATGGTGTGTGTGAACACAACAGAATTACAGCCTTTTTTAAAAATAATTAGGGAAAAAAGGGGTCTGGTCCTGGGCAAAAGAATTTGAAAGTATGACTCCAAGGCTCAAACCACAGGAAATAAATAGGACCCAATTAGCTGTGTTTCTATCTCGTGGCTCATAGGTTGGAACAGCTGGAGTATTGTTGAGGTGTCTTTACATTAGGGTTGACTGGCTCAAGTGTTTAAGTATGTAGGGGGTTAAATGGGAGTTATTACATGGGAGTGGGTTAAGTGTGATGTCTAAATATTACGCATGTATGTTTTAGGGGGAAAAAAATGTAAGAAAACCCATATAAGTTGATTTTTGTCTTATTCTCAAGTTCTCTAATGCCAGTTACATTTAACTTCAGTGGAAAACGTCAGTGAAAAAGCCTAGTGGAATATTAAGGCCATAGGACCTGTGTAAAAGCATGTGTGATGTCATCTGAAGCAAATGGCATTGTAACAGCCAATTCCCAGAGGGACAATAAATGTAACCTACTTTACCTTACGTGTCTGATCTTGCTGCCCCTTCCCTACACTTACTCTTGTCTGCAGCCTAGTTGCCCACCAGGATGTCCACTGAATTTGGTGTTGAGTTCCCCCTGAAAACCAGGGGTACATCTGCACTGCCTTTTGAGGAGGTCACCTGGGCTGGTGTCTGCACTGAAGCCACCTCCCTGTGAGTAAGAAAGCCTCAGCCACCCAGCCTTGGCTGGCAGGGCAGTGGGCAAGTCAAGGAGCAGGTGCTGGGAACGGTGCAAAGGTACCCATGAGGGCTTTGGGATGATGGGGAAGGAGCAGGTGGAATTCTTGCTCCACTGAAGTAAATGTCGGCATTGCCATCCAGCATGGAGAGGTGCAGGGTTTTTTTAGGCCATTAAGGAAAACAGTATGAAACATGGCAGGTTGTTGTTTGTAACTCACCCTCTTTTCTGGCTGCGTTAAACTTAGGCCACAAGTCCTTGCCATGCTGTGATGACATTTCTTGTAAGGTTTATGGGGCTTTTAAATCATGAACCATAAGCCTCAAATTAGCAGGAGATGTCCACAGTTCCTTCCTCACTGTTCAGATAAAAGGCAGTCAGGCACACCAGCCTCTGTTCAAATCAATGCCTCCACTGACTTCACAGAGCCCAGTATTTCTGCTCAAGCTTCAGCTCCAGACACTGGACCACTTCCACCCCCTCCTGCTCTATTTGAGAGACTCAAGACACACAGGACTGAGGGTCTAAATGGCACAATGGTAGACTTCTACCAATGCTTATCAGCTAACTGCAACTTGACTTGAATTTTGCCTTTTCCACCCTTAACCAGTCTTCTTAATCTGCTTTTTAGCCAGGGTCAAATTAAACATGAGGAAAAAGGCTTATTCAGTACTATAATTATCTACTCCCAAGCTGTATAACAAAATGTTTTACACATTTAATTGGTTTGTCTAATATTTCCACGTATACAGTAGTCCTATTAATGAATATCATAGCTTCATTACTGCATATCACATTTTGCTATGTTTTGTACCATAAAATAACGTCAGCACATCAATAACTTAAATAACACAAATGTAAACTCATTTTCTGCTTGTTGTAATTATGATTTTAGCCTGAAAAGGCTTTTGATTTGTAAGACCATTCACATAATATGGAATGTAACTTTATTTGTTTTTCTTTTGTATATAATGAGACACCGAAAGCCCTTGTCATCTCTTAACAGGATACTAAAGCAGCTCTGTTTCATGAATGACAGCACAATTAAAGCTAAAAATCATAATTAAAAAAACCCCTTTTGTACTGTACAATCTCAAATTAAAGCAAGAAAGATAATGACAATCTTTTGCATTAGCCAGGAAACGTGATTCTCTGCCACTGGGCTGTTTTTTCTTGTTGACAATTCACAGAATGTGTATATGGGTGTAGTTATAGGTGTGTGTATATCCTATGCAGAACAGCAGTCCCTATTTTGTTGATCTAGTTCTTCTAATTGTTTAGTTAAACTACCTAGCTGTTACAATTTAGAATACTACATTAACACATTTAACATCAAGTTTACATACTTGCATCTTGGAAATACTAGGAACTTTTACACACTTTATTTGGCTTTGTAAGGACTGAAATATCACAGATAATGCATTCTACTTGTCTTTGAAAGAATATGGCTGTTTTCAACTAACCCTCTAAAGTTCAGAGTGAAACATGTTTCTCCTTTTATCTGTAGCTGACTTCAGAGAAGGTTGTCCTCTTAAGTAGTCAGTCTGATGTGACAGTACAGATTCTGCAGATATATATATATATATACTTAATGAAGGGTAATTCTCTCTGGACTTTAGAGTCAAGCTGTTGCAGCAAAATTACTTTGTTTAGACTAATTTTTTCCTATACAAATCTCAAGAAAAACCTATTCCAAGTATGTTTTGTAGTAGTATCTCCACATGACCAGAGGAGGGCACTTTGAACATCTTTGCACTGCCCAGGAGGCAGATGCAGAAGCACAGTGATACCCAATGTCGTGCAGTCCTGCCACCTCTTCCAACCCAGGCAGGCACCCTTGTGTCCACAAAAACACAGCATACGTATTGTACCACAGGGCTCTGTTTTGAAAACAGTGGGCAGATATATCACTCTCTTCTCACTAATTAGGATTTTTCCTATTTAATTCAGTGTTGCTGCAGGCTAAATTAAGAGTAACGGATAATTCCTAAAAATCACGTGAGGGGAGTTGTCTCCCTCTCCTTCCTGAACATCTCTCTGCTATTAGCCCCTGGTAATTTAGCAAATATTGATTGATTGATTGATTTAACCCTCTATGACTTATCCTGCTGCACAAATTCCTTGCCTTTAACTGTAAAATGCACTTGGAAAATGCACTCTCTGAGATATGTATTGCAACAGTGCATCTTTTCACATTAAACTCTTGTAAAAGTACTGCTCCTTTTCGCCTTCTGAGGGAGGTGGCTCTCTGTCCCAGATCTGCTCTCCTAGCAGAGTACATAGCAGAGAAATCAATCTCTTCTCTTTTCCACTGATGACCACAGTGTGGAGTTCAGTGAGTTTCCGTGCAGGAAACATCCTTTTCAGCTTCATTTTGGCTAAAGGTATCAACCTTTTATGGAAAAGATTTTAATTCTGCAATCTTACTGTTATAATAGATTTTTTTGTCACTTCTGCTTTGTTTTGTTCAAGTTTAATGTTGAGAAATTATTAGAAAGGATTTAGAACATTTTTTTTTTAAAAATGAAAGTGTCTCTTCCATCCTAGGGAAACACACTGCTTATTTAACATACTTTTCTTCCCCCCTCAACATTATTCCACTTATCTTTTCTTCTCTTTTTTCTTTCCTTTTTTTTCCCTCTTCTTTCTCTTCTCCTTTCTGTTCTAGAGCAGACAGGTACAAGAACGAAGTTGTCTTTCATCAGCAGTCCTTTGAGATAGAGTAGAATTCAGTGAGTCCTCACCATGATAGGATCATAAACTTACTGGGTTAAACCAAGCTAACTTTCCCTAAGCTGCCAAGTTTTAGCTGCACCATACATATATGTTTCCTTGTGCCTTTTTTTTTTCTTATAATTTTGTTTTTCTTGATGACCCTGAGCTATGGCTTCTCATTTCTACCACTAGTCAACCTTCCTTTCTTTTCCATTTTTGCCAATATAGGCCTCAAAGAAAAAATGGCAGAAGAGCACAAAGTAGCTGAGGTACATGAGAGAGGACCAGATGATGTTCTGCACGTGGGAATGGCACTGCCCGTGCTGCATCCAGGAGAAGACCAGGTAATTGATCACGCAACCGATCAACATCTGAGTGATCTGCGACAAGGTGATGAACATGGCAAACTTGCGTGAGACTCTGAAGCCAGCAGCCCGCAAGGCATAGTAAGAGTACATAACAGCGTGTACTCCATAGTTCATGGTCATGAACCAGCCACCGCCAGCCACCATGTCCTTGTAGGAATACCAAGAGTAAAGTAACACAGTAATGTGATGGTACCAGTGTAAGAAGATGAGCTTCTGTTTCCTAAGAATAATGAATATAGTATCACCTGTAACAAAACAAAACACAAAAACAAAGAAGGGGAGGAAATGAGAAACATATCAAACGATTCCATAATTAATGCAGTGCTCTCTTCCCTTTGCTGTTGCTGGAGTATACACCACTTTGGAGCACGAAAAACCACCTCAGCTCTAGATCTGAGACCCTGTCTGATCCAAGAACCAGTTTGGCTCCTGATCTCTAAGTTATCTTTAGAAAACTAGTGTATCTATATTTTTCTGTGTGGATTACCCCGATGTGAAAACTTGGTTTACTTGGTAGCTCTTTGCTGCAAACATAATTGATGAAAGTCTGAGGTGAGGTAGGCAGATGTATGTGTACCATCTCTGACTGTGATATTGTCCATTATATACTGAAACTGGAAGAGAAATGCAGCTCAACAGAGAGCAGAAAACCTGAAGAGGAAGCAGCACACTGTCCTCTGATTCAGATGCCTATATGGAAACTGAACCTAGTTAAAATCAGTAAAGCCTTTGAGCTAATATGCAAAAAAGCTACTGTATATGCAACCTACAATACCAAAAGGTATATTATTGCCAGACAGAGATGCTTATACAAAGAAATTTGGATTATGTTGAAATGCATATCCTCTTCTGCAAGTTCATCTTACTGTAGTAGAAAAGTAAATTTTACTCCTCTTTCCTGCTTTTTTCTTCCTTCTGCTTCTCACGATTTGCAATTAACATCTCAATTAGATATATGGACATATGTATGCTACTTGTTTTCCATTGTTATAGACGTGATGTTTTCAAAAGTATCCTTGAGATTTGAATCTGGGAACTTATTTTGACCTCTTTGTATCCAAGGAATTATGAATATTAGTCATGGGTGGAAGAAAAACTGCACTGTCTGCACAAGGTCTATAATAAGCCATAATGCTACTGTTTACTTCATTAGCTGCAAGATGTTGATTCACATTTTAATAAGCAATCATATGTTCAATTTATTGTTGCCATGCAGTTCTAACTGATGTTTCCCAGTTTTAACAACTACATTTCTGTGGGTTTGCAGTAATTTAAGCAGCAGGAAAACAAGGAATTCTGACACAGCAAGGCAACTGGTGTCTGTTTCTTTCCAGTTTTCATGCTGATGAATTGCTATCCTCAAATTTGCTGAATCAAATTATCTGCTGGAAGGTAAAGCCTTATTTTTGCTGCACACCTGAACACAGTGAGAACTGCAGTCCTTTGAGTTTTACTAAGAGCATCCTCCAAAATGAAAGCTGGGGGCTGCTAAATCATTGCCTCCTCCTTTCCATTAAAGCAATCCTTCCTTATACTAATAAGCTGTGGATGAGAACACATGAAGACTATGTTTACTGTAAGTAACCTTGCCACAAAGGCTGCTGGAAAGATAGAAGTTTATAAGAATCATGACTGGAAAAGCTAGGGATATTAGGAGAAATTTGTTTCTATTCAGAGGAAGCAGACAGCCATAGCTTTCAATGCTTAGGGAGGAAGCACCTTACTGTTCCTAATTGCACACTTAGATGTGCATTAAAGGATGGATGCTGCAGAATGGAGGCAGAACTTGACTCAAAGCTTCTTGCTGACACAGCTGCTATAGCCCACCCTTCACTTTTGTACCCATGGGGTGAGTGACTGCCGATTACGCTACTCCTCTGTTTGCCTACAAGTAGCTCAGGAAGAAGTATGTACCAGATTGCTTTTATCTCTTGACTGCCCTGTTGTGTATAATCACTGCAGTTTATTCCTGGTCTGGGAATAGCCTTGTTCAACTGCACATTGCTCTAACTTCAGCCAGGCTGCAATTAATCTCTAGAGGCTAAAATATGAAATTTGGGCTTTGTTATGTTTACTCAGTTTTAATATGAATTAAATGAGATTTTGACAGCACTGAGACCCTTCTGGTGCTTCCTGCATGGACATTTCTGCTCTAAATATGCACACTGAGAGAAAGAGAGAGAGGGTACTCACCTAGTTCGGGTGCTTTGCTTAGCACAAATGCATATGCCCAGAATTTGCTGACAGGTCCAATGTAAAAACCCTGGTCACACACTGACTGTTTCAGGCCTTTGGTCATCAAAATGTACAGCATGTAAGCACCAGTTCGAACAGCACCGAATATACTTTAAAAAAAAAAGAAAATTAAAAAAGTTGAGTGGACATTTGAAATCTACAAGCTATCACTTCAAATCATGAAGGGAAAAAGGCCATGAATGTGCTGAAATAGTAAGTTTGAGACAGCCTAAAAGCTGAAGCAACTCTCCGGGCTTCTAGGAAGTTATTCTGAGCTCAGACTTGTAAACTGGGCTGCAGCCATATATCCTGGTGAAAGTCTGGACTGGTAACATCAACGTTTTTTATTTCATTATTACAGGAATGATTCCTTGGTTTTCAGGAGCATGGAAACATCTACTTCAGCTCAAAACAACATACAGAATTTTGATGCTGATGGCTGAGAAACTAGAAGAAATGAGTTCATAAAGAGCTGTATCATCAACATAATCAGGACCCTCTTCTGCTTTCCTCAGAGTTTTCTTTTGTCTCTCCCTGTGCTTGTAACACCCACAGGAGACTGAGCACAGAAAAACCCAAGTAGGGTGCTCAGATTTTGGTGGGCTGTCTCAGTCAGGGTGGATGTTTTGGTGCACCTGCTTCACTTCATAGTTCAGCTCTCAACAGGTCATTACTAACAGAGGAAATGACTAGTTGAATCAAGCTGTAAACAGCAGGTTCACCCTCACCTCATCAAAGTGAGACGCAAGCTAACAGTGTTCTGTAAATGAAGAACACTGAGAGATTTGCAACTATATTAATTGGTGCAATTACAAAGAGGATAGGCTGACATCCAGCTGATGTAAGGAACAAAGGCCTCTGTTTCAGCAGAGCTGTGCAGAAGAAACTGACTCACTTTTACAAGAATATGCTCGCCCACTGTTTACCACTGTGGCTTGCTGGCCCTTCATAAGCTGTGATGAACACAGGGTGAAGGAAGTGGGTTTCAAAAAAAAGGAGGAAAGACCAATCCAGTCTCCTTTGGGGTTGAGCGTATCCTTCTTTATGCCTACATCATATGTCCTTGTCCCTCTACCCAGCTCCATCTTATCTCCCCTCTTAACTTCTTTGAGACCTTGACCCACCCTGGTTCCTGCTCTGCCTTGCTGTCTTTCGTGACTGCTTGGCAGCAGGCAAAACAAGCCACCTAAAACCGATCTATGAACACATGTGGGCAATGGAAGCTACCATTTATGCAAAGTATGTGAAATAAGGAACAGTTACTCTGAAGTTATAGATTCTCTTACTAGTCCTTGTCTTGTGAAGTCAGTATTCTTAAAAAAAATATGTCTTAAAATAATCAAGGCAGCCTCAAAAGTTGAGGTCTATGGCAGTTCATATAGCACTGGGTCAGACTAGATGGTTCTAGTAAGCCTGCCAAACACAAAAACTGCTGACCTAAACTTTTAAATACTTTGCACAAAGTATTTATATTTGCACATCTGCAGCATTGATATACCCAGTCAAAACTGCCTGCTGGTAAGGAATAGTGCATGTTGCTCTTCCCTGTCCACCGCATGGAATCTGTAACCAACTGGAGTACCACACTGTCTGGTGCTCGTTGGGATGTTGGTGGTGTCACAGATGGGGCTCTACAGACAGGTCATGCCCAGAGAGAAGTGCTACATCTTGGTCCCCTCACCATTAGCTTTTGAGGTAGCAATTGCCTGAGGCTTCACTGTGCCATCAGGAAATTCAGACAACTGTGCGCACTTAAGAAGCTACTATGATTATTTGCTATTTGCAAAATGGTATTTGCTCATGGGCTCTATTGCCAGATGGGTCCTCTTGTACTATGGACCAGTAAAAAAAAACTCCTGCTATGGTACAGGTGTGCTGGAGAATTTTAGATGAGTCTGAGTTTCCCATTAGCACTGTCCAAAGCAATGCATGCATTCCCAGGCTTAGGCAGGATAGCCACTGCAGTCTCTTGTGTTCATCCACCCCTGTGTGCAGAAGAGACAGTGCAGCATTCTCAGTATTTATGCAGCCCATAGTGCATCCTCTCCACAAAGGGTTGTTTCCACCCAGAAATGCTCTCTCAGCACTTTTCTCATGTCTTTCAAGTATCAGTCCTTTTACCCCATGTGCCAAAACCTGCAGGGGAAGTTTTGAAATGAGGTGCAACTCGTTCTGTGCATTCTCTTTGGCATTTAACACATGCATTTCTTTTCTTTTTTTTCTCAGGAGTTGCATTTCTCACTCCCAAGAAGACAGGAGATCCTGACAGAGATGTGATCTGATCACCTCCTGAGGCAGTGAACTCCTCAGGCTAGCCAGGGCATGCTGCTGCTTGCTCCCGTTTTGGGTGGTGGCAAAACTGGGTGGAAGAAGATCAGACAGAATACCTAATGATAAGTTGGTTCTCCCATTAGCAAATACCTCAGCGATGACATTAATATGGGGAAAAAAGGAAATTTTAAATTATGAAATCAAATAGCTGCAAGCAATACTCCTTTTCTTGTAAAGAAGCTCTATTGCTTTTCTAGAAAAAAACATTTATTAATAAAGTTTTAAAACCAAACAGAATTCTGTGCCATGAACACAAACCCAGATGACAAGAGCACTTGTTCAAGCAACAGGCAAACACTGATTTAACTCTGGTTGAGTACAGACATCCAGGGATCTAATCTGCACTGATAACAGAGCCAAAGAGTCTGTGCCCAGCGGGGATCACAGAGTTTCCCTTTCTTATGTTTGAGATTATATTGATGTAGTTCTTCCTGTCTTTCTGTTTAGCAAGTACTGCAGAGTTCTCCTTGGAGTAGACTTGCACACACACATTCATTCACACTCACACACTTAATTTGCTATAATTCCACAGAATGGTGGCTTCCTCTAGTTCCATGACTCGAGGTAACTCCAGTTACTGCTACTGCACAGTGTGAGTCAGACTAATCTGAATATTTTATCAGCAGAAACCAAGTTACGTTTTTGTATAACTCACCAGGGAAGGCTTTATGAGTAAGGAGGATAGCAAACTGGAAGTAACTGATTGAATTACCTAAATAGACACCATGAGCAGGTAGGTGCTTATGATGTGCTGCACGCCAAAACACTACCTCGCCAACAAGCACATGCCACTGGAGACAGAAAAAGGTCTAATGCATGCCTGCAAATGTGTCTTGGACCCAGGGAGCCAAGACTGCTTTTTGTGCCTCTGCCACTTAATCTTGTTTGTTCTGTAAGGCAAGATCAACCAACAAGTGTCTATCTTGCAAAGACACGATGTGCAGCAGAGTGATGACATTGCTTGCTCAGTAAATCACTTCTGCTTCATTCTGTCCTCGCCCTGCTCTCTGCTGTAGCTTTTGTGAGGCATTGAAATGAACTGCTTACCAAAGCAGTCTGTCTGGTGGGAATCATCTGCAGGGATTTTAGAAATAAGGTAGCAGTGAATTACCGTACAATTACTGTCTTTTGCAACTAGAGAGACTGATCAGAAACAAACTGCACCAGCTAATGCAGCTTTCTGATCTATTCAGACTCAAAATGTCCTACATTGTCCTCCCTTCAGGCAGTGACTTCTCTTGTAGATTAACAAATGCCCAATTGATATTTTACTGTGTTTAGTATGATCAAAATATATCCATCAGTAAAATAAAAACTAACACATTTCCCTCTCAAACTTGCTTTCAAACAAGGTTTGCTGGGTTGACCATGGCTGGACACCAGGTGCCCACCACAGATGCTCTATTAGTCCCCTAGACAAGGGAGAGAAAATATATTGAAAGGCTCCTGGGTCAGGGCAAGGGTGGGGAGAGATCATTCACCAGTTACCATAATGGGCAAAACAGTCAACTTGGGGAAAGGATCTTATTACTAATCAAATCAGGGTAGGGCAATGAGAAATAAAAACTAAATCTTAAAAACATCCCTCCCCACCTTCCCTTCTTCCTGGGCATAACTTTGCTCCTAAATTCTCTGCCTCCTCTCCCTCAGTAGCTCAGGAAGGGGAATCAGGAATGGGGTTGGGGTCAGTTCATCGCATATTGTCACTGCTGCTCCTTCCTCTTCACGGTGAGGACTCCAGAGACCCTTCCCCTGTTCTTGCACGGATTCCTCCCACAGATGACAGTCCTCCACAAGCCTCTCCAGCGTGAGTCCTTTCCTGTAGCTGCAGATCTTCACAAATTGCTTCAGTATGGGTCCCTTTCAAGGGGTGCAGTCCTTCAGGAAGCGGCTGCTCCAGCGTGGGTCCCCTGCGGGGTCATCAGTCCTGCCAGCAACCTGCTCCAGCACAGGTTTCTCACAGGGTTACAGCCTCCTTTGGGCTTCTACCTGCTCCACTGGAGTCTTCCATGGGCTGCTGGTGGCTCTCTGCTCCCCCACGGACCTCCATGTCCTAAACAGGCATAGCCTACCTCACCATGGTCTGCACCACAGGCTACAGGGGAATTTACCCCAGTGTCTAAAGCACCTCCTCTCCTTCGTCCCCCGCCCGCACTGACCTTGGTCTCTGGAGAGGCTGTTTCTCACACATATTCTCAGTCCTCTCTCTATCTGCAGTTGCTCTTCAGCAGTAACTTTCCCTGCTTCTTAAATATTTTATCCCAGAGGCACTATCACCATTTTTGATGGGTTTGCCTTGGCCAGCCCTGGGTACTTCTTGGAGCTGGCTGGCATTCATGGTACAGGGAGGAAGCTTCTAGCAGTTTCTCACAGAAGACATCTCTGTAGTCCTCCTGCTACCAAAATCTGGCCATGCAAACCCAATAAAGAGGTTCTCAAAACACATCCCATGCACAAGTTAGACACAGCATTAAGAAGAAGGGAAACAGAGGGCTGGGGAGCTGGCTGATGTGAAGACAGTGCAGGCATTAGTGGCTGAAGCCTATTGTTGCTTTCTGCTGCCTCCAACTTACTTGCCAGGAGTGAGTAAAGCACGTGTTTCTCAAAAGCCCAAGAAGGCAAGAGGCAGCTCAAGACTTCAGTCCCAACCCAGGTGCCATTGTATCAGGCTCAGCTCCTCCTTGAAGTGGAGGTCACTGCCCATTTTTGCTAGAACTGCTTTCTGTGCAGACCCACCCCGACACATGGGTCCTGACACCTCTGGACATCCCACCCCAGGATCAACACTGCAGAACTGAGCAGAGAATGCGACCTCCACATAAAAACAAATTTGAAAGTTCAGCACAGCTTACAGCAACATATCCTAAAGGCTAATCACAAAGCAGAAAGTCTCTGCTCTGGTTTGTATATTTTAAGAAAACTTAAACCAACCAACCAAACCATGCAATCTGTATATGCAGAACTAGATAAAGGTGGCACTGAAGGAGATAAAAGTCTTGACTATGGCTACAGTGAATGAAAAATGTTAGCTACAAGCCAGAGACCAGAAGTGGAGTATCTTTTTGAAAGCATGCCAACCTGCGTAGCCAGCACCAGCAGGGAGCACCAGTGAGGCTGCAGACAGCAAGACCCAGCTGTCCTGCACAAAATTAAGGACTGGTAGGGACTTCAAGCAGAGCCCTCATTACCCAGGTCCACAGGCTGTTCAACATGGCCCAAACCACTGGCGCTCAGCTGGTTTAATTAGTCTCCAGGGTGTCTGACTATCCACTGCCATGGGCATGCTGGGCTAGTCCAGTAGCGAGCCGGCTGGGCACCCAGACGGAGCTCCCACAGGTCTGGCTCCAGCTCCTAGTCTGGGGCCCAGCTGCAAAAGAGAAGAAATCTTCATTTTGTCCCAGTCTGCTTACATGGTGACTCACAGGAGTCCCAGCAGGTGAGTCTGTGCCCTGGGAGCACAAGGACGTGGTAAAACCACAGTCCTCCTCTGTGAAAGCCACATGGAGCAAACAGTGGTCCTGGGAGAGCAGCTGAGATGACCACACATGCAAGCCACAGCCTCTGACTGCAGCCTGCTTGTACCGTAATGGCAATAGGGACACAGGTTCATTAGTGGTTTGTTGACTCCTTTTTTTTTCATTTCAGCATGCAAAATATTTACAGAGGAAGCACTCTGAATTCAAAAGAAACTTCTGAAGGGCAGCAGGTGAAGAATGTGGAGCTTCCTACATCTTCCTTCGTGACAAATAAACCACATTCACCTTCCTGTTCTGTTCAGCAGCAGTATTTTTGTGGTCATACCAAGCTTCTCTTCTGCTGCTGAAGAGCTGGTCTCTTAAAGGGATAAAATGCCCTTTCTGTGACCTTCTGATTTAAAACGCACAGTCCTCAGGAAAAATGAATGAGCTGTGCTGCTAACATCGTGGCAGAGTAGCACAGGAAGCACAGTGACTGTCAGCCTGACAGGTCTGAATGGTAGGGTAGTCCAGAGCAAACCTAGCGACAGCAGTTACTGTAAAAAGGGGCCATAGAATACTTCAGTGCTTAGCCAAGCAACAGAAAACATGTAAAATACAAACTGATACTGGGAAATGCAGGGAGGAAGCACATGTAAAAGGAACAGCTCTCAGAACTAAGATTCTTGAAAAGAAATGCAACTTCATCAAACAACACTGAACTCCCAGCAAAACAGTTGTCAAATCAGTAAAGAAACTCAGAAATTCCTGGTATTACCAAGCAGCACGCACTATGGTGGTTGCATCTCCATGTGAAAGAACATCTCATATCCTTCAGCCATTCCCTTGCTGTTCTTTTCAACTCATTCTTTAAAATAAGTTTGTAATAAAGCAATTTTTCAACCTGAGTGGTAGGTTTCTTTTGCAATTCTCTGGAAGCATTGATAGAGTTTTTCTTCTCTACCTGGTAAGGGCAAGCTTCTCTCCAGTCAGTCTTATCTTTGTAGTCTGGTGATACCTGGTCTCAGAGTACCAACCCATCAATGACGTGCAGCATGCAGATAACATAGCAGGGACAGGGCTAGGTGACAGATTTCTTAAGAAATTGGTGGATTTTGTTGCTGGAAATTAAGCTGTTTGCAGGACATTTCTATCTGTCTCCCATAAAACCCTGCTTTGGCCATGTGAGAAGGAATTATAGTTTTTGGCTGACTCAATAGACACCAAGGCACCTCTGGAGGATGCAGGCATTCAAAGGGCCACCCGCCTTGCAACCCAGCAGAGGAAAAGTTTGTTTCCATGCTTGCCACAGTATTACTTTCTTCTAGGTGACTTCAGATAAAAGTTGGCAGACCAGTGTTGGGAGATGGCCCATTCCAGGGAGGAAACACACGAGAATAGGTCCTACCTAGCAAACAGAGCAGGAGTTGTGGGAATCCTCATTTGTATGGCATCCACATACTAAATATAAACATATATATATGTATATATATATACAGGAGAGAGAGACCCATATTATGGGAAGATACATCTAAACTATTATCTGTGTAGACAGATGAGTTAGTCAGATCACATTGTGCTTGCTGCTTTGCTACTGCTGTGGTGATTATATTATCAAACCTGTGGGAAAGATGAAAGATTTAATGAACTATTGGCTGGCTCCCAATCTAAAATCTGTCCTTAAATTTTGTGGTGGCTTCAGGTCCCCTAGGAGAAGAGTACTCTGGAAAACTGCAACCCTTTATGGCAAAAAGAGAAGACAGTCAAGCAAAACTTTAGCAGCTGAACTAGAAGTTTTATGGGAGTCTGCCCTCATCATCTGCAAGAAAATATAAGAAACTGCATTTTTCTTCCAGTTCTTCCAGGATATGAATATAGAGAGAGTAGTTTCTTTATAAAGTTGAGCCAAAACAGGAGGGTGTCCAGGTTAAAGCGCTTATCTGTGTGGTATCAATTTAGAAAAGGATACGGTTTATCCTGACCAGAATTATGGACCAGTGGCCTCTTGATTTTTACTAGTGCCTGGGTGCTTATTCAAAGCTTATTGTTCCAAAACATTTTGTGTGTAGACATGCCAAACTGTTTTGAGGCTGGGAAGTGAATTACAATCACGAGAGCAGCCTCCTTAAGAGCCTGCCTCACAGAGACAGCATTCCTTCCATTGTGGGGAGAGGACTGGTGAAACCTGGTCACACATCAACCTTTCAGCACAGCGAAGCAAAGGGTGCATGAGAAATACGTTTTCTGGCTATTTAAGTTTTCTTAAACTTGCATGTCCACAGGCACATATTTACAGGGTATCACAGACAGTGAATGTGGATCCTCTGGGTCCCACTTTCTGAGGGGTTGACATGTGTAGGAACAGCACAACCCATCAGGATTTGCAGTTGTTTTGATCTGCTTTCTGATATCCAAGCTGCTCTGGGAGGTGTTTCTGGACTGGCTAGGTTTCATTTCTCTTTTTTTTTTTTGTTTTGTTTTTAAATGAATCACCTCTTAACTCTTCTTGCCATTTGTATCCAATGATGTGTACTTTCATCCAAACTTAGCTAGCTCTGCATGGGGAAGGAAGGAGGCAGCATCACCTTCACTGGGCATTGTGCAATATATGATGGTGCACTAGAAAAAAAAAAAGCTTGATTTTCCAGATGGAATAAATTTTCTAAAAGAGAGGAAGAATCAATTAAGCCTATGAAAACCTTAATACACAGTTTCACTAAAAGGTTGTCAGACTACTTAAATATTATCTCAGATGTGAGTCCTGTCTTAGTTTGCCTTGATGGCATTCAATAAAATTGAAGTTACATAAGTTCTATGAATTACCATAAAATCCTGGATCTTCTTGTACTTAAATAGGTGTAGAAACTATAAGATTGCTTTAGGCTTATCTTTGATTGCTAAATCATAGTATTTGCACTGTACGGTGAGAAACCATACATTAAGAAGCCAATCATTAAGTACAAATGAAATGTGGGTAATGACTGAAAGCTATCATTTGGCTGTTGTTCAGTGACCTACATGGAATTAATGGCTCTTATTTTGATTTCACAGTTAATGAGACCTGTAGTTACATGTCATGCAATATGACATCCTCTCATCTCACAGAAAAGCAGCCTGGAAAAGGATCTGGCACCCAGAATCCTAAATGGTCAATGTGACACAAGGAGAGCCTGTATGAAATATTCATTTGCATTAATAACTGACTAGAAGAACCAGCTTTGTAAGTCTGCACCTGGTTATTAAAAATATTTTGCTAGGTTTGTGGAAAAGGGTTTTAAATTTTCCAAATTAAATGAATCAATCTGTCCGTCAGTGAAGGACACATGGTGATACAGTATTCACATAAGTGATAAAGAAGTTTGAAAAAGAATAGTACTGACTATGGATTTCATGTTTTATAAGTATTTAAAAGACAGGACTTAACAGTGAGTTACCTTGAAAGACACTTGTTCAAATTACAGCTGATGAACTGAACATAACTGCTATTTTTGTAAGAAATGGCAAAGACAATGTCATTAGGCTGTTGTTTCATCATCTTTCAACATTTCTGAAGTGCTTTCAAGCAACAACAAGGTTAGTGATGGAGAGGGAGACCTGTTCCTGCAGAAAGACTGTTGTTATAAGGCACTTGTAAAGCATTTCTCTGTTTAACCTCCCAGAACTAATCCAGGTACCTCCCCAGAAGACTCTGTCTCCTCACTGAATCCACTTAAGATGAAAAGGTCATCTCCATTCTCTCCACACAGCAGATCTTCTTGCTGCTATATCAAAATCTTGGCCTCCTCTGCTTTCCAACAGCCAAGTGACCTACCCCCTCCAGCTTGGGCTGTCCCAGAGATACCAACACCTCAACAATATTCAGGGCAGCAACTGCTTTAGGTCAGACATTCCTGTGTGAAGAACTGATAAGTACAAAACTGTTCATAAGATGGGATTTCCTCAGGTTCAAACCTACCTTCCTTCAGACTTCTGTTCATGTCAGCATCTCCAAGGCCCATAACACTGTATTTGTGAATACTTCACAGAACCTAATGGCCTTTACACATGTGACAGCCTCATAAAGCCATTAAGCATAAGACCCATTTCAAAGACAGAGAGGCAAGGCAAACTGAAATTTAATTGTCCTGTCAAAAATCTGTGTCTGAGTTCGGATAAGAAATGATGTGCAACGTCATGAGTTGTGGTTCAGTGCCCTACCCATGAGGTCTGTTTGAGGTAAGCAGAAAGGCATCTGACCTTACTCCACATCAGTGAAAACAGTATTACTAAATTAATAGTAAACATACTCCAGTACGAAGAATTTTTTTCAGAGTCCTTTGACCTACTACAGATTTCCTTTTCGCTTTTTAAAGTTGCTCTCCAAACCTTCAATCTTAAAGACAGTCCATCTTTATTGCCTAAGGTTACCTATATCTTTCAAGATAAATAGTTTATAGGTATAAAAGCTGTTGATACACCTCTTAACAACATACTTCATTATCTGCACATTTGGTATTCTGGCAGCACACTTTCAAGACCTAAAAATACAGGGTGATGGGCAGAGACATATAGTGCAAGTTTACAAAGCTGTGCTGTCCTAGAAAACCAAGAGTTTGAAAACTTTCTGACCTAACTGGAAGACCAGGTATGCCTTCCACAGACTCAGTCAGACCCTTCCTTTCCCTCTCTTTTCCCTTGATATGTTAGGCAAATACCAGTGTGGATTTGGCCTGATACATCTGGATGCAAGCCACAGAGACTGTGAATCTATGGAGTGAGTTTTAAGAGTATCCCTGCTTCTACCTCCCCCCTCCACTGTCATACCTCTTGAGTTTGCATAGGACCAGACCACAGCAACTGACCTTAATCATAGAAGAAAATATTTGGATTTTCTCCCTCGAGAATTTTTTCCAGGTGTTCTAACTATTGTAGTTGTTTCGCATTAATGCTCCTTGCCAATTCCCTTAATCCCACCAGTGGACTCCAGAACAAAATCAGGTAAGGATCCAAATCCATGATGGGGGGCGCCTAACTCCTTGCAACATAAGCAAGTATGAAAGCCATGCTAGTGAGGTGAAAAATTAAATGCCAATATTCTTAAAAACTCCTGTTTTCCTTTACTAATGCCTTCAGTTGATAAAACTACAAAACCACATTTTTAATCCTATTCAGCAGCAATTGATTCCATGGGAAATTAATTTTAAAAGACTTCTACCCACCCAAGTCTTTGAAGAAAAGCCTGAAGACATAACCAGTGAGTCAACCATGGACAAAAACAGATCTCTAAATTCTCAGTGTAAAATGAAAAAATCTGATTATTTCTAAATTAGTCTTGCAGAGGACTGCAATGCTTGTTTTTTTTATGTTTGGGATTTAGGACTATCATAGCATTACTGAGCACCTAAGCTGAACTTCCTTCTGCTCTATATTTACATTTCACCGTGAAAAAACCCCACACTGGTCCTAATCTTCTCATCTTTTTCTTTAAGAAAACTAATGTGGGGCACAGATGTAAAAACATGTTACTGAGTCTTCTCTGGTGCTGATAAACTACAGTAACTATTTACATGCTCATTCTGTATTTAGTGATTTTAGTGTAAAACCCTAAAAGCAGAGAAGGAGGTTTGTACTACCATATTCGACCTCCTGTTAACTGTGTTTAGGCAACCACATGCTCAGTTACTACAACTCAGTTGCTAGCAGATAATTGAAAGTACAGAAACTCCCTGTGTCCTCCCTAGCCTAGCACATATACAAATTCTCTTTATTCTCTTACAAATGGCAGGAACAAGAAAAAGTTATGGAACAAGCACCTTGGTCCCATGATACACTTTTTTCCTATGGTAATTGAACACCTTTAAAAACACATTTTCAAAAATTAATAGTCATTTAAGAGCACTTACATTAATCTCACTCTTTAAAAAGAACAGAGAACTCATCCTCTTCAGCCCATATGTCTGAAAGGCAGCAAGGTATCTGTATTCTTCATAATGACTAAACCATTGTAATTAAAAGCACTATTTTCACAAATGTTTTAGACTAGGAAATGTTTTTACCTTCCCAAACTCCCTTAAAGCTTGTAATGACTAATTGCCTTTGTTCCCACTTGCAATTTTACCTCTCCAGATGAGAAAGGAGAGGGAATGCATTATTTGAAAATGTTCTCGTACTTTGAGGAAGTGTATGTGATAACTAGCAATGGGCACCCTCTGTGGCACTTCTCTGCCCTGAGCTCCTGTATCCATGCATCCCACAGTGAGCTCTGCTGGCCCTCTCACACTGGAGCTACCCTACTGCTCAACCCCAGGCAGGATGCTGCCTCCACTGCCCTACTGACCTCCCAGCTCTGCTGCTCTGGCTGGTTACATTGCCATGCTGTTTAACTGGACTGGTGAATGATGCAACTAAAATAGTCTCTTCTCCACTTTTTCTTTTCTTTTTTTTTAAATGACAATTTCATTGCTCTTAGTCATAGTGGGGAAAATGAAGACCAGGAACATTTCCAGCCAGTGTTGGCACTAGAGAGTTCACAATGTGGCACTGTGTTCTGAGCAGCTCCTCTGCTCTGGGAAGCCACTGAAAAGGCATTTAAGACAGTGGTTTGCATTATGTTTATTACAAATCCTCTCTATAATCCACTGCTCTTAATAACAGAATCGGGTCCCTCCAAAACGTATTTACCATCTCTGCAAAGGCATGAGAACACCAAGAATTTAACAAGCCTCAACAGTAAAACTTTCCTTCTGATGCCTTGCTGCCTGGTTGCCCTGCAGCCTCTCCCCCTGTCCATCTCCTAACTGGTAAGGAGAACAGATGGATCTCTCAGCTCACCCACTCCTTTGCCCTCCTTGAAGGTGATGGAGACTTGTTCAGGGTGGAGTCCAAGCCACAGCATTGTTTAAAGAAAAAGTAAGAAAAGGGGAAGATGAGCAGTAGGTTGTTTGGGTTTTTTTCAGTGTGATGCTTGCTTATCCTAAAATCTGATGGTTAGCTAATAATGGGGTGCTCTGGTTCTCAGCACCATGTGTGTGAGCACAACCTGTGTTGATCTTTGCAGTTTTTATCACTCTTTTTGACAGAAGAGTTTTCTCTGCATAAATTCATGCATACTTTGAGGTTTGGGTTCAGTCCTATGAAAATCCCAAAGCAAAATTAGAGAGAATTCCCTTCCCATCCTAAAAAAGTCTTCCACCACTGAACCAAGCACAAAAGCCTTACTTTTCAGACCTGTCTACTGTATCTGATCCAGATGCCGTTCTAGCAAGTTTTTCAATGCAAATAATTTGAGTTTTCAGTTGGGATCAAAACCTGAAGTCAGGTCAGCTCAGAGTGATTTAGAAATTGTGCAAATATTTTGTACAGCTCTAAGAAATAATATATCGTTTGTGCAGGTTTATATACCCATAAGCATATGCATACATGCCTGGGTGGTGTTTCGTATCCCATGTGATAAATTTTGGGGAGGGTAATGAGGTCCATTAAAGTGACAGCTTGCTCTGTGGTTTCTGAGTGAGGGCAGATACTGTGCGCCTTGCATCAGCCTTTTTTTTTCTCCTCAGCAATAAATCTCTCAATGTGGGTCCCCTCCCTTCAGCCCTTCCCTCTCATCAGCAGTTTTCTTAGTCACAACTCACCTGACTCCCAAAACCATTTCTTTTTCCATTTTATTGACAAAAGTGGAAAGAAAACTAGACTTGACTTATTTTCTTCTCTCCCCAGGGACCTCATTAAGCATTCCCAAACAGTGACATCTCTGCATGGCTCCCGATCAATGGACACTGTCATCTGGAGATTTTAATCACATTAACACCACAGCAGAGGAAAATCCATCTGATTCTCCCTTGCTAAAGTGGCAAGCTCAACAAATTCTGCCAATTGCTGCAACTACTACTCAGAAGGCTTATTCATATGTGTGGATAAAAATCAATCTACCACAGCTACTGCCTTCCAGTCCCTCCTCACAGAGCCTCAATTCCCTCTCCAGGAAATGCAATTTGATCCCCTAGACTGGCTTCCCTATGACTGGGAATAACTATATTCAGACAATTCTGAAAACAGAGTACAAAGAAAATCAATAAAGCGAAGTTTTGTGAGCTGGTGGAAGAACCTGCCCTGCTTACAAAGCATAGTAGAAAAACAAATGCCAGGGCTAGATCCCTACCAGTAGTCTGTGTAACAGAGGAGAATATAATGGATGAAGGCAAAACCAGTTATATTTGTATGAAGAACCTTACAAAGCACTTGGTAGCTATACAAGGCCCATTGGGTTTTGCTAGAGATAAGCAAGGAGCAATGGTCAGGCTGAAGGGCAGCAGCATGCAATCATTACCCCAGGAACAGCAAAGAATAGCATAAGCTGCTTACAGGGACACCCTGTAATCCTACACTGCTGAAAAATAGATAACTGTTTTCTTAAGTGAATGGAAAACAATTTTTCAGCTCTACTTATGCATCCCTGCATCTCTTCTGACTTCCAAAAGAGTCAGTTACAAGCTAATCAATAGTAATCACCTATCATCTGGTCTTGCCCTCCTCTGTGTGCTGCTACCTGACACTGCCCCCTGATTATCAGACATGTGGAGGTTAGGAACTTGCAGGAACTGTGTTTCTTGATGAAAGCTGTTACTTCTAAGGCAATAAGTCACTCTTCCATCACTAAATAATACTTGCATTTTTGTTGCAGATGAGGTTCCCCAGCACCCTGTGAAGGCTATATACCTGGTGAGATGGTTTTCTGTCAAGAAACATTTTCTAGTTCTTAGATATAAATTTCAGCAAGTTTGGACTGTGGCTAAATTACTAAAAAGGAAAAAAAATCAATTTTCAACTTAAGCCTTGTATTTGGTGCAAAATCTCGTAAGAATCAAGGAATCCATCTGAGGATTTCTAAAGCAGCCCATGAGGATTCATAAGCACAGTGTACCTCTTAATGAATGCTTCAGGGGCATTTGCACTTGTTCCTGTGTCTCTACTAAAATTATTCTCAGCATCCAACATTATCTCAAGACAATTTTAGAATAAGTGTAGTATTGCAGAGATTTAAACGATAATCCGAAAAAAGTGTCATTTTCCAGTTCTGCAGGATAAATTAGAGATACTTACAGGATCAAATGTATCAAGTTGGCAGAGTAACTGTCATGTATAGCATTGAAATATATGTATTCAGGAGTTTGAAATTATCCTATGCAAATAAAGCCAAACAGTAATAAAGTTAAAGATTTAGCAGAGAATCAGGCTAACCAGTGGAGCCAGCCATCAGTAAAGCTGTAAAATTGGCAGATAACAAAGTAAGCAAAACCTAAGTTACAGGAAAAGAGTAGCATTTGACAGAATAAAGAAGGCTTGAAGAAGCTAAAAGTTATAATACAGCTGTAAGGAGCTGCTCAGATCCATAAATTTAATATCAATTGCAGGTCTGGAGCCACAGACCTTCTTTTTCACTTTCCAGGGCAGTACTCCTGCAAACACCTGGAGAGTTCAGATCTCAGGAATCTGCCTACAGTTGGTAAATAGTAAATGCAATTTTTGTATTCAGCAGCCTAGGGAAGATGCTGAATGGTACAGGCACGAGGACACACATTTGTTTAGAAGAAGTTAAACTTGTCAGAAAACAGCAACTCTGCTAAACCACAGCTCGACACCCATGCACAGCCAAGCCCTGCGTGTGAGCACTGCTGGGTTTGGCAGTGTTTATTAACAGCTCGTCCGTGGTTGAAGTGTTGGATTTGACAGGTCATGCAAGTTAACACCTCTCAGTGTTTTATTCCCACTGTCTCCAACAAGCACAAGCTGTTGGGGACTTATTCAGAAGAAAATACATGGAGATTTCAGTTCCTCAGGGATTTCTGCACGGAGGAGGTCCTTTTACCATGCTCACAAACCAAGTATTGAGCCTGAGTAAAATGAAGAAGTAAAGTAAAATGTCACCTTAGGGAGAGAGAAGGGAGGTTTGATTCCTTTTGAATTAATCAGCTACTTTATCTCTAGTACAGTTCCATTCTTAAGCCGCCAGTCAGATGTTCCTTATTCCTCAAATACGCTTTCCAGTTTGCTCCCCTTTTAAAATTGAGAAGCAAAGTCTCACTCCCAGGGGCTCTGCTTTGGGTACCATTCATGCTAAGTGGTGGCCTGGGAGGGCTCCTTTGGGCTGGGACAGGGTGATCTCAGGAGAAAAGTGTAATTCAAGATGACACACTGAGTGTCAACACATCCATCAGTTTTGAGAGAGGGGAAGGAACAGAGGCAAAATGAGCACAACTTTGCTAAGATGTCTATTTTCCAGCATCAAGAAAAGGAAGCAAAGAGAAAAAAAGTTTTAAAGAGAGGAGGCCCAGCTTAGCACTGAAAAGAGGTTAGCTAGTCCTATCCATATCTCCCGTAAAGTGGAAATCAGCCAGCTCTCACAGTGACTCCTTGGTTTACTTTTAATTAGGCCTGATTAGGTAAAACCAGTTTACATTCAAAATTACTTTGATAGACACAACAGAGTCCACAGCAGTAAGAGCAGAGTGAATGAAAAAGTGAGATTTTAGAAGAGGGTGGGCACAGCATTTTGTCACATGGCATCAGTTACAATTCTGGGAATAAGGATAGTTAGAATAAATATGGTAGATATTGGAGTTACATCTTGACAGTACTTTATTGCTCTTGTCTATATTTACTTATTTAGGTCTTTATATTTTTATCACTTCTATACTATTTTCTTAATACTAGCTAGCATCTGTTTTGCACTGTAGGAATTCACACTACATAGCACTGCTTGTTTTGTTACTGGGATCACAGTTAAACTTAGGGAAAAGAAACTTTTCTTCTTCAACTGTTAAATCTCACCCAAGGGATTTTTGTCTTCTCTCTCATCCTTCTGAATTCCTTCTGTTCACTCAACTTTCAACTTCTGCTCCAAAATGGTAATTAAAAAGATGTTTCTTTATTGTTATATAAGAAAATCAGGTAAGTACATAAAAATAAACATAGTCCTACAGAAATAAATGTTAAGTATGTATATATTAAACTTGTTACTGATTTGAGTTCTGAGAAATGTCCTACTGAGAATATGACTTAACGCTTTCCAAATATAGGGAATGCTTCACTTGGAATTAATTTACTTTTAAATTTATAAGAGAGAAGATTATTAATTCACCTGAAATGCTGCTTATTAATTTTAATGCTATTTAGTAAACATTCCTCTTTTCAGTAATCAATTTTATCTTTAAATGTACTGTCAGAACTTTATAAAATTTCAGAGTATTTTAAGATTCTGATGGGTTGCTCAGCAACATTTGAAATTAAGTTGTATTCTAATCTCCATGGCATGTATCTGTGAATAGCAGCTCTTGTGACAGGAGATAAATCTCAATCATCTTTCATCAATTTTCCTACTTATAAGCATGATAACTAAAATGTAATTCAGAGTCACAAATCCAAGCAACTGAAATCCTTTCTTTAAACATGTATAGTCTTTTCCATTCAATTCAGCTCAGAACTGAATTCTTCACGTAAAGATGTGTCTCAGACTGCCTTGTCAGGAGCCCTCTGTGGAACAAGGCATAACCTTTGCAGCACACTGCTGTGCTTCCACTAACAAATCAGTTAACACCAGTCCCATAAAAGCAAAGTGAGTCACCTTTTTTTAGCGAGCCTTTTTGATTTTGTTTTTAAAATATAAGACCTGTTGCTCTTGGAATACTTTTTTTCTGAGGCTCTGGTTAGCTTTGTGGCAGAAACTAGCTACATTTGATACAATTTCTAGGACTTTGAGAGAAAGTGTTTAACAGGAAGAAAAACATTTGGAAACCTTGTATTGACAGCAACTCATTTTTCACCACTGCTACAAAGCACAGCTGGGTTTGGATTACAATTTAAGTGATCTCCGGTGATGATAATCATTTTATGGTGGTGTGGTTTGGCCAGATGAAGAGATATTCCTCCTCTCACCGCATCTACCAGCCACAGTCAGGTTTAGCCTCTGCCTATAAATGATTGCATCACATTAGATGTTCTAGCTTCTTTGCCTCCCATATTGATATGACAGTACTCCCTAGGGAAAACAACCTTTTACTATTATTAGTTAGTGCCTTGACCCTGAAAGTTCTTTTGTCAGCCCCTTAAGGATGGAGAGCACGAGAAAATGCTGCCATGTTGCTGTCTTGTGTGAAGATGAGATCAAACATGCTTAAGGTCCTTGCTAGAGATGCTACTCATACACAGACTCCATGGCCTATAAAAGGAAGATCCACCTGAGATGAAATGAAAACATGAATTAATAACTTTGTATCCTTCTGTGAATCCCGGCCTCAGCTTTGCTGATTTTAATGGATGCCAGCATGACACTTTTGATACACTCGGAGTAAAACATTCAATGAATGGCCCTAACTTTATGTTCAAAGTGTCATGAATATAAAACTGGCAATTCAGGTTTGATGTGTTTTGCAGATTTTTAACCCCAGGAAATATTAAGAAATGCAGGGCTGACTGACACTTTGATTATGTAGGTGGATCAGCAACGGTTTTCTTGGAGTTTTATGGGACTGAAGAGCCCTTTTGTGTCAGCCTCCTAACAGCGGGTTCTCATTGACACAGGACAGCACAGGACTGCTCCCCCATGCCCTCAGTATGTAATCAGGCTGGGCAAACCCACTTAATTAAAGTGTAAAAACCAAAATGAAACAGGACACAACAAGAGACTGAAAACATTTCAGACAACAAATCTTCAATGCCTGAAACAAATCAACAAACCTGCTAGAGACCAAAAAACCAAACCAACCCCACAACTCATGAAAAATATCTCTAATTCCTCAGCAAAAGATTCCAGAAGATCATGTTTTCACAGTGGTTTCTGAGTGAAAAACAAGATTTACTGTCATTGCTCCTACAGGAAGTTTTCACTGAGAAGTGGTAACCTATTCCAGAGACAAAACGTTCAAAACTAGTTAATGCTTTCAAAGGGAAATAAAGCTGCTTTTTTTCCTCAGAAATCCTGCTGGTTGCCAGTGTTGACACAAAACTCACTCTTGACCAGAGTCCTGAATGCTCAGCAAGCTCAGCAGGGTGGTGTAGTTGTTTTGTTTATTTATAAGCGTGGCAAGTTTCCTACTGTAGCTGCTACCACATTTAAAGGATCTTGGCAAGAGCAAAGAATACAGGATACATTCTGAAGAAGGACCATGTGATTGCCTGGTAGGCAATTTCCTATTTTTTTAAGCCCAAAGCACATTTTTTCAGCCTCTGCTAAGTGTTACTATTTCTGAGGACATTTGAAGCAGGTAAAATGGTAGGAGTGCTAGAAGGGAGATAAACAAGTAGTCCAGAAAAAAGTCTCACACTGACCTTGAGGCAGAATACTGAGGGCTCTCCAGGCAGGTTTTTCTTCCTCAGTACAACCACTCATGAGAGATAAATAAATTACTTAGAATTTCTGCAAGGTATTGTAAAAGCCATATCATCTTAGCATCCCAGAAAGCCAAAGAGGAAGTCTTTTTAAGGTTAAGGAGCATTTTCCTGGATCCATAGTAAGTCTACGGGAAGAACATTGGCATCTAAATTTATCTGAAGTGACCTTTGGAGGAAGCAGGGGTGTCTCTCAGGCCAAGCATATATAAATGAAACACCCAGTTATGCAAGAAGCCAGAAAAAGACCAGACCCAAGTTACCTGAAAAGTTTACAGCATCCAAAGTGCTGCTTGCTAAGAGAGTTTGTATGGCTGGGAGTGACGAATGGTCCTAGAAAGCACAGTGGTGCTGAAGGAACAGGTAATGAACATCCAAGAAACACTGTTATACGTCTTCACCTCAGGTTTTAATGAATTCTTTGGAATTTCCTCTGTTTTCCAGGGAAGAAGTCAAGGGGTTGTGTATGGGACTGCATGTTGCTATGGACACTGCAAAGGTTTCAGGCTCTGCCTTACTGCAAACATTTGGAGTTGTTTTCCCCACTTTCCGATTTCACGCTTCTTCATACTACTCAGTGCCTCAGAAGAGCAAAGCACAGTCATATAATTTTCATAAACTGATGTCCATTAGCAAATCCAGGAGGTTAAATGCACAGTGTTACTGTGTAGGCCAAACACCTCACACTCCTGTTCAGCCCTGCCCTCTTCACCCTGCTGTCTCATTTCCCAACATACAGAGGAAAGGGTAAGTTCTGCAGTGTTTGGGGAACACTAGTCCCTGAATTGTGCTATTTGAGCTGATGGAGGAAGCGAACCCTGCAGTGGCGCATCTTCTCTAACTGTGCCCTTCTGGCCAATGCTTCTCCTCTGCAAAAGTAGAGCTCACCTTGAGTGCCTGTCCTGAGGTGGTTTCTGTGGCAGAATCAGCGTGGCAACTTATAGCTTCAAAACATGAAGTCCACATTTTTTATATCACCCAGCATCACTCAGCAGCTCATGCTGACCATGAGTTAGCTATTTCATATGATTATTATGAGAAACTCCAATTAGGAAGTAATGAATATGTTCATTTCAAGTTCATCTATGCAGTGTAGTGTAAATTCATGCTATTCATTGATCGCTGCATCAATCACTTATGATTTTGGGAGGAAATTAACTAGTGAAATTGCTTTAAAAACCTCACACTGTGAATGTCAGCCACAGACCCATCTCAAAATAATGTGATTTTTAAATTCACCCTAGATATCTTCTGCAAAGGACAGTTCTGAAATCATGCTTCCCCCCTCAGACTGGGAATTAAACTACAAATGCTTTGCATAAGCCAGCTAGTTTCTAGTGCCTACATTCAGTAAGAAAGTGCAATTAGAATGTGTATTTTGGGATCCTGCTGGCTACAAACCACCTTACAAACTGATCCCAAAATAAAATACTATCTAGTAACCAATTAAACAGCTGCTGAAATTCAGCCGTTACTGGAACAAAGGACAACAATTTGCTTACAGGACCTTAATGCAAATTGATGTTAAACACAGCTATAAGTACAGCACCAAATGCACCCAAAGGAAAATTATAAATTTTCACAGTGTTCTTGACTTGCTCTCAAAGTTATCCAGATTGCTAAAAGTTTTGTCTGCTCTGGGACATTTTTAAGGTGTTGAGGAACTATTAAAACCAAGCCAAATTAAATTTCTTCTGTTAGCATGTCCTAGCTGTTAGAAATGCAATTTATTTTCCCCTGCCAGGGTTTTGGAAAGTATCAAGGTGATATAATTTTGGAGACAAAAGGCAAAAGCCATAAAAAAGCCAAACTTCTCCATTCCTGCTTCTTTTCACTCTGTAAAACCTCTCAGTTCAAACTATTCCCATCCTGTGAAAAATCATGCACCATTCACAGCTGCTCAGTAAGCCAACTTGTTTTATGTACTTGTGAACCAATATAATCTGTAATTATTATAGTGACATTAGAAAACGAGACAGGTATCAGTGTCGATAACGGTTCGTAAATGGTTTCTATGTTGTGGAGTGGGCTATAACCAACAGTCCCAATAGGCACTGAAATGAAGGATCCTCAGGTCATCTGTATACTGTTACTAGTAAATTGTACCAAAAGTTTGTGTGTTTGCAAGGGCTACTTTTATAAGCATTTGTCTTCAGCCTCATTAAAAATTAACATATTAAGCAGCTAAAAGAGAATTCAGTTTGGTCAGTTGTACTCCTGACTTCAAGAGCTATCAAGAATCTGAACCTGGCATTTCCCATACTCAATGATATGGAGTGAACACACAGCCAGAGATGTGCATCACTAAAAAAGTCTTTCCCTGTGGAGCCACCTTTTCACTATACTCACAAGCAATTTGCAATGGAATAACGAGAAGCCAGGTCCTGATTTCAATTACAGTGGCCTAATTTACCTGTCATGAAAGCAGTGACTTCAGGTTTACCTCACTGTAATGGAGATCAGAGTCTTGGCTAAATATTCCATATATACACACACATAAAAATATAATACTACTAGTAAGTGAGAATAAGATTAACATCTTAATGTGTTTATTTCCATTTGCAGCTTGCATGGTAAATTTATTTCAACAATAAGAGCTTTTTCTCATGTCCTCCTTTATTTTCACCTTTGTTCTTCAAGAGGGTAATTGATTTCCCTCCTCTTCAAATGATATATGATCTGGCAAGTCAAAGTGGAATCATCCTGATGGTGAGGAGTGGATCAGGACACAATCCTGAATAGCAGAACTAAAGAAATGCCATTTCAGGGGGAGCCTGTTGCACTAGCAGTGATGTTGTATGTGAAAAACCCCAAACTCCCTTCATGGCTAAATGTCAAAGGCAGCTGGTATGAAGAAGTGCCTACCTGAAGACGGCGAGGCTGAGAGACCAGAGCACTAGCGGTTTCCTCAGTTCAAATTTTGCTCGTTTGTTCATTAGGTGCCGACCACCAAATATAAAGGCAGCATACAGAGCTGAAAATAGGAATGATTTCTTCCTGCAAAACAAAACCAACAAACACCTGTTAAGTGTTTAATTAGTAATAGGTACACAGCAGAGTCACATATGGACATCACTGCTAAGTGCTTGTGCATTTCCTCAAAAGGAAACTCTTTTGAAGACATTCCTGCATCCCAGCTGAGCTTTGTTTCTGTATGAATCTACGTGCCTGTACATAGAGTCAGGGCCAGGTGCAGGCAAAACTTACCCAGGGGAAGTTCTGAAAAAGGACAGCCAAATTCCCCAGTTTCTGAAGACTGAACTTCTGTGAGGAATAGAATAGAATAGAATAGAATAGAATAGAATAGAATAGAATAGAATAGAATAGAATAGAAACTGCAGAGCTCAGACACACTTCTGCAAGCCCAACATGTGTGATACTTGAACTAGCTGATCACATCTTACTCGTCATGTATCTTTTTCATATAAATTTTTGTTTCCTGCAGGATACTTGCTACCTAGCAATTTCATTTCCCATTGTCTCCTCCAAGAAGGAACTTAAAGATCAGGAGCACTGCAACACAACATGATGAGCCTCATGAAAAGTAGAGAACCAGTAGGGAGAGGTCAATAGCCCCATTAAGCAGCAGCGACCATGCTGGGTGCCATCACCCTGCAGCAATAAGCTCTGCCTGTGAGTGCCAGTTCAGGAAATCCAGTGCACTGGCTGAAAGGTCAGACAAGGTTTTGTTAACGAACCTCAGTGATACTCTTCAAATTGCAAGTTTTATTTTTAAAACTGCCTGATAGTAGTCCAGCTCAGCAATAATCACCAAACGTTTGAACTCTGCTACCATAACTCATTGTAAATCAAACATTAGAGGTCAAAAATAGATTCAGACTGGGATTCCTTCCCACACAGCACAGTATTACACTGAGTAAGACTTAATGTACGTATAGCATTAACGGTAGCCTAACTGGATGGGCATCTATTCAGGAACAGGATTTTCTCCACAAAATCTACATTTACATTCACAAATATCAGTGGACTACGACTTTGCACTGGGAGGTTCTAGCTCTTTCTGGACCCCAAAAAAGAATGACAAAGGCTCTCAAGACAGGTAACTGCTTCACTAACATCCCAGAAAATGCAGCAGCAAGGTACAAGACCTTTCATTCCTTCTGACACTAGAACCCTAAAATACAGCAGTAGCAGACAGACCTGTGATCAGGTCACAGCATGCTGCCTAGGCTTCCTGCTGGGGGCAAGGCTCACCCACATTGTGGTCTTGAGCATTTTTATAGGATTTTCAACTGGATGTTTAAATGAAAGTATGTAATTTCACCTCAAGATAAAGACAAGTATATGCTGTGGTGTCACTACTGGTGCCAAGTAGGTGCCATCTTCAGGCTCTTCCATGATGATTAGCTAGTTAAGGGTACCCCATGGCAAGGAATACATACAGCACAGTAAGGTCCTGAAGGCCAAGCAATTCGTGCAGCACGGCGTGGCACAGCACAGCATGTACTTGCTCAAGGCAACTGATACATGGATCATATAACCCTCGATAGACAAGGGTCTTTCTGCAAGGTTCAGAAACACTAAGAAAAGCTGTAGCACATCTGTTTGGAAATACAAAGAAAGCACATGCAGCCTTCACTCAAGATACATGAATTTTATATAAATTCGAAAGCTAAGTAAAATCTAAGTCCAAGGAGACTGAGGCATATCAGTATGCATTCAGCAGCAAGCCATTTTCTGCCCAGTTAGAAACTCCTCAGTTTCTACCGATGTGTTTATAGCTCTGGGCTGCAAGACAGAGGTAAGTGCATGAAAATCTACCTGGTGCTCTGTATTGAGATGGGAGGACCCAGTGCCTGTGGTTTCCTGGGTGAACTTTAGCACTCATGTTGGCAAAAGCCCCGTGAAGACCAGGATGACCACAGAGCCAGCATGCTCTCACCTTGTGTGTTGAGAGAGTCTAATTGCCATGGCAATGGTTATCGCAAGAAGGCTTTGAATACCACAAAGCCTCAGCCCTTACTCATCTCATAATACAGAAAAAAATATTCATTTTCACTTCTCCGGGTTTGAATTTCACAGTCAGGGAAGGGCAGAATCACCACATTTGATAGTATTATTGCAGTTCAGCTTGTCTGGACATCAGTAAATATTTGTTAACCAGTCTGGGTAATGATGAACCACCTCAAACTTGCTCCTACCAACGCCCTGACTGTTTAAATAATATTTATGGGTTACAAGATAGAAGCAGGCTCTCAGTATGAGGATGGACTGCATTCCCAGCTCCTTCCTTCTGCAGCCTTATCAGCAGCCTAGTGCAGGGCAGCCCACTGCCAATCTGGGCATTGGCGAGGGAAGGCAAAGAGGGTCTGATGGGCTGTACCCAAAGTCTGCGGTGCTGTCCTGGCTGTCCCTGGGCATCAGGAGAGATGTCTGCTCTGCATGCTTCTGCCCCTTAAATCGTGTAAGTCTGGACTTACAGTGCTCAGTGCAGACTGACAGCAATGCACGTGACAAGGTATGGAGATATGCATACACACGTACAGCCACTTGAGCCAGGTGATAAGCAGGGGCCACACAGGAGGGACCCTGCAGCCCCACACCATGAGGGAGGTGTAAATCCCCCACCTCATGACTGCAATGGGAGTCCCTCATGCCAGAGGAGGAAAGGTTTGTCTTGAACTGATCCATGCATGGAGCTCCAAAGCAACCAAGAGCAGGGAAGGATGACATCTCAAGTAGTGCAGGGGAAATGACTGCAACACAGTGCTGCCATGCAGCTGCCAACAGGGAACAGGCTACGCAGAAGGCCATCATGATTCAGGAGCAGTAGCTAGAGATAACTTTGCAAGAAGGCAGGCAAGAAGTAGCTCATTTCTGGATTATACACAGCCAATACTTCAAAGTAATGGTTTGATTTCAGTTCCAGTTCAAGAAAAAAAGTCCAGTTTGATGGCGTTAGCAGCTCAGGTCTGGGTTCTGTTTAACTTCTTTCTTCCTGAGCCAGATAATCTATGTATTTACAGCAAGTAACATTTAATTTTGCTTATTACTGAACCTATTTTTTGTGAGTTCAGTCAGTTTATTGAAGTCAATAGTTACATCACACTAATTAGAACAGATAAATTTTACATCACTTTTAACAGCTTTGTAATGAGTTCAGCATTATTTATGGTGATGGTAAATTGTATTCCCACAGTATACAGCTTTGTATCAGCAGTGACAGACATGATAAGATTTGACTGCGCGCATGATATGAACTGCAGAGAGCAGCTTCAGAGTAAGCAGTTTCAGACAAGGCAGGACACAGTATATTATCCTCATCACTCTGTTTTGACACCTGCTGACAACTTTTGATAACTTTTTGCATTCAAAGGACGTTGAATTTTCCCCTCTTTGCAGCATAACAATTAAAAAAAAAGTTAAAAAAACTGGGCAGGCCAGGTGAGGGGTTGCAGAGGTACGTAATCTTCAAATAATCTGATTAACTGTATTAGACTGGTATTAACCAGCTTCCTAACAGAGTTTTTATGATTAATTTTCCCAAAGGTTCATGGGGTTCAAAGGTTCTGGTGAGACAAAGCAATGGCAATCTGACAATTCAATTGTATCTGACATGATTTTAGTCAAAGGAGAGTGGTATCAAACAAGCATTTTAAAAGACAGAGGTTTGGAGTTGTTCTGGAGCACTGTAACTTTTCATTACTATTATCTGAAGAGAAACTAAATAGAGCAGAACAATGACCAAAAAAATTAACCTTGAAACTAAAAAAAATATAATCCCCCAAAGCAATTCAGTATCAGACTCACATCCAGCAACTTCAACGTTAGCACATTCATATGTTTGTCTTCAATTCTGTTCTGCAGGGTAACAGTAGATGCAGAGACAGGGCTGCCAAATCCTCCACATTTTTCTGGCATTTCTGCTTCTCACAGTTGTCTCCCACCTTCCTACATTTTCAGACTTCAGGGACTAAGTACTATCTCTACTGAATACAACTCCATGTTTCCCTGATGAAAGTTGCCAGCTCCTTCCCCCTTTATAGGTTTCTGGAGAACTTATAAAAGACTCTGCTTGGGCTGGTGGTTACTGCTAGAAAGACAGGCAAGAGTTTGGGGCTACAGGCTGAAGATGTGAGACAGATCTTCCTTGTCAGTAGCACAGAAGTGGCTGTATCATGCTGCAAACAGACAGGAAGAGGCAGCTGACACGGTGGGATAAAGAAGAGAAAGGACAAACAGCAAGCATGGCAGCAAATGCGGGGAGCTGGTAGCCATGAGATGGATGTGAAGCTGGGACAGTACAGAAAGGAAGGAGGTTTTAAGCCCTTTCTCTGATTAAGTCCCTGGAAGTCCCTGCACCCATAGGCACACCTATGGGTGAGGAATGGAGACAGGAAAGAAGAAAAGGAAAAGAAGTATAACTGAGAAGAAGGGGGCAGAAACTGGGGCTGATAAAGGAAGACAGAGGAAACAGAACCCACCAGGAACAAAGATTCTCATTTCCAGACAGGGAGTCCCACCCAAAAAAGCCCACTCAGGCACCAAGAAGCGACAGGAAGACATCAACCATCCAAGCCTCAAGCAGGAAAACACAACATTGGGAAAAATCCAAAGAGGAAAACAAATGGCTAAGGAGTAAGAAATCCTGACTCCACCAGAAGTACGTTATTTATAAAATACTGAAAATATAAGTATTACCAGAGTATTCTAAAATAAGAGGCCAAAGCCTGAGGGTGAGCCTCATGTGCAGCAGCTCAAGACATCCCCGTGTCTCTGATGCAAAGTGAAACAGCCCTGAACACTGCAGTGCTGCTGAAGGAGGTGGTTTCAGCCCAGATGCACTGTTACCATTTTTTCCCCTGAAAATAGCAGACTGAGTCATTATTGTAGAGTTCTCTGATATTAATGAGTAAACTGAAACAGATGTATATGTGTGTTATAAAACTGACTGTTCCTATAGGATTTTCCTTGATGATTGAGGAAAATCCTTATAGAAATGCCCAAAGGATAACCTTATCGCAGATCCTTTAACTATCTGCTATCACGTAACACAGGATTAACTGCATAACAGCATTCAGCAAAAGGAGTAGTAAAATGAAGCAGTGTTAGCCCCCTCTTTTTACATTCTATAGGACTTTTAAAACTTTTTAAAATCAAGACATATTTACTTTGCACATGCAAAGCTCATCTTTTAAATTCACTACCACTTCCCCATATGCTGTAAAGGGACCAGAAGAGGTAAAAAAAAAATGCACTGCAGTTCCCACAGCAGAGTGCTTCTGGCAAGTAAAAGGGCAATTTCAGGCTCCTGATGTTCTTGTTTTGGCCTTCTTCATCACCACTTTATTGATGGAAAGAAGGTGATTTACTGGAAAAAATAAAACAGAAGGAAAAAAAGAACGTTTTGTTTTATGAAATATAAGGGAATTTTCCTATGGGTTTCTCTCAGCTTTCAACAAAAAACTACAACAATCACTTGTGTTTACAATTGAAACTGCTAACTTGAGAGTCTAACTAAAGTGCTTTAACCTGAACCGATATGAGTCACACAACATACCCGTGTCCACAGATCACAAGCATGGCTGGTAGCCTTGCAAAATTACTTTCTCTCTGGTGCTTATTTAACAATCACACATTCTGTACAAAAAAAAAAAAGGGTGTGAAAATGTTTCTCAGTCTCTCAGTGTTTCTACTTCAGAAATACTGTCAAAGCAAACCTTTCTCTCTCTCTCTTCAGTGGTACAATTTTGACAGAACCAGTAAGAAGACATCCAATGTGTGGATATGCCAGATTTGCATATGAAAATATAACCTGTACTCCTGGCTTGACTTGAGTTTCTGCAGCTGTTTCCCATTGACCATACCAGCATTAATAATGGAGAGAGAAGGACACACAGAAGAGGATACACACATCCCAATACAGTCTGATTTATGCCTACAGCTCAATATCCTTTGACATCTATATTTAGCGCAGCAAGGACGACAGTCACACACACGTGTAGGTGACTCACTGATGATGGCCTTTGACGTAACAAGCTATTAGAGAGTAAACAGGGATTGGTATCTCATACCAATCAACTGACCCCTTGATTTCTAAAGCCTGCCTCTCAAAATGCCATTTGAGCCTCCTCATGATAGGTACTGTTGAATGAGCAGGTCTGTTCTTCCCCCAAGGCCAGAGCAGCTCCTCAGGTACCCCTCTCCCTGCCAGGAGCAAGGGAAAAGGAGTAAGGGCCCTGGGAACACATACTGGCCAGAGACTGTTATTGCCCCACATCTGCCTTCTCTCTGGTATCGTGTTCCTATCACCCAATTCATGTTATTCTTGACAGAGGCTACTTGTGTCATTGCCCTGAGTCCTTAACCCACATAAAGGAAAGGAACACAGCACTGGATGGCTGCCAGAAGGACTGCTGTGGGAACTCCCCCAAGCTCAACCTGGCTGAAAAGGATAGAGAATGAGAAAGACTTGCATGTGCACTCCTTGCTCCATGAGTGGCAACAGCTGAGCCAAGGCACAGCCTGAAGTCCAGGTCCTCCATTGCCCGGGTCCGAGCAGGAAGGATGAGAGGAGCAGGGACAGCGGCCTCTGAAGAGTAATTATTTTTTTGTGGTATACCACCAGGTCATAGCCTGCTCTGGTCCAGTGGAGATAGCACCTGCCAACTTGCTTTCCCCACCCAGGGGAGCAAGGGGCTGTGCCTACCTGAGCCTCTGCCCACACTGCATTGAATCAGACCCAGGAACAGGAAAGCACTCCTGTGCTGGCAGGGCAGGAAACAGCCCTAAAATTACAGAGGAGAAACAAGGGCACAGCAGAGAGGAGGCACGGGAGAAGGTGGCTCATGCCCTGCACCTCCCTGATGGTTGCATTTGTTTTGTTGAAATGTGTTTGCCAGTAGTTTGCAACACTCATGTTTGTAAATATACATGTTACAGAGTATTAACCATATACTTAACAAGTGTGCAACTAGGGACAAAAACAGCAGCAAATTTTTCTTGCTTTCTCTGTGAGCAGGAAAATGTAAGAGAAGCATAAGGGTGAGAAAAAGTTAAAATTCAGGAACAATATTTTTTTTTTTCAGATAGAAGAGGCAAAGTCAGCTCTGAAGCATATAAAGTCCCTTGTTCTTTATAAGCCTCATACAGGCTTGATGAAACAAATCATAAACCCATAAAAAACTCATAAGCTGCAACCCCAAATATAAACAACATCACAAAAGAACCTCTCAAATAGAAAGTGCTTCAGGAAAAAAAAAAAAACAACCAAACAAACCCCCGACCAAAAAAAGCTCCAAAACTTTGGGTTTTGAAACCAAGTTGCCAAAATTTTGTTATCACTGAAGGAAAATCAGTTTCATCTCTGCCTCTGACCCACATTTCCTCCACTTTTAAATTATACTTTGAATAGGGACCCACCACTGGAGATAGCATATGATAGTGAACCTGCAGTGGCAACATCCACCCCTGAGTTTTCATTCTGCACAGACAGCAGTGGGTTGGATTCCTGGGGTGAGCCCCACAATACCCTCCTACCCAGCTGGCATCCCAGGTGAGACAGTTCATCCTGAGTCAAAGTCTGCATCATCCCATCTTCAGTGCCCTCACTAATTTCGAGGGATGGGCCAGCATCTGACCTCACTGTTACTGATACTGATCATATGTAACAACCATTTTTGCACAACCCTCCCAAGATTTACATTGCCAGAGCTGGGAGTTGAATCTAGCCCTAGAAGAGTTATAGGAGCCTCCTGGAAAAATGATGACCATTCCTGTTCCTGTTAATAGCCTTTACAGCAGGTCAGTGTAGTCAGAGAAACTCTTTCTCTACTGGGAGCCTCCACTAAATCCATTCATATCACTTTGTCAATGTATCTAGTTCTTAAGACAAAGGCTTGGGGTTATAACAATGACAAAGTAGGGTGTTCCAATGACCCCTTGGACTCAACACATTTTTCCAGGCTTTGCTGAGGCTTTCAGGCAGTCAGTGAAGAGATGGCAGAAAGCAGAAAAGCTAATGTAGGTCATGGGCATTGCAACTCTGATGAAAAGCTACAGTACTTTCATTTCTAATTTCATCAATGTAAATGTAAACCTCAGGCCTCCACAGTAAAAACCTGGAGCTAGTAAACACAACAGTCAAGTGAACTTGGGGACTACTAACCTACATCTCTCCAAGTTGAAGTCATTCTGTTTGTTCCCAAATCTCATCTGAAAGCAGTTAATGAAGATGCTAGTGGAGGTATGTCATATAGACATAGCATGAAAATAATTGTATCTCCAACTGCCTTACTCCTTTGATCTGATCAAATCAATCAATGATTATGACATTTAATAACTTTACACTTAAAGGACATAAGTTCTTCAGCTCCAGGAAGCTCCCTGAAGAAACTCATAAATGTTATTTATCTAGACAAGTGCTGCTTTTATAAACTGCTTAGCAGATAGATATTTGTTTATTTAACAGGACACAACACATCACAAGTAACAGATCAATAAGAATACTTTACTGAAGCTACCTTTGCATCTGCATCTGCAGAAAGCCTATGCACCACTGTAACTTGCTCAGGTCTCTCTCCAAGTGCAAATGCAATTTGTAAACAGTCTTGGAAATAATGTCTGTCGGATCTTGAAAATTATTTAAGTTAAAAATAACGCAGTCACTCAAAATGAAACACAGAAAATGCAGGGATTGGAATCAGCATGTTATTTTTCTATCTATCCGCCCTAAAAGACATTCCAGCAGACATTGCTCCCTTCCAGCCTTCTGCAATACGACCTCAGAAAATGATGTTGCTACAACTGTCAGTGGATTGCAAAACACAAACAAATAAAAACTGCTCTGATTTTCCTGAGAGCATTCCCAGCCAATATAGACATGAAAGATTTTCCAGTGGGGCAGAGTGCAATTTTAGGAAGAGGGCAGCAAAAAGTAATGTACAAATAGGCCCTTATAGCTAGGGCTTGGTGATTGCCTTATGGAAAACATCACTCCGTAACACTTTCAGTGCCGGAAAACATTAAATTATCCTGGAGGACACCAAACTGGGAGATTGCCTGAAAAGCATGATAATTTACAACATATACCTACTACCCTTCTCTTCCATATCTAAAGACCTAAAATTATATAGAGACATCAGAGCAAGCCAGCAACACCACTCGTGGCCTACTTGATTAAAAGGGGATACTGGTACCAGTGGTATTGCAGTAATGGAACTGTGGAATAAGACGTCTTGCTTTCAAACCTTGTGAATGCTCAGGTGAAAGAGAAGGGAGCAAACTGAACTCAGGAAAAAGGACATTTTGGTAAAGAAGCAAATGAAAGAACATCTTCCAGCATCCCTTACTGAAGAAAAATCAGGTCATTTGGAGAACAACTGCTCTGACTGGTCCTGCAGTACTTTTTGATGCATGATATCAAGCACTGCTTGATGTATGTAATAAAATCTTCAAGGACATCTGACCTTTGCCTATTGCTGAGAGGGCAAGTGACAAGGGATGCTAATGGAAGTGCTGTAGTGAACCTGGACCTAATTCTTGATCAAGAGAAAACCAGAAAAAAAATGGGGCAATCTTGTCATAATCTTTTCAATTACCTCTCTAAACCAGAGCTCTACCCAACAGCCAATTTCCTTCTTAGTCAACTGGGAATCGGGTCAAAACAAATACAGAAGTGTTTCAATAACAGGAAGCAGTTCTGAGTAGCTAGGACACAGGTTTACATGCTGCAACATCCTTTTAAGATGATGCTTTGTCACTTGACCAACATGTCCACTGGAAGAGAAGGTAGGATTAGCTGCCTATGTTATCAATTATGAAATGGCATTTTCATGAACTAAACCTTACCACTACTTACGCAAGAATTTTTGCTCTTCATTCCCAGTGGAAACTTCAGTCCCCAGAATAATCTGCTAATAAATTCCCCAGTACTTTCAACCTGTCACAATTCCCATGCCATTGACCAAGACCTATAGCTTCTCCATTAAATCTGGAATAGTTTCACTTGAAATCAGTCAGAGCAGTTCCTTTAAAGCAGACACTTTCTAAGGTAAAGGAAGAGGCAAACTGGCCTGAATCCAACTAAAATTCTAAGTACATTAAACAAAATGAGAAATATTTCATGCAATAAACCAGCAGAAGTAATTTTCTAATTACTATCAGAATTTACAGGATCCAATGTGGACAAAATTTAAGAGGCAGGATGACATTCCTGAACCTGTAGTGGAAAAAATGGGACAGAGGAATGCAGTAAAACCTATACAATTACCAATATGCATTCCTCCACTAAATATCACAGCTCAGCTGTTTTTTTGCTGTTTCCTGCAGACATCCCATTGCAGTCCTGAACTAGCCTGAAACAATCAGAATAAACCAGTAGGAGTGGCACAAAGCAGTACAAAGTACGTGGCATTTATGTAGCTTATCTCTATCCTGTCAGCAATATGTTTGTGACAGCTTGTCCTGGCTTTCCACCTCTGCCTACAGCTTCACGCTTGGTACAGGCCCCTTTTTCTCTCTCTTGAGGTGGCAGGACCTGCCAGCTCTCCCAAACTAAAGAGTCTGGGTCTTTCTTTTTGCTTCCAGCTCTGAGGGTTTGGCTGACTGTATTCTGCCCTTAGCCACCCCCTCACCTAATTAGATGGGATACTAAACTGCTTAACAGTATTTCACTTTCCATCACAGTATAAGACCAGGTTACTGAAGGATTAGCAAGTATAACACTAAAGTGTTATATATACAAGAGAGTTGCCTGTCCTAGTCTCTGCTAAATGTTGTCACAGGGGACCTGTTAAAAGATAGGAGATGCCAAAAGGAAAGAAATCACAGACAATCAAAGTGATATCTGGACTATGGTGGAAGTGGCTGCATACATGACCCCATGTGAAGGAAAAGGAGCATTACCAGGAGAGAGCAGTGATTCACATCCAGCTCTTCTGGACAGGTGGACTATTGGAGCAAAGCAAGACCATAAATATGAGTACATTTTTAAAAAATTCACAAATATCAACAGTCAGGACTTAATGGCTATGATCACTGAGGGGCAAAAAGGAGAAAAATGTTATTGCAAATGAATAAGAAAGCCTCTTAGCATGTCAGTGATACTGCTTCAGATTCTTTTCAAACAGGAAGCAGTCTCTCATGAAGGCAGAGAAATCAAATAAGTTATCTAACCTTTGTTCCCAAAGGTCATATGACCAAAATTTTTTTTACTTCTCCAAACATATTCCGTTGGCTATTCTTCTTCTTAATTGGATTGCCCACAACTGATTATCTCCGTCACTTGTGGATTTTGCTCAAGTTTCTCTCCATGGCAGGTTTACTAACTTATGGCTGGCCTATAAAGAGGTAAAAAAATATCTGTTCTACTAAAAATCCAGGCTCCTCCTAAATTAATTTCTCTATTACATAGTTAACATAGTAAAATACCCTCTATTCTCATCACCTATGCTTACCACCTTTTTTTCATGTGGCTGTTGTAAGAGCAGCAGCAAATCTGCCTCTTGTATCTGCCCACTGTTTCTGCCATGTTATGATCAGATAACATATGCTCTCTATTCCCTCTGCAAAGGGAACACAAGAATCCCTTCGCCCCTGTGTGCGGGATCTGGTAGGTAAGAGAGAGGGAAAGAAAATGATCTTCCCAAAGATACTATTTTCCCAGAGGATGCCCTGAGGTGATCCAGTGCTTTGCAACTCTCCCAACCAAAGCCTATGCCAGCAGCTGAACCAAAAAAACCACCCAGGCCCTAGTCAGCCCCACTGCACCTGGTGGCTCCATCACACAACTCACACATGCCAAGACTGAGCATCTTTGATGCCTTCTTGCTAAGCCCACATGATTCAAGTGCCTACTACAGTCTCCATGTGTTGGGCACTCCAGTTTCTGGGCATTAAACACACGTTAGCAATAGCTTGCTTTTATGAGCCTCTCTCCTCCCCGAAGGTAAATGCTGTCTCTTTGAGGTTGGTAAGGATCAACACAATTGCGTAATTGCCACCCAGTTAACCTAAATGCCCAGAGAAAACCTGTAACACTGTGTATTCAATAAATTCTTCCACTTCCACGATACCCTACAGCAAATGGCAGATGCTAAGGTTTACTGCTTTTGGTTTTGTTTCTTCTTTAGCTGTAGCTTGTTTTGACAGTCAGGAGTGTAAGCACACTATAAATGCATATCAGAAACTTCAACAATTACTCTGCATCTGGACCAACATTTCACTTCAGCGTGTTTTCCAAAAGGCAGTCTTGGAATTGAAAACACCGAAGGACAAGAGTTTACTCATGTCCTAGGGACCTACACCAGTGATTTCCCTCCCGTCCCATTGTAAAGGGCTTTCTACTTTATTTTGATTTCTCTAGCTCATTGGGACTGAAGTACATTGAAAACGAAAATATTTTAGAGACCTTGACCTGCACCAACAACTGACAAGCGGCCCCTATGTTTGCCTGCATCTTGGCTGCAGTACTGCTGTTGAGGTCAATCTGTACCAGCACTGAGAGCCAGGGCAATTTGCTTTGCTTCTTTGCGTCTCTGAGCTTCTATTTCCAGTTAGCACAGTGCAGGGGTGCACTGGCTCACATGGACGTGCCCAATGCAGCCCCTCATTTTTGCCCTTCCCACTAGGCTGAATCACCAAGCTGGTTGCATGTGCAAAGAGACGAGTGGCAGAGAGAGATCTCTGAGGAAAAATATTCGAGTCCTCTGTCTTTTGCCAAGAAGGCACAACATCCACATTCAAAGTACATTTCAGTTCAGCAGTTTCAGTTCCATTGGTATAACAGGCTGGGCCAAACAAGAACATATTCAGTTTGTGATTCATTGCAAATTATTCAATTTCAGCCTACAGTTTATACTTTAGTCCCTCTACCTGCCTACCAGCAAAAAGAATCAGCATCTCCCCACTTTAGGCGTTTAGCAATCCCACAGGACATTGGTGACTTGTTCAAAGATGTATCAAACCTGCCATTGCCTTTTGGGGACTGAATTCTTATGAATACAGTTTTGCACTTCTCACCCACATTTCTGAAAAATGCTGGACCTGTGTTATAGCACTCCACCCATCCTGCCCCACCCCTGGCAGCTTTTGCCCTAAATCAAACAAGGATACTAACATGGCTACAAACCAGATGACAGACCTAACTAGACTTTATTTACAACTGTGCCAGTCCTTATTACTTAAACAGTTTGTGCCTCTTTCTTCTTCTGTCTACTTAAGCACTGTGCTGATATACACCAAACTCCCTATGGCACTATAACACACTTTATTCATGTCTCAGTTGCGCTTGTTCGCTTGGATGGTGGAGGAATAAATCCCACTTCTACTCCCCACTCACTCCTGTTAAATAATACCAGCACTTCAGATAAAAACCAAATACTACTAATAATACTACTATTGTAACATGCTAAATGATCCTCTTAAATAATAATTAAAGAAAATGTATTTACTAAAAAAACAGGTGACAATGTGGCACCATGTAATTGAAATTTAACCCAACCACAGTGCTAAACTTGCATTCACAAAAAGATCATAAACCTTGAGTAAAAATATATTCAAATTATTTGGCTAAATTTGTTGCTCACAGACTGCTGTGACTTTTCTGAGAAGGCTCATGAATTGGTTCTGTTAGGCCTCCTCAAACCTACTAACAAGAGGATGTATTAATAAGCAAGAGTTTGGGAGTGACTTGAGACCAAGAAAAAGCTGCTAATCATGTGAATTTAGTGGTTGCAGTTATCCAAAAGAGCAATGTAAGAATGTTCTCAAGCAGGTCGTTCTCTTCCTCACCATGATATACTGAAGCATTTTAAACCATGCAGTTGTCCAAGTATAGGGGTGGCACATTAAACAACCTTCTGGCATACATCCTGCAGCCAAAATGAAAACGTGCAATTGCTGGTACTAAACCTAATCATCCTGCAGCCAATATAACTGAAAAGTGACAGAATACTGTCATGATGTCCTGGTATGGCTTATTCTTGTACGTTAATCCATTTTGGACAGTGTGAGCAGTCCTGGAAAACTTTCTGCATCTGAGGCTCCACGAACCCATCAAGACTAGGGCTCCTTCACACGAGGAAGGCTCCGTCACTGTTTAGTTGGTTTCCCAGCAAACCTTGTGAACTTTCTAAATTGTCATTTTGTATGCCTCTGGGCAAAATATAGGGCTCTGTTGTCCTTTCTGGAGCTGTCAATATGGGATAAAAAAAGGAGGAAAAGTGGAGGAAAAATGTGGAAAAAAACCCTGAAGGAAACTAAATTCAGGTCATGGCCGTGAGTCAACAAGCTACAGAGTGAAGGTGGGTCCTTTTCTTTCTCCTCAATGCCAGACTTGTTTAACAAGACTCACCTTGGTGAATTTTCTTTTATAATTAACAAATGAAAAGGAAACATGCTTTTCTCCATAAAAAAAACCCAAACCAAAATGCAGTTGTCTTTTGCAATTCATCTTCATTTTTAATAGGAAAAGGCTTTGTTTTCTCTGCTTAAGTAGAGTCTTCCTTTTCAGCCTTCTTAAATTTGGGAGGGAGAAGGGGAACAAGTGAGTGTCTTCAATGACTGAGGATTTCTGCATTCATATTAAATGGTAAATACTAACAAAATAACAGTCTCTAGCATGCAGTCTAGGACAAATCTATCACAACAAACACAGCGTGTGGCTGATCTCACAAGGTCTAAAAGACTATCTAGATCCTAAGCCTCTGCTAACCTCATATGCTTTAAATTTCTTTTTTTATAAAAAGATCTTTTGATGCCTTACATAGGCTCACTCAACTCTTCCCTGCTACATACCTATTAAAAAAAAAAAACAAACCTGGCAGGTTGCATTTCTGCTCATGTTAGGGGGAAGGTGAGGAAGATAGATAATCTCTCCCCTTTTCTTGGCACCAGAACAAACCCACAGACGCCAGCCACCACCTAGTGTAGGCAGGAACACGACTCCTAGTCATTAGGACATCCAGACTCTGAGACTCTGCTTTCCAAGTGCAAAAAAGTTTGCCTGCTTCAAAAATGGGGCTTGACAAGTTTGGGGAAAAAAAATAAAGACTAGGTAATGGGCTGTATGACCCTTCAGGTCCTTTAAAAAATTAAGCTGGGCTCGGGCTCTCCTGCCTGCAGCCCATCACTCCCTGGATGACTGTACTGAAAGTGATCACTGAGGACACAGATCCAGGAGAGGAAAAGCTTGATGGTGCTTGGTACAGCTGGGTGTGACATGTGAAGGCGGCAGACAAGTTTCACCTCTACCCTACAACAGAACAGATGCAAACAGAAGCACACAAACCTGGCACCTTTAATTTGCAGAGCTTCTCCCTTGCCTTCCAGCACTTGCAGTGCCAGCGCAATCCCCCATGCCGCCCCAGGCTGCAACGCTGGGACGTGCTGAGCAATATGTACACAGTGAAACTCTGACTGAGTCTCCTGCACAGCACCACAGCATAGAAACAACGATATACAGCCATCCTCTAAGCAGGCAACTTTCTACAAACCTCATCCTGAGGAGAGCTGCAGAGTTATCAGCAAGGAATGGAAATTGAGAGAAGGAATTAAAGAATTAAGCATTAAGAGACAGAGAGATCTGCCCTTGCACAGTCATACAGTGACAGTCTGCCCAGCCCAGTTGCTATATCCTCTTTTGTATCACTCCTGCATCCTTGTAGTTCAGTGGCAAAGGATGGTCTCTGTCCCCAGGGCTGCTGAAGACCAGGGCTATCTAAACTCCTCTGACACAGTGACCAGGAGCTGTGAGATGGCTTGGGAAATGTCTCATTAGTCTGGTCCCTGAGATGGGCTTTAGTGGCTGCATCTACTCAGGCAGCAGGATCAGCAGGGATCCCAAAGTGGTCCCTCTCAAGATATCCAGCCTGCCTCCAGCACATTGCTCTGTAGACCCAGGGGTTTTGGCTGCACCGATAAAAGCTGGTAGCTCAACCCAAAACAAATAAATTAAAATCAAGATTCCTTTGGGGCTGACTCATAGCAAAAGGGTAGTCTTTTATTGGCCTGTGCTTCCCTTCCCCCATGCGCTCGCCTCCCTTGCAGCAGAAGGATGAAGAACTGCAAGTTTACCCGCAAACAGGCTCCCACACCTCCTCAAGCCCTGCGTGGCTTTTCTCAGCACTCTGCATCACTGTAGCTACACAGTTTAAAGGGCTCCAGTTTGGAGGGCAACTGAGAGCCAAATGTTTAAACACCTCACTCAAAAAAGTTCACTGAGCTGTGCCCATGCACAGATTCCTCTTTCTTCTTTTCATTTGTTTTGCTGAAATGCTTTGCTGCATCAATGTGTTTATTTGGTCAACAATAGTGTGTTCCTGGGAATTAAACAGTAAACTATTTGCTAGCCCATTTCTAGTAAATATGTCACCTGTAATAAGAGCAAGTTTTTGTCTGGCTTAGTTTGGATCAGTGGCATGATTCTGTAGTGGTACCGCTACAGAATAAGAAGTGGATAAAGATTTCAGGGTTTGGCCCTACACACTGTGTGTGCAGAAATAAGAGAGAAAGAGAGCCTGGCTTTTAGAAATAACAATATTTATCTGAGCTGAAGTCTTGGTAACTGTAAGTTTTTACCAGCTGATGCTGACAAGTCTTCTGTAGTTTCAAACCCCTTCCCACGGACCTCCTAAAGGACAGCACTGCAATGCACTGATGGCACTTGGCAGCTCAGCCATTGCTGCAGCCGAGGCCAAAAGGGCTGAAGGGGAATTAACTGAGTCACTCTCTCACTCCAGGTCAAGTCAGCCCAGGTCACAGCTGAGGTGATGTGGAGAGACCAGCACTAATCAACCTGTAAGGGCTAACAAAGGGCTGCCAAGCTGGTGTTTGCTCCCAGTTGTCAATGTTGCTCCCAGTTGTCAATGTGCTTTTCCACGTAATTCTATAGCTGTGACCAGGAATGTATCAAGAAAAAATAGAATCATAGAATGTTTTAGGTTGGAAAATACCTTTGAGACCATTGAGTTAACCCAGCACTGCCAAGTTCATCAGTTAACCATGTCTTTAAGTACCACACCTGCACATCTTTTAAAAACCACCAAGGACAAGGACTCAATCACTTGTCTGGGCAGCCTGCTCCAGTGCCTGACAACCCTTTCTGTAAAGAAATTTTGCCTAATATCCCATCAAAATCCTCCTTGGCACAAGCCATTTTATCTTGTCCTATTAATTTTTACTTAAGGAAGGATGTCAAGAGGACAAAGCCAGATTCTGCTCAGTGGCGCCAAGCAATTGGATGAGAGGCAGTGGGCAGAAACTGGAACACAGGAAGTTCCACCTGAACATAAGAAAGAACTTCTTCACTATGAAGGTGACTGAACACTGGAACACATTGGCCAGAGAGGTTGTAGAGTCTTCTTCTCTGGAGATATTCAAAAGCCATCTGGACACAGCCCTGAGTAATGTGTGCCAGGGGACCCTGCTTAAGCAGGGAGGTTGGACTAGATGATCTCCGGGGGTCCCTTTCAATGCAAAGCATTATGTGATTCTGAGAAAAAAGGCCACGTCACCCCTCCCTACAACCTTATTTCACGTAGTTTTAGAGAGCAAGAAGGTCCATTCCTGAAACTCCTTTTCTCTAGACTAAACAACCTCTTCTCCCTCAGCTGCTCCACTTCCTGAAACTTGTATCCCAGACCCATCACCAGCTTCACTGACCCTCTTTGGACACACTCATAGGTTAGTGCAACTTACTGGGCAATGAGAGCAGGGAACAACCCTTGCTTAGGGCATAAGCTGGCAAAAAGTATCTATTTCTACAGCTGAGAAATACAGCTCAGCAACTCCAAGCCAAACATAAATTCTGCAGGCAAAGCTGTTCTACTGCCTGTCAAATAACGAAAGTAGTTGTATCCTGTCCTCTTTATCTGCACAGGCCCAGTGGGAAATAACAGAGTGAGGAGGCCCAACACTGCCAAAATATGTGGTGAAACCGCACAGAAGCTAAGAGAGACTGTACCTTTCACTGCCAGAGAAACGCTTAGACCTCGTCCAGAGCTCAGGGACATTAATGGAAAATTCCCTACAATTTCAGAGCACTTTGGAAAGGTTGCATATTAATTGGTAGACCCTGTTTTTGTCATTTTCCATCCCTAAGTCAAACGGCAAAACTCAACAGCTTTAACAATCTTCATTTCTTACTTCCTCAAGCCCCTCATCCAGTATTTTTTCTTGATTAAGCAACCCTTATTAGGGGACAGAACAGCTTTCAGTGACCTCTCATTCTATGCAACCTCTTCACAGGTACAGGTGCATTAAATTAGGGTTAAATTAAATTAAATATCTGTTCCCCTTCCCAAAGCGTTCAATTCTGCCTTTGTCTGACTGGGTTGGCAAGACTACCACTCCCTGTACGGGTATGTTGACTATATCTATATCGCTTACTAAGTGAAAAAGAAATGGTTGAAAAAGCTATTCCTCATCTGAAAAATTCACGTGGCCCAGCTGCCAAGATTGTGTTAAACAAAGTGTCTCAAGAGTGGAACTACGTGTCTGTCCGTGTTCCTGCTGTGGCCAACCGTAGGCATCAATTCAAGACATTTACAACCTTTGCACCCTTATAATAGGCATTAGCTAGGCATCAGAGGGGGATAGATATCACTGCAGGCTTGCTTTCCTGCTTCCTGGATGTCATCCTTGTGTGACTCCCGCTCACTGCACACAGGTAGCAACATCCCTGGTCCCACTGCAGCTTAGCTTCTTCTTGAGATGAACTGAGAAGTACCTAGGCTGCTGAAGAACATTCCATACAAAGTAAAAGCAAGTTGCACTCTACTAAATAAAAAATCCAATTTGTCTCTTTCTATTAATTTTTGGCTGTCCAGTCCAGCTGAGACCATTACAGTTCATTTCACTGGCATTCATGCCAGTATTACACGATTGTACTTGCATTGGTGCCAGGTTGTCTGCATTGTACAACTCCATTACACTTACTTTAGTGCGGGTTTCTCTAGAGTATGTCTGAAGAACAGAAATAAAACCAGAACTTACTGGAGCTAAAGTAACTGAGCTTCATCTTTGGTTTACAACAGCTCATTGGATACTGCATGTATGTTACATATGAAAGTACCACCTCATGAACTTCATTTGAGGTCACTTGAAGTAACCTCAGGTTAACTGTCCATGTATAAAATAAATATATAATTATAAATAAAATAAATATATATTTTCTATGTCTGCATCGTCATCTTAAACTTTGGAGATCCCCACCTCCTGCAACGTGTCTGTGTTTGCCACAGCCTAGAATAACACAAAAATCATAAATAAAGCCAAGAGGGAAAACTATCCTTTACCCCTAACTTCTCATACCTGTGAAAAATACCAGAGTCACATAAAGACATTCTAATATGCATAGATTCACAGTAATAACTACCCATACACAATACATTTCCTAACAGTGGACTGTTGGTAAATGCTGCTGACTTCAGGCCATAACTACTATATAAAGCGGTTCATCTACCTGAAATGCCTATGTAACCTTCTCACACTCTTCTCACACTCTTTTACTTCAGCCCAGAACAGACCAGTAACCTTTTACACTGTGATACAAAAATAGACTTGGCCACATTCCTATCCTTGCTTTTGAGTCCCTTCTGTGGGGGAATGCTGCCCAATGGAAAGAATTAGTAGAAACAGATTGACTTCTTCCCCTTTCTCTCTCCTCCTCAACACACTCACCCTAAGAAAGAGATAAACATACCTGGATTATAGAGCAATTAATTCATAGGGTCTAGGATTATAAATATGGTGCTCTTGGATGATTCTTAGCAAAGAACTCTCTCTTTGGGGTCAGCTCTCAATCTGTTCCTGGAGGGGGTTTGGAAAACCTTGAGACTTCTCTACAAACCACTTTTAGCCTACACCTATTCCTGAGTCTCACACGGAGCTGCTTCCTCCACTTACCCGCAACACATGTGGAGGAACAGGCTCTTTCAGTGGCCCAACTGAACACCTCTTGGAGCATAAATGGCCACATGACGAAGACAACTTAGTTTTTTATTCTTGAAGGCAGCAGATACCTCCAAGTGTGTGCTTACATCTTCACACCTCCATGTTGTCTGTGAAGCACATGCAGGTTCAAGAAGACATGGGAAAAGAGAGAGAACAGCAAAGACAAATAACAGTTCTCACAGCAGCATTGGAACCAGACCTGACTTGATGTGCTATACCTGGTATGGAAATTATGCGGTGGAAAAATTCACACACTCTGAGCAGACTAGAGTCACTGCAGTGTTGGGCTGCTAGGTTAGAACACAGCAAGCTAGAGCTGCTCAATCACAAACTTTCCTGTGATTTTGAGTAAATTAAAACTGACCATGTCCTTAGTCACAATCAGATGCCAAATTCCCACTAAAATCACCTGAACCTTGTGGGCCCTGGTCAGAATTCCTTGGTATACCCAAGTCCTACCTCTGCATATCCAAACTAGTCTTCATACTGGGTTGCATTTGGTTTCATTCAACTCAATGACAACCCTTCTTTCCCCACAACCTTTCTTATCTTCCATACTTTCTCATGTCTGAGGGAGCAAATAAGACACAAAATATTGCCCAAGACCCTTCCTCTACTCAAACACATTTCTGGTTATTCATTTCATTAATTGATTGTATGAGGGAACTGCAGCATCAAGCACATCCCATTTAGGACACATTTGCATTCTCCTTTTTAATACCCCTTCCTGATTTGCAATGTATTTTTCTCATTTAGAAATAGAATAACATTTCCTAACACAGACTGATTTATTCAGAAGCACACAAGTCAGTTGTCTTTACCACTGACAGATGCACTTCAACGTAATTAGTTTCATGACTATTAATGAAATAACTCATTTGAACTTTTGCCACTAAAATGTTAATGAGTAAGACCAGATAGTGGTTTGGTAATGGGATATAGATCCTTTTACAGTTTGCTAGTTCAGATCTGGCCCATGTCCACCATGACCAAAGGTCATTACTACCTGAAGAAGGTTTGATAATCTCCATGAGACAAGCTGGTAGCATTAAGCCCATGCTTAGCAAGAAACAGCCTTATAATTTGCTCTCAGTAGACAAGCAAAGTGGAGAAAGGTCACTGCAGTGTGCTTTTATGCAGCTGCAGTCAGAAAATTTCAGTCGTTAGGACTGTTCACCCACCAGCTCTCATCAGCAATGAATTCAGTGAAGGTATAGGAGAAATAATTTGAGTTGAAAAAGCTTGTGGATTTTCTGTGAAACATACAATTAGCCTCTCTGACTCACTGTTGCAGATTGTTTGCTTTTAGCACACTTGTAAAGAAAACAGGAAAAGTAAACAAATACGAAACCCATAAAAGATCAAATTTGGTCTTTCTAAGTTTTAGCAGTCTCTCATTAGGTTCAGAAAAGCATTTCAGAGGTGAACCATGTTATTCCTGGTATACTGTTCCCTCTTGCCAGTCCAGCAAACCAAAAGGTTAAGTGACCTTCAGTAGTGGCCAACATATCGCATCCACTCTTTTAAAAAATTATGCCCATTTGTTTGGGCATTGGTATAATTCAGCCCATACATAAGCACATCCCAAAATTAATAAATTCACCCTGACAGCACACCAGTGCAAGCCTTAAAATATATTGCCACCTCTTCACAGACAGTAAAATTTGACATGCACATGCAACAAAATTATTTGCTCAAGGACTTAAGGGAACTAAGACTTACTAAGTTTTCATGGGGAACTTGAGGAAGGGTAGGCACAACGTAATTACTCAAACAGAAATTCAATCACTGCGCTCAAGGTGGCAACCCTTCTCTGATAACTGCACATGGGCTCGACCGAGGTTATGTGTCTCACTAACAGAGTGATACCTTCGGCACCACATCCCTTAGCATTGCCATTTAACTCCTGCCTTTACACTGGGTCACCACACAGATGTATAATGAATCCTGAACAAGGACCCTCCTAAAGCACTGATTTTGAAAAAAAATAGGCAATGTATGCAACAAATGCAACTCCCTAGCTTACCTTAGCTTTCCCCTTCTTCAGTCTCCTAGGAATATAGTTTTATTTGGACTAGATTATCTTCTGCAAGAGATTACTGGAGGGAGATCTCACAAACCCTCAACATTCTTTTGGCCGTGGAAAATTAAATTAGAACTGCTGAGTGGCACCCAGGCATCTGATGAATTAACGACAGGTACAATCTTTCTAATGTATTTATGGGCTGTGGTCTTCAAATGTCCATGTGTCCAGATGTAGGACAAATGAAATGCTTGCAGGGTTATTTAATTACCTTTTAAAAACAATGATCAAGACTGAGCTTTCAGTCATATCATATAAGATAGTAATTCCAGCTTACTCTTTTTTTAAAGAATTGCAGCTTGGGTAAAAATCAGTCACTCCCCTGGGCAGTTGCCATGTATTTACTTATACATATACAGATGACCGGGCATCAGCAATTGACAATACATGAAACAGCCAAGAACAAGTTACTAAGCAGTGTTGTCTTAGATGTCACAGGGGACAGTGACTATACATTCCTACAGCTTTCAGATGCCAAGATCTGGCAGTCAATCTGATTTTAGAGTAGGGCTGCTCAATACTTTTTGCAGACTGTCATAAGGTGTTTCTGACTAGGAACTTACTGGGAAGTCACTTGGAAAACCTTGAGACCAGTAAATACCCAAGGTTAAACATCTCACTTCATGCATGTTTCAAAGGGAAACTTTCACATTGCATTCCGTAGCCTTAAGTCCACAGTTACAGATCTGCTCACAAGCACTCTTTTCCCACCATTTCCAGTTTTCACACAAATATGTGCAGCAATGAATGCCATGCATAAGCTCCAAACAAATAATTCATTAATTAGTTAAGAACCCTCCAAGGCCCACACCACACAAGCAGACATGGGTTTTGCCCAAGTTACACGTGCAACCTGCAGTAATAACCCAGCTGCTCCGTGCTTTCATTTATGCTTCTCCAGCTGCAGTACTTGTGTAAACTTCTGGCTGCGCATGGACAACCTTCCTCAGTACAAACCTCAACACCAAAAAAGGCTCCAACAAAAGACCCTTGAAAAACTACAGTTTCTTGATGAGTGGCTAGTATTTTTATATAAGAAGCCACAACACACTCAGTGTTGTCATCGTCACTACAATCACATTCAAATTATTTGCTTATTGACTTATATTTAATCTAAACAGAACTGATGGCAGCTTCTGAAACCTACTGATATTACAAGGCAAAGGTAACAGAAGAATTACCTCAATGTAGCAAAACCAATTCTGTCTGCATTCAGAGACTCAACAGAAAAAAATATAAAGCTTTGATTCTCTAGAAATGGGGCACTTCATTCTGTATTTACGTTTTTACTCAAACAGAAAGTTATGGCACTGTTGTACCACTGACAGATCTTTTTTCTGATGGCGGCAACAATTTATTTATTATTTTTAAGTATTTATGATTCTTCTGAAGCGGGATCTTGTGCACTTCATAGTGACATTCCTGAAATAACTTTGACGAAGAAATAATGAGCCTCCCTTTACTTTACAGGTTCTCTAATACAACGTAATCAGCTTTACAAGGCTTAGCTAGTCTCTGCTGACCTAACGGCACATTTTACTCCTACAATAAACTAAAATAAGTAGCCTGATTCCACAACAATTGACTAATTAACATAGTGATTTTGTTAGTTTCTTACGAAAAAAAAACAATCCTAGTCTTTCAAAAATCAGTTATATGAAGTAACAGGAGAGGAGATTACTAGAAAGAGAGACAGAGAAACAGACACAGACATATCTCAGTAAGCAATTCAGTGCTGTTCTAAGGTTGTTGTGTGAGGTTTGGTTTTGGTTGCTGGGTATTTTTTTAATATCCAGCAATTTAGCATAGTTTTTTTCTGTGCCTCTGCTTCCTTTTCTCAAGTGCAGACGCTGTGTTCGAATCCCTGTTGGCTGCTGTATTAGAGTGCTTGTCAATCAGCACTGTGGTGTTTATATGGGATCTGTCTGCTCCTGAGTCACTGTGTCCCTGCAGAGAGCATGAGGTCACTTGCTTCTAGATCAGAGCACCCGCAGGGACAGCCCTCAGCTGAGCCAGACTGTGGCAACGTCTTTTACATAAGAGGCAGGTTCCTCTCCTCTGCCCAATGTGAACTGTCCTGTCTCTGTTCCAGAAGAAGCCAAATAATGGGCTTTTTAATAACACATGCATTCAGGAAAGGTAAGCTTACAACATTTACTGGACTCTCATCACTACCTGGACCATCTATGTCTCTTGCACTATGCAAAAATGATATATACGTACTGTGTGCATATGTGCGTGCATACTGATATTGGGAAGTACTGAGAGGCATTTAGTTGGAACAAACCCCAAAACTGTTTTCTCAAACACAGCCCATCACACCTTTTGATGGTAGACAGCATTTAGACCCGATGCCCCCAGTCTACTTTTGTTTGCCCACAAAGGAATCAGCAAATGATGCTTTCAAATTGCTATCATTAAACTCTCAGAGCTGGTGCCTTATGGAAAGAAACCTAGGCAGCACTCAATTCAGTTCAAGCTATTGGGCAGAAAATTACATGTTGATGCAAACTTAGTTCACAAGGGTTTAATCATTTCCTTTTCAAGTATTTAGTTTTATCTGAAAATTTGGTTTCTGAAACTCAAGTGGCAACTCTGAACAGCAGTATTTGATCATAAATTCTGTCATCCTCTGGTTTTACCCACTGCCAACATTTTTTGATTTCAGAAAAAGAAATGGTTTGCTACCCATAACCAAAGTTCAATGGCCTCAGTATTTTTTGATTTCTCCTTTTCAGAGCTTCATTTCTGGCTGATTAATTTGGTTAACGGAATAAGTAAATGAATGTGATAATACAGTGGAAAAAGAAAGGCAATGGTATTCATAAGTATTGTTACATCCACAGCATGTAATAAAACTATGCAGGTAAGAGACTGAACATACATTTAAGCTGATCCTGTAAACAACAATGAGCAAGAATAAAGAAAGGGATGCATCTTGTCTCCAGCAGCTGTTTATGTGACAACAAGCCTTACCTCCCAGAGATACCACCATTAACAATGGTAACATGTGAAATGGTACAAATAAAGTGTATATGGCATTTAGAGTAATATAACTTTTTAGCTTTGTTTCACCACTGAAATTCCAGAAACTCTGCATTAAAGCTTTTACTTAGGGACTGATAAGAATATATGCTTTTTCTAAAGATGCAACTATCTCAAGAAGAACTGACAGAAAACACTTAAGGAAAGAGCAAAATCTTCCTAGCTGCCAAAATGTTTTACAGTAGTCTCATTATGTAGGTTACTAATTTGTTCCAGTGCATAATCAGACTTCAGTGCTCACTATTTTCTTTCCTTTCTAGTGCTAAAATGATGATTTCGGATTAAATCATCAGATAAATGCTTGCATTTTTCCTCAGAGGGCATCTTCTGTGACCTTTGAGTCATCGGAGAGCTCTTCCACAACTTTTCCTATCCTCGTGATAACACTGTCAATGCTGGATACATTCATAATATTTTTTTTTCAATATGCCTTTGCCTTTATTACATGTTTGTCTCTTTGGACATTGACTTGAACACGTTCCATGCAAGGAAAACCCCAACCTCTCTATAACAGTAACAGCAGATGCACCAGCACATTCTTCAAAAGAGCTGCTTGGAATCATTGGACCTCCAGAAACACTGGATGTAACCTTAAATGCTGGCTGTGGGCATTTGGTATCTCTACAAGCCACTTTACAAACAATTAAAAATGACCAAAGGAAGCTGGAATTTCTTCCTTCTTGGCTATAAAAAAGAAATCCCAAAGCACTGGGAGGCTAAGCAGCACAAGACAAACTGCAAAATGGTTAAGTTACCCACAAATGTTTGACTCGTGGTCATTCGCAGCCCTTGGGAAGAAGCATCAAAGAAGAAAAGCTCAGGATGGCTACAACTAAAAGTACCACCTAAGACCGTAACCACTGTTTCATCAGAAGTAAGCACCAAGGTCCAGAGGAGTGCCAAATAAATTGCAGCGCAGCACCTGCTTAACATGTGTTTTACATACCCTTCTTGGGATAAGAGGGTTAAAGAATCAAAGGAAGTGCTGTGCAAACAACTCACTATGCAATTTTGAGGTGAAATTTTAATTGCACGAAAATAAAGGCCTTTGGCATTATCATTACAAAACCAAGTTTATCTTTGTCCTCTTGCATGTTTGAATTGCTCTTGATTGTGCAAGTGAACAAAACACCTGGTTGCGCAAGTTCCAGTAAGGTGACATTTATTCAGCAAATATATTTAAGAAACCGAACCTCTAAAATATTAGATACATAAATGTAATTGTTTAGTTTCCTGTAATTACTCTAGGCTTTAATTTAAATACCATCCCTCCAGTACAACTGTATAAAAAAATGAATTCTGCACTATGTGCATAGATGCAAAAAGCATTCTTTTCTATAGCTATGCATGTATTATCAATTAAAATGTATTAAAATCTCATATTTCATGTTGGATGATCATAAAAGGCTTTTTAATGAAAACTTACGGGGCAGAAGCAAAGTGGCACTTCACACAGAAACTTCTAAGCCCAAGCACTGCATTTGCACACACATATCTCAATCATACGAAGAAAAATCATCTTGCCAAAGAGTACATGTATCACCAGCCACACATATAAATGTTAAAAAATTCATTTTAAGTTAGAACATGTTTTTATTTCTTTTTTACCTTTCTCTGGCTTATCAAGCATTTTTTGGCAATCATCCCCCTCCTGTACCATTTCATCATTCCTCCATAAAAATTGCCTTTCAAAAGTTTACACACAGGCATGCATCCATCCATGCAGCACAGCAACATATTCTGGATAATCCAGATGAATAATTCAACAAGTATCAAAAAACCCTATAGATTTTAATTGCAGACTTACAGGGGGAACTTTGAGAACAATTGCCTGTGCCTTGCTCTGAACTAGCACTACACAGCTCTGGAAAGATCTTGGTCATCTTGGGTAATTCCAGAAGCTTTCAGGTTTCTGTATATGCAGTCAAATTCCTCCACTGGATGCCTCAGAACTAATGCATCTCTGATGTCAAACTGAAGTACAATCCAATTCTGAGATCTTCACCAGTGGTAAAACTTACCAGTGGCATCTTGAGTAAAGTCTGACAGCACTGGAACCTGCTTCTGGTCTCACCTTTTCTCAGTCAAGAGAATGGACACGCATTTACAAAAAGAAAGCCGAGACGGATGTACACCTGCTGCTCTGCTTTGGTTACTGCTACTAATTATGCACAAATTCCTTGAACTTTCCAGGGTTTCTGGATCCCCTGATGTCCCAGTTTCATTTTGCTGGCACTTACTAAACTTTAAAAGGACTTGCCTGCTTCAGGTGGTCTTTTTCACTTTGACTTGAAGCTGCATCATTACTACTGTGACATGGCAACAAACAGAAAGCCCCAAGGCAAGCAGTGCAGCTCATCTCACATTGCTCAGAGGATTATACATGGTCATGTTTATTTGTGCAACACACACAACTTCATGTGTGACCAAAGGGCAGGGGCAGGCAGCTTGAGTTGCCCAACAATGCAATGATGCTACCTGCAGAAGCCATAATCATGATGATATTTCCCTGGGAATGCCTGAAAGGAGGACAGTGCCAAGCTCATACCATCCCATCTTCCTCCCACGGCTGGCAAGAGGGGTACAATCTCTCTGCAACTCCTCTTGCTTAACTAAGTACTGAATCCAGCCCTCAGGGTTTTTTGATAGCAAACTGAGCTGAAACACCTTTCATTACACAAGGCAATTTGGCTGAATCAGTTCCTGGCAAGTGTGTGTGTGTGGGCATTAGGTAAAGTCAATCACAGAATGAATAAGGTTGGAAGAGACCTCTGAGATCGTAAAGTCCAAACTTTGACCAAACACCACCATGTCAACTAGAACATGGAATGAAGTGCCACATTCAGTCTTTCCTTAGACACTTCCAGGGCTGGTGACTCCACCACCCCCCTATGCATCCTTTGCCAGTATTTGACAACCCTTTCTGTGAATAAATTTCTCCTGATGTCCAAACTGAACCTGGGAGAAGAGGCTGATCCCCAGCTAGCTAAAACTCCTTTTCAAGGAGTTGTTGAGAGTGAAAAGGTCTCCCCTGAGCCTCCTTTTTTCCAGGCTAAATAACCCCAGCTCCCTCAGCCACTTCTCATAGGACTTACTCTCTAGACCCATCACCACTNACATTCAGTCTTTCCTTAGACACTTCCAGGGCTGGTGACTCCACCACCCCCCTATGCATCCTTTGCCAGTATTTGACAACCCTTTCTGTGAATAAATTTCTCCTGATGTCCAAACTGAACCTGGGAGAAGAGGCTGATCCCCAGCTAGCTAAAACTCCTTTTCAAGGAGTTGTTGAGAGTGAAAAGGTCTCCCCTGAGCCTCCTTTTTTCCAGGCTAAATAACCCCAGCTCCCTCAGCCACTTCTCATAGGACTTACTCTCTAGACCCATCACCACTCTTGTTGCCCTTCTCTGGACACACTCCAGGAGCTCAATGTCTTTCTTGAAGCAAGGGCCCCAAAACTGAACACAGCACTCGAGGTGTGGCCTCACCAGTGCTGAGTACAGAGCCATGGTCCTGCAGGTCACAATATTGCTGATATAGGTCAGGATGCCATTGGCCTTCTTGGCCACCTGAGCACATGCTGGCTTATGTTCAGCTGCTGTCAACCAGCACTCCCAGGTCCTTCTCCACTGGGCCACTTTCCAACTAGTCTTCCCCTAAGCCTGTAGCGCTGCATGGGGCTGTTGTGGCCAAAGCGTAGGATCCAGTGCTTGGTCTTGTTGAACCTCAATCAACACATCTCTCACAACCAAGGGTATCATTAAGAGGGAAATTCCCAAATGGCTCAGCCCACAGTTTTACACAGGAAATGACATGGAAATAGAGCACCATATTTCTTCTCTAACTGTTTCCTGTTTACATGAAACTCACTGTTGAAGGGACCCTATAAAGGCAAACCCCATAATTGCAAAGAGCTTCCCAGGTTAATCAAGTCTGCAAAGAAAGGTCCAGACCATGCTTCATACACTGTTCTCCTCTTCCAAATTCTCCCTGTCCTGGACTCCAAGGAAGAGGTGTAAGAATATAAGACCCTTTTCTACTGACTATTAAGCTAATTTAGGTTTAGCCATCTTTACACTTGGGAGCCATGAGGAGTGATCCAGAAAGTTTAGACAGAATACAGCAAACTCCTTCTGGTCTTACAGGAAAGAGTAGCTTGAAGTTCCTTGCAAAGAAGATAATTTTCTAAGCCTTTGAGATGTTGATCAGGAAGTTTTAATGATTTTTTTTTCCCCTGGACTCATTCTCCAGTCTCCCTGCTTATTTTCCAGCTATTTTAACTGCCTCAACCATACTGAATTGAACTAAATCTAATACCATGTGATCATCCTAACAATAACTAAAAAGTACAGGGCAGGCCAATTAATTCACTATGATTTTCTAAAATTACTTCAGAATTTGCCTTCTGTGAAGACTGTGCCTTGAGCATAAAAACATTGCAAACCTGTGATTTTTCTTTCCCTATGCAGACACTGAAATGGAGAGAAGAACAGGTGAATCTCTGCACAGTTCTGCAAGGACGGGGCTGGGGAAAGAGTATACAGTGTTTACATGAGTTTGTAGCTGAGTCTGCCCACCATTCTTCTACTGCTAATAGGGAGTAAGAAACTGCATTACTGTAATGCTATATTGGACACTAGTGCAATCGCACTAACCTGTGCAGGTTGCTGCATCACCTTTTGTTACTGAAGAATAGCTTATGTTAAACTTCAGATATTATTTTATTACCTTCTAAAAGGTTACCATTGAAATACAGAATTTGTCTACACAGTTAACTCTGATGTGAAGTCCCATGCTGAGCATCCAGATTCACACACATCACATGTTGAAGTGTCAATGCTCTCAGGAACTTAGCTATCTGATTTTGCCTTACTTGATCTGTAGGAAAACCTTTGCTTTGGGAAAAGACTACTGTGCCTGTATTTGGTCTGCTACACCTATTGTATATTAGGACAGCTGTTATGGTATCATCTATGGAGAGCAAAAAGAAGATACACTAAACAAGAAAAGAAAGCCTTGGTGTCTACAGCAAAATTATTATTTTATAACTGATAGTAATTGCATTAGACACTAACTGTTAATAGGAAAAAATATAACCATCCACAGAATAACCTAAAGACAAGAGACCTTTCTTTGGAGACCTTTTTCTGCAAACTGAGCACATTTCACATCTCATTAAACGTGAAATGGCCCTGTGCTTTTTGATTCTGTAAGATTCTGTACTTGATAACTTATTTTCTAGTTACTTGACTTAAAACTTGGTCCTGATTTACAAATCCTCTTGCAGAAAAAGTAGAATGCTGAAAACTCTGCTACTGTATTTCATACCACATTGTTTAAATTTAAAAATTAGGTCTCCCCCATTAACCTCTTGTCAGACTTAGGATGGCTACCCAAGCAACACCAAAACTACTGTACATAACTGGAGAAGTTACAGAACAGAATTATACACACAAAAGAAGAGTAACAGCAGTTGCTCTATATTTTGCTTGGAAAAAGTAACACTGGAAGGTCTGAAACCTTCTCTGAATTCAATGAAATGAACTCATCTGAAGTTTAAAATATACAGCACGTTGGGATTTTAGACCTAGTTCACATTCACTGTAGGAATTAATCAAAATCAAAGATTTTCAATATTCAAAAACTCTAATATAGTTGAAACCTGGGCCTGAATCTTTCACTTTGTGCTTGTAGATAAGCTGGATCTTCATCCTGAGGTAAACTGGAAGCAGGTCCCAGAGTGAGAGAGAGGGTACTACCTCATGCAGGACCATAGTCCAGGCTGGTACCAAATAAAATGTGATGCTGTAAAACACAAGAGTACACACAATGCATAGCGAAATGGAAATAGGTTTACCCGCGTGTATCAGTGACTGAGGGTGCAGTAAGTCTTTACAAAGCAACACTCATTACATCTGCTTTTGTGGAGTGCCCTAAAATTAAGACACTGCATGATGCTACTCAAGAATGCTACTGTTTTCTAATCAAGGGTGACAAAACAATGTTTGACATTAGTGTCACTGCAGCCTACTGGATAACACACTAACCTTTGCTGGAGTTCAAATACAGTTTTTAGCATAACCTGGGTTAGAAATAGGATTCCCATTTACATACATTTAAATGTGCACTGGGACAAGGTATTTCACTAAAAACAGTGCCTAACGGCAAAAAAGGACAACTCTCTTTGCAAAGCCCTGAGCTTTTGCTTACAAGACTAAGACTACAAGATGTCTTAAGCTAAACAGATTACATAAAAAAGTGAGAGGCAAGCCATGAAAGTCCTATCAAAAAAACACTGATACCAGAAACCAAAGACTATAGCTTTGGCAAGATGTGTTTTATCATACATGCTTAACCACCGAATTTAACCAGTGAAAGTGCTGTGTAGCCCTTCATGAACTAATAAGCAACCAGGGTTAATTGAGAGGAATAGTAATTAAAGTGTACTTGTAAAAAAAATCAAAAACCCCACCACAACAAAATTGCGTGAATATTTGCAGACAAACAGGTTAAGTACAACTTCTGCAAAAACTGCACAGATCTGATGGAAAAATCATAGAATCACAGAAGGGTGTGGGTGGGAAGGAACCTTAAAGATCAACCATTTCCAATTCCCCTGCTGTGGCCAGGGACATGTTCCAGTAGACCAGGTTTCTCAGAGCCCCATCCAACCTGGCCTTGAACAATTCCAGGGATGGGGCATTCACAACTTCTCCGGAAAACCCGTTCCAGTGCCTCAACACCCACAGTGAAGAATTTCTTCCTTATATCCAACCTAAACCCACACTCAGCTTGTAGCTTACCTCTTGTCCTATCACCACACACCTTTGTAAAATGTCCCTCCTCAGCTTTCTTAGGCCCCCTTTAGGTACTGGAAGGTGCTATAACGTCTCACCAGAGCCTTCTCTTCTCCAGGCTGAACAGCCACAACTCTCTCAGCCTGTTATCAAAGGAGAGATGCTCCAGACTTCTGATCACCATGGCCTTGTCTGGACTCACTCCAACAGGTCCATATCCTTCTTATGTACCCAAATCAGTGTTCCCACTTTGTCATAATCAGAGAACAGCTAATAAATAAAATGTTATGTGCAAGTACCTGCAATATAACTGCATACCTCTGTAGGGTATCAACATAAGCATTGCTTAAGGCTCAAGCAGATTTAAACAGACACTGAAATGGATTTACTCATAAATCAGTGAAATATATAAATTCTAGGATTTGCACATCTAGCATTTGCACACACTACCTCAAGTTGTTAAGCAATGAAGGCTGATGCAAGGAAGGTCAGCAGACATTTAGTGCCAAAATACACTAAAAAAACAAGAGATGGAAAAACTCAACAAAATATTTAAGAAAATTGCATGAGGATAATCTCTGTAAAAGAATCAAGTATTTATATGCCTTTGAATCTCTCCTCTTTTTAAGTTAACATTCTTTTATGGCTGCTTCTGGTATAGGAAAAAACTTGCCCTATGGCATTAGTGGAAGCTTTGCCTCAGCAAAGCATGGCAGGGCTGTGTTTGCTTTCTGAAACACAAGGGCAAGAAAAACGTACCCATCACAGGCAGAGACTTAAAAACTGGTTTAGTACTTTTCTGATACTGGCCAAAAAGATGCCCTTTCAAAGAGATGAACAGTTAGTTGGAAGATGCTCTCTCACAGTGCAGCTACAGTTACATATCTGTGATTTTGAATTAACCAGGAAATCACCAACAGTCTTTACATTAAGAATTATTCTAATTTTTTTAATAAAGCAGGTGTACATGTAATGTGCATTTAGTTTAAAACCTGACTTACAAGATAAAAATGCCTGAATCCTGGAGTACCACCAAATCCTAGCTAGATTACTTTTTAATCACTGCAAATCAGGATAGAAATTGCCAGCTAGCAGAAGACAGATTAAACGCAAATGTAGTCCAGAAACACTGAAATTTAAAATTGTACTGCTGGAGAAGCACTTTTATGCCAAAAGAAAAGATGTTGAAACAACATGGAAAAAAGTTGTGGCTGATACTTATACTATTGTGCCGTTGCCAGCAAGATGTTTTTCCCAGGGAACCAGAAGAGAGCTGGAAGCATCCTGTGCTAGGCTTCACTTCACTGAAGAAGGTTGCATGGTCTGTTGGGCAACTTCTCAGACCTCCTCAGCTGGTACAGTGTTTTATGCCTCATTTGAACAAAACCAAATCTGTTTCTTTCTCTCTCCATCAGCCTTCCACCCAATGCCTCCACCTGGCAGACACATAGGCACCATTTTCAAAATCAGCCAGTGATGCTGCTTACAATGACAGCATCAGGCTCCTTTCTGCAGATGGCTTTAAATTGTAGTCCAAATGCAGAAATGAATTCTATGTTGGTTAACAGCAGCAGAAAGAAATTCATCCAAGTATTTGGGAAATACAAGTACACCTTCTGAGAGCTGCCAAATCTGAAGCTTTAAAAAATATCAACATACCGTGTAGGCCAATAAGTAGTACCGGATTAATCATGAATGCTAAGGTCTATTAAAGTAATGAAAACTAACTTAACAACTTGGACTTAATAACCTCTAACTGCATTAAGATGTCTCAACATGCTTGTAAAATAAACAGCTGGAAAATCTGAACTAACTATCCATATAACTAATATATGGATATTTCCTTGACTTTTTCCAGAGCCCAGATCTCTTCCTTCATCTTACAGAAAAAGTTAAGTGGCCAGCTTTGGGCTGAGGAGGGGATATGGCACAAAGCTGAAGTAGTTTGGGGGCCAGTCAGGGTGGGAGTGGGCTTAGAGTTTCCAGCCTACAGGGTACTCTGGTAAGGCAACAAAGCCTTCTCAACACTCTGAAAGAGGGCATTTGAAAGCTGAATGGCAAATTCCTGGTTTCCATTTTAAACTCTGCATTGAAGCAGCTTTTCATCCCAGAAATTCATCATCCAGCTGCACAAGGGAACATTAAAATGTAACTGGGAGCAGGTGCTGCAGTCTGGAGGTGGAGAAGAGTTCATCTCTTCCAGTACCACTCCTCACCCAATCCTGTAAAAGTGTGACACACTGAAGAAAAAGCTTATTGCTCACCTTAGGTAAGAGAAATGAAGAAATATTTTGGTAGAGCAGATCTCAACCGAGTACGTGCTACCACTGATAAAGATAAGGCATCTTTTTAAAAGCTCTCTTATTACTGTCTGTTCTGGAACTGGTTTCTGTTCACTTGGGTAAAACAAATCTAAATGTATGACTTACGAATAGGCCATGACAGATGCTCTTTGCCAGTAAATACAACACAAATTCAGAGGAAGTTGGAATGGAGAAGATGGACTAATTTAATGTAAAACAAAGGCTCTGCTCATCATTTAGTTCTCACTGCATGGGTTCAAGGTGCCAGGCACTGCTTTTGAGAGTCCATAAAAATAACTGGCTTTCAAAAGCACTTGGACAATTTTCTTTCCTTTCTCAGAAACTTCTTCAGCTGTATTGCCCACACACAATGATATCACCTGTACTGCAGGTGTTCCAGAGCTTCATCCTGCTCCAGTGCAGTCTAGGTAAATCTACAGCAGATGGTAGGGCTGTATTTCTACCATGGGGGTAGTTGATTTCAGGTGCACTGCATGTCCTTCCAAGTGAAAGCAAAAAGTATCCTGCACTCTGCTTCCAAAGGGATTGAGAAAATGCATTAACAAGGGTAAAAAAGTATGTGTACAAGCACGCATTGTCCTGATATTATTTGAATATATATTTGGTGCATTATATATTCAGAGTCACGGACAAAAATGTAAATCCTAAAGTGAGTAAAGCTGGTCACAAGTCCCCCACTGAAATCCCTAGAGAGCTTTCAGAGCTTGATTCAAGAAGCTGACAGTCATTTCCACTATGAAGAAACAACCAACAGAAAACACCAGAGAAACTGCATGTTTAATGCCCTCCAGCACTTAAAAAAGTCACAGTCAAAAATGCCAAGATTTTTCTGAAATTTCTGTTTGCAAATGCTAAATATCACTGATCTCTCTGAATGTGGCATACTGAAACCCACCATAAGAAATCCTATAAATACTGTTTAACTTGAGAAATGCAATCACAACTAGAAAGAACCAAAAAGGCAGCCTCTTCCAGGATGAAGTTCCTTGAAGTGTCCAGGCAGTCAGAAGACTTCCTCTGTTCAGCTGCTGCTGTGCAGAACTGGCACATGGAGGCCATAGTTTCAACATAGGGAGGGGTTTTGAAGGCGCACAATTAAGGCTGGATTCTGCTTGGTGATTTGGAGAGCACTGCCTATCTGCTCCCAGTTTGACACAAAAGTGATAAGCAGAAAAACGCACAGAGGGAACAAACATGTTTCGTTTACAGCAATGCTGCTATAAGGTGATTCAGTGTGGTATGATCTCCTGTGAATGCATACGTAACACTCTTTGAACCATGAGGGAAGAAGCTGTCTGCTAATTAGTTTCCTGGCAATTGGCCATGCAGTGTCATTCCTTGCATGAAAACTACTGTGAAAATATTGGGCATCATCTGATTAAAACAGGAGGCAGGAGTGTTATGTGATGGCAACTTAATGAGATGGGCTTCAAACTAGACCTAAACAAGCTGGACAAGAAAAATAAATGGTGGCCTGTTCAGAAGACATTGAGAAGACAAGATAGTTGCAACCACCTGTGATACCCATACACAAAGTTTACAGGCCAGGGCTGTAAAGGGAAGACATAATTGTCCTTGCATACTAACCTGAATCCTCAAACATTTTAGGACCATCACTTAGGATCACTGGTATTTGAGAAGACATGTCCAAAATGAGTTGTACCTCCAGAAGTACAGGAGCACTGCACAACAAGAACAGGCATCCTTTGAAGTGGCAAGAGACACGGATACTTAATGGCTCTGTGTGAAAGATCAAAGTGGGAAAGCAAGCTGGGCTGCGAGGATGCAGGGCTGCTGCAGCGCGGCTGGAGAGGAGCAGCCAGATGAAGCCCTTCCAGGAGGACCCTTCAACCAGGGCAGGTGGTAAGCAGGGGCTTTGATCTCCCACACTTCCCCTATAAAGCAAGACAGCGGGACCCAGCAGCTCTGCCGTGGTTCTAAGCCATGCCCTACATGGCTCCCGCCTTGAGAGCGCTTCCAGACACGGGCTGCCTGTGTTAGCAGCTACTACAGGTGAAAGCACAAAGCTGCCTACAGGCCATTCACCTAAGAGTCAGGCTCAATGATCCTTGTGGGTCCCTTCCAACTCAGAATATTCTGTGATTCTGAGCCTGAATTAAATGGTCAAAATAGTTTTGGGGAGCAGGACCTGAAGGGACAGCAAGACTGAGCACAAGTGGTGGTGTGAAATGCCAGGCAATGATTCTGGGATGGCCCTGTCCCAAGAGCAGTGTCTCACTGACCTCCCTCCCACGCCACGGGGGTTCAGACCCCTGTGTTTTGTTGCTATTATTCACTTGCGGGTGAATTATATGAACATTTGTATCCAAATGTAGATACCTCCCACCCACACGGGAGCCAAACACAAACACGCTGATTATACCGTGTCTGGGGCACAGCCCTAGTAACAGAGATAAAAATCAACACATCCAGGAAACAAGAAAGAAAAGGCAATGCAAGAGTGAGTCAGCAAATGTAAGCAATATGTTAGCGAGGCAAGCATTTCTGAATGCACCGCGAGACTGCTCACGCTGCAGACAGAGTCCCAGCCTCAGTAACCTGGACAACACGCCAGCCCAGAGCCAGGGTCCCTCCCTTTCACAGGGGGACCCCTGCGTTCTCGGACTGCTTTTGGGAAGGTTTAATGCAGATTTCTTTCACTGCTGCCCAGCTTCTCCCTCCCCACCTGAAGCCTGAGAACAGAAAAAATCTGAGCCATGTTTAGAAAGGTGGAGACGCGAGCATGGGGATCTGGTAAATCAGAGGAGGCCGGCTGTGCTGCTGTGTCAGGTGTCACGATAAAGGCCACAGATTCCCAGGATTAGCCTGGTCACTTTGCAGGCTGTGAAATGCTCCACTGAGCCTGTTTACAAATTAGCCTGTGGTCTGGCTCTTCCTCCCGCCAGCCCGCACTTCTCTGCAAAACAAGTGGTGGAGTTCCTCTAAGCGCTGCCGTGACATCCCCACGAGTGGGTGACCCGTGGGATAGTGGGGCTGCACCGCTCCTCTCTGCGTTCACACACATCACACACCACTACACCAAGTCCGATGGGCCCAGCTGAAGAAAGGGCGAATGAAAACCCAGGCATGAGGCCAGGAAGTTTTACAAAAATCACCAGATTTCAAGTCACCAGCAAACTTATTTGCAGTTCTTCTGATCTAAATCCTGTTGTTCTGCTGCTTTGAAAAGGCAGACTCTAATTAACTCATATTCTTATACATTCTGGCACCCTGAAGGATACTTGCTTTTGTAAATGATATTTATAAAGCAAGAGCTATTTAATACCTGCTTAACATATATCCATAACCTTCAGGATGTCTCCTATGAGTCAACACAGCCTGACTTAAAATGACATCTTTCCCTCTCCGGTTTTATAAGGCTTTCTGCAATGTACAGCCACTACCTCAGAGCACAGAAGGCACCCGTACCCACTGCTAACATTAACTGCTTCAACACTGGATATGGGTATTTTATTCTGGAAGAGGGGCACCTGCACAAAAAGGACTGCAGGTAAGCCAGTCTCTGGGAAACAAACCCATTAACTCCACAGCCAGATCCTGCATTTACATCCTCTTCACTGGTATTTCTGCGGGAAGCCTGTGGGATGGTGACTTATTCCAACTTCAGCAGCACTTGCATCTCTGCATCAAAGCTATAGGTAATGGTAGAGCCATCTCTTGTACTCATGCACAAAAACTTACATCCTCTTCCCATTCACATCACAGATGTCTCCCACTGACTTAGATGAATCACAGACCCCCGTTTTGTTAATGAAGATCCTTGAAAGTCTGTAGTTTTCCTTACCCACTCTTTGAATGAAGCAGGTCTAAGGACCACACCACAGGGTGTTATCATAGCAGACTATGAGATCCAGTTAGAGAAGGATGTTTGTCTAATTCAAAACTTTACTTACTCATGCAGCTAGAAGGAAACAGTTCTGACTGCATGGGTGCAACATTTTGGGCACACAAGCCACAAGCACCTCTGTATATATGCCATCGTGGGTACTATTCAGGCCACATCACCTCCATGCCATGCTATCTCCAGGACTGCACTCAGGAAGGCTATGCAAGCAACCTCCAAGCAAGGCAGCTAGAGCAGTGTGACAATTTTCTGCCTCTACCAGTCCCTTCCACTCCGCCGCAGGAGATCACAGTCCCAGGAGAAGTCATGACAGGTAGATCAGTTCACCCAACTGTAGCACTGGTTGCATCTGCATGGCATGGGGTCAAAGTTCAGCCCTGGGAAGGTACTCCAGTGCCAGCAAACCCAAGGCAACCCACCCTGCCATCACCCCCTTGAGCAACTTGGGTGACAGGGAGGCTGTCCCTAGTGCCTCACAGGCTAGCTGACATTCAAGAGGCAGCATTTGATCCAGAGGCCAGGAAAAATACACAGTGGTACCAAGTTTATTGTCTGTATGTGCAATGAGAAACTCTCAAAAGGGTTGGGAACCAACATTTTGCTTTCTTTAAATGTCATACAGGACTTGGGAGCTAAGAAGAGAGACCTCACCTGAGAGAGGTCTCAGAGAAATTGGTAATTTTCATTTGGCAAGACTTCCATTTGCAATGGCTTCAGGTAGCTCTCAGAGCAGCCCTGGTGGCTGGGCAGATCCACCACTTTCAAGGCATCCCTCCTGTTCTTAGAAATGTAAAAAAAGCTTTTTTTCATGTCATTAAAGCATCTAACACTAAGAATGCGACTGTGAGAGGCTGTCTAGACCTTAGCAAAGGGGAAAAGATACTAAAAAGCTGTAGTAAAAAATTGCTGTATTACTCTCCATGGTAATACAGCAAACACAAGTGTCCCTTCTTCAAGATGTACAGCAATTTTAACAACACAAGAGCTACTTGAAACTCCATCGAGTCAAGCCTCATTCTTGAAAATTTAAACAAGATAAATGTGTTAAAAATGTCTGAAGTCAAATTCATGTCCCCTGTAAACAGATACAATGCTATCTAGTTTAATGGAAAGGGGCCTAACTCTCTGCCAGCAATAAATATGGATTGTAACTAAGGTCATCAGGACACCGCCAATGAAGATAATATGCTGGAACGTAATCATAAAAGAAAAGTGTAGGCAAGATACCTTCGGTCTGTCAAAAGCCTCCCTCAATCCTACATACCATTTTAAGGGAAGCGATTGAAAACTGCTCACAGTACTTGCAACGGTTCATTGAGATGCACCAAAGTACCAATCTCAATACTTTACATACTTAGCATGCCTACCCTGAATCCACCATCACTTCATCAGGGAAGATGCTCCATGACACCACAACAGCTGAAATCACAGGACTGCTAAGGCAAGAAGAGCATTTGGAAAGCCTGAGGTCAAAATCTGCATTCACTTCTCAGTCAAGGCATGCTAGTACAAAAAGCACAGAGAGAAGCTTTTCTTGTTCACCCCACACTAGAAACCTGTAGTAGCTCTTATAATTACCATTTCTCTTTAATCTCTGGACTGCCCATATTATCAGTCTGGTATGTACTTTTTCCTAAATGTAGATACAATTTCTTTTCATTTTCTTCTAGCATCTTTCCCAATTATTCCATTTACAGTAATGACCATTTCAAAATATGTGAATTGTCATAATCATTTTACATACCAGATGCTACATTACATTTAGCCAACACATACAAGTTTAGGAACTAAGTCTCTTACATTGAAGCCAACAGTAGTTTTACTGCAGACTTTATTTAGGATTTTTCCATTTAGTGACTAGAAAGTGTTTTTTTAAACAGAGGGCCCTTTTATACCAGGATATGATGGGGGCTGCGTAAAGCTACAAGGAAGAACTCTTCTTCGGTTATTACTGCCCTGTTCCAGAAATCAAGGACCAAGTGACTTCATCAAAAGGTGGCCATGGTCCTACCCTGATGCAGTGCCTTTTCTGTTCATCCAGAGATAGCGCAGGGCCAGGTCTATGCCGCCCAGCTATACTAGCCCAACACCAAAACATGTGCCAGCTGTTTCCCACCCTGCAGGTTGTTTTACAGAAGCATACAGCCAATCATGCTGCCAACTTGACTGTTCCTAAATGGGAAAAAGATAGACAGAAAATGAAAGAGAGAGGGGAAAAGGATGATAAAAAGTAAAGATCAAACAGATACCTGAAAAAATAAGAAAATGCACGGTGGGGAAGGAAGGAAGAAGGATGGTAAGAAATAGCTACGGTCCACCTAGTTCCCTGAAGCTCTCTACATTTGTTAAGAGACGGGAGTGGTTTTAGCATACAACTTATTTCTCTCCGGTCCCTATTTCCATGAGATGACTCAGACACCTTACATAGCAGGCATCCATGGTCAGACAAATCCCATCACCAGTGCCTGGAAGGTGTTCCAAGGACTGAATGAGTGAACAGTAACATAAGCTGTCCATAATAAGCAAATACCAGGATCTTGGATATGCAAACATCCCAAGCAGGATCAAAAGAAACATGTGGAGGAATCTGGGAAGGGCATCCACTGTAACTACCATCTTCAGGCAGGGAAACCATTGCACAAGGACCACCTCATGAACACTGAGGGACAGGTTTTCAAAACATTTCTTGCAGCAAAATGTTTTCTTTCATTTCCCAACAAGGGTAAGCATTCTGGGTGCAACAGCCTTATGACAGTCTGGCTCCAAGCATTGCAATAGAAATATCTGGTGTTGATCCTGTCTTTCAAACTATATTCTGAAATCTGTCCATGATCTAAGCACGGGTATAGGAGGGGAGCTCCTAGAAAATGCTGGAATGCTCATGTGAATTTGTTAAAAATGAGAAGTATACATTTCAGACATGATACTGGAAGTCAGTGAAGCAGGACACATTAGCTGAGGATTCCTTTCAGTGCCATAACATTACTTTTCTTCACAATGTTTGGCTGTCTGGAGCCATCCTCTCTCTGCTGGGACAGAAGCAAAACTCCTCCCTGGATCAAAGAGATGGTGGCAATGTAGCTGCATAGATCTGGCTTTCATACTCCATACAGTACTTTATCTAAACCTTTTCAAAAATATCAAGTTTTGTCTGCCTGGGGTACTAGTCAAACTAAATCCACAAGCTGTTAAGGGCAAGACAAGAGTTTTTCAGTGCATCCATGGGCAGTACCTTGTCCAGAAGGAATCTTGTCAAGCATGAGACTCCCAAGCAAGATTTAAAAATAATGTATTTAACTCCACAGTATTTACAGAGTTCTAAAATAACAAATAATGATGTAACAAAATAAACAGATTGTCCATGTACTCTGTCCTTGCAAGAGGGAATGTCACTTCCAGACAGTTCTTGTGTGACCAAAAATAGTGTTTTCTTTATCAGGCATGTAATTAGAAAAGGATATTTAAGCATACAGGAGAGATCAGGTCAGACCAAAGGTTTAATTAGGCCAATATCTTGCTTCAGACAATGGCCAATAGCAGTATCTTATGAAAATCTATAACAGGTAAATACAAAGACAACATTATGCATCTTGAAATACTTTTATCCGTTAAAGAACATATTTCATCATGAGTCTGCAATCAGTGCTGCACACTCTCATCAGCAGTTCCACTTAGCATATCCTCACAGCTTCTGCTTTTGCATATGAAAGGCAGGGAAATCCCCAGTGGGATTTGCCCAAGTATGGAAGATGCCTGAGCAAACAGATCGGACCCCTGTCCACACCTGGGAGAGGGGCTGAGGTGTAACATCAGCCAGGGTAGATGACAGCCCCAGAGTTACTGTGTCAATGGAGCAAAAGTCTTTGTGAAAGTAAAGGTAGACAAGAGGATCTAGACACTAATGCAGTGTACAAAATAGCTCAGAGTTTTCTGCTTGGTTGTCAAGACAAGGAGGATGAAAGAGTAAGGTTTTGAAATGTAAGGTGTCTATACAATTTCCTGCTAGCAGCCAATGTTTCTCTTGGTTGTGACGTGCAAAGACATGGAAAAAGAGTTGGACAGCAAGCTCCTCTATGGAGAAGAAAAAGAAAGAAAAGCCAGGGCTTTCTGTTGCCTGAAGATGTCACATGTTGGAAACAACAAAATTCCCATTAATGTTTCCAGAGGACCTGCATTCAGAAGATGTATATCAGGAGACCTAGGGGGGAAATTCCCAATTAAAGCTAAAAGTAAAACTTCTGTAAGGAAAAAGCCAGACTTTGTAAATATTTGTTGATAAACTCACTATTTGAATGGCACAGTACAAAAACTTTGGCATCCTGCTTTTGTTTATACCAAAGTGATTTTACGGTCAAGTTAAGTAGCTCTTAATGGCTCTAAATAAACTTTAAAAAAGAAGATAAAAAAAAAACCCTGAAAACCAGACAATTTTATTAGAAGATTAGATTCCTCAATAATAGCATTTTGGTACTTTTTCTGAAATTGGCTCATTGTTTCTTCCCCTTAAAACACTAATTGGCACTCCCTGGGATTGCTCTTTCCAGGTGTATTTATACTACTGATGGCTCAAGACACATAGGGCAGACATTTGTGCTTAATAATGCTCTTGACTGACCTTAAGTTTTATCTCTAGGGGTAACTGAGGCCATCAGATATCAAAATCAACATATTCAATTCAAGGAGCTCACAACCTGGATGATGTCCAATTCATTTTTCACTCATTTTGCAGACTTCATATACTGAAACTAATTACCAACAAATTTTAAAAATTCTATTTAAAAGTTATCATTAGATGTTGAATAGTCAAGTTTTCTTGAACTATTTGAAGGACAATTCCTTTCATAGATTTGCAATTAAAAATGGTCTGGACTTTTGCAGTTTAATCCCATGATACCAACACTAAACTGCCTTGCCTCTAATATTGCAGCAGCTCTTCTTAGTCCTCAGTTACAATCAAGGAGACAAACTTTGCCCCACATCCTTGGCAAGACTAAAGTATTCTTCAGTGCTAGTACAAGTGTAAAGCTGCACAGTAATAGCATAAGACCACTGTGTCTTCTGTACTGTTTTAATGTAGATATTTATATGGGTCTTTACCACCTCAGGAACACTCTTTTGACACAGTAGAAAAACAACTTTGAATATCCACAGAAAGGAATTTTCCCTGTTTTACAGCTGAGGAACTGAGGCGCAAATAGACATTTTCACAGGTGACACAAGTCCTTGATTTGCATTGAAATCATGAGACTTAGGCACCTGACTGATACCTGACTTCTACAAGGTGGCTATGGCTGCATTCATTCTGAAGTCAGACTCCCCACATCCTCAGAGGGGTATCAGTCCCCTCCATGCCATGCACTGCTTAAACCACTACATGTGTTCTGCAAAGTCCCAAGTCCACTGGCATGAGATACCATTGACTTGCATCTCCCCCTTTTCTTCCACATTCTGAATACCCACTCTTCCCACAGGAGGCCAAAGACTGCTCAGCAGATACATCTGCCCATCATTTCATGCAATGTCCACTCTGTAGGATCTGGGTCCCTTTTCTAGCCAAACTGAGGTCATGTTGCTTTTAGAGCCCTTCTACCTTGCTCCTATTTCTTGTAACTAGAACTTGAAGCAATCAAAGCGTAAGATGCCCTCACAAAAGTCAACAAGACTTGCAATTGACAGTTTGCAATGAAGCACATAGTACAAGGCATGCTAAGAAGGACAATATCAGGTACCATTGATACTCTGGATCTGAAAGCAATAATAACCACATTTGCAAACCTTGCACATGCACAAGTAAAATTTTATCCTTTTACTAGCCTAGGTCTAACCATAGCCTTAGTGTTTCCTGTTCTGCTGACAGCTTGCAAAACGCTATCCTGGGTGTCCCTGCAGAGTTCCCTACCAGGCTGCACCAGCCTTCCCCGGCAAACCCTGAGAGCCCCAGGGAATGGAATGCTCTGACATGAACAGGAACAGCATGGCTTGTAGTAGCAGCAGTCTGGGACACTTTGGGTAGGGATGGGGCAGCACAGTAGAAGGCAAAACCATTCTACTCCAACCTGGGACAAGGCTCAAGTAGGCTGACAAAATGGTTGGCAAGAAAAACAGGTACTGGGTAGCAGTACATGGGTAATGTAGTTACATAAATATCTCACATGCTGACATAGCCTGAGTCAGTGAAAATTTTTTTATTTTAGATTATCCTAATTTACATTTAAAAATAATAATATATTTTAAACTCTGCCCATTTCCATTAAAAGTATTGGAACTCTTAATTAAGCTTTCCAAAAAGGGTTTTACATCATCTTGCCTTGTGCAGTCCCAGTGGACCCTGCACTACAGTATCCTTCTCAACACTATGAAAAACTCCATGAACACCAACAGAAGTTTACCCTCAAAGCAAAAAAAGAAATCCCAGCTCTGGACCTTTCAACATTTCCAGCTCTGTAAGCCTTTTCCTTAAAAATTTTTTCCCCTTTTTATCTCTGTATTTATTCATAAGAGTCAGGACATTAAAGTCCGCTGAAAAGGGCTTGGGATAGACTCTTCAGCAAGGGGCAGAGACTGCGCAATGACATGATGGAAGAAAGAAGTACAAAACATCCTTTTATTCACAGTACCACTATAGACGGCTGTGGAGAAGAGATCAGTAGCAAAACACAGCGCATAAACTTGAGAGCTAAATAGTCTGATAGACCGTTCTCTGCTGAGACCAATGGGAATGTGACCACATTTGACTTTTTAAAGGAGCAGTAGAGGTACTGGACATGAATGCTCATCGCATTTTCCCAGGGGGGTCAGGGTAAAGGCCGGCTGCCTAAGGCATTGCAGATCACACTATGAGTTACAAGCAGCAATCTCCTCCTTTCCCTAAGCCCATTTAAAGGTGGCAACTACCAGCAAGGAGTTATTAAAAGAACAGCATCTAACAAGTTATTGTAGCCTGTCTACAGCACTTCTCTTACCAGACTTCGGACAACCAGACTGTGCCTATTTGGGGGAGGAGGAGAATATTAAAGCTGTTGCCATGTAAATGTTATTCACTGCTTTTTCTAAGTTGTAAGGGACAAGAGATACACAAGTAGCAGGAGGAAAAAAAAACATACCAACATCAGCAATGGTGGCTCATCATCAAGATACACCTCAAACTCAGTAATTGGGAAAGAAGTACTGCTGTGGTGCTCAGGAAAGGCTGAGAAGCACATGCAACCTGACAGCAGAACAGCCAACAGCAAGTATGTGCCAGCATACAAACTGCTGTTTCCTCAAGGTGAGGCAAAAACTCTCTGAGATTCAAAAGGGCCAGGGCATTCAGAGGAGGAAGGAGAGAGATGAGCACTCTGCACCCCAGGCTCTGTGGGAAATCAGTTTCTTCCCATCACTCCTCTGCCCAACCAGAAAAAGCACACTGCCTCCAAAGGTTGACACCACCACTTGCTACTCAGCCTGTGCTTGTACAAACACTCTTCTGCTTCCACAGTTTAAGTTTAGTTGCGGATATGAGCTACTTTTTCTAAAGGGCAAAAACAATTCAGAATTCTACATCTCATCCTAACCCAAAATGTTCCTGAATGCCCATATTTACTTATGAAAACAATAGCAAACTCCTAAATTACTCCTTGCTCCATTCTTATAAAATTATTATTCCCAGAAGCACGTGGTGTTTCACATAGTAGAAGAGATGTCTCCACTCTCAGAGGCTTACAATTACCAAAACAACACAATGACAGATGTGCTCATACCCTAGGGAAGGGGTAAGAAAAAGGCCAAGGCCTATGTTTCAGTAGTGAGATGAATCCAGAAGACATCAATGTATTTATGTTTAAGATGACATTTTGATGTCCACCCTACCTGCCACCCCCCCAAGCCCACACACAGACTGAAAACTGAAAATACCTGAACTCTGAAAGGACACTTACTGTTATTCCCCACAGACTGCATCCTTGTATTTTAAGGAGCCAAAGTTCTGTAATACTCCATCAGTCTTTTGCTCAGAAAGGCCTGTGGGATGAAGGTAAGGCAAAGAGGTGGGTATCCTCTGCAGCACCAAAGCTGCCATGCAGTGGTGGCCTTGCCAGCTTTATGGTCAGTTTGCACAGGAGAGCAGCAAAGATCCCCCCGGGAGAATAACATGTGAAGGTAGTCTAAATTCTTGGGCCAACTGAATTCGGCTCAAATAAAAGTCTCTCTGTTAAAAAGAGCAACTCATACATCTTCCTTCTGAGTCCTTGCTGCAGCACAGAGAAAAGGACAGGGTGACTGCAGCGTCCCCTCTCCACATCCTTCACCTGGCATCTAGCAAGAGCCCAGGGAAAGAAAAAAAATTTACATCAGTTTTTGGCTGCTATGCACATATGCCTGGAGAGATATGCTCACAGCCTTTCACTCTTGATTTCTGCATGAAGTAAGAGCAGCTTAAGTGGATAAGGAGAGCTTGTTCTGCATTTAGGAAACAAACCTGCCTAGGACGATGGTGCTTGTGTGAATTATTAAGAAACAAGTGCATTTACAAATCCAAAATAACTGACCATCTGCCCTTACACATCTATATACAGTTTTGACTTGAAAGAGAATCACACCAAAGGGTAAATTTCCCTCAGACCGGCTGCACCTTCTGCCTCTGGCACATAAAAGTTTTGGTAACAAAATGATAAAAATGACATCCTGCACCGATGTTTTCTTTCAAATACACAAACATTTATACTCATCTAAGGTTCACAAAGTTAATTTCAGAATTGAGTTTGAGTCGTCAGAGCCCTTTAAAACCCAAAGCATGCCCAGCAGTCCTTATGTAGTGCTTCTCTCCTTACTGAATCATTACTTCTGTTAATGATAAAAAAACCAGCCTGTTTCTGCAGCAGAACCCCACAGCATCTTTAGGGAACAACCAGTTTCGCTTTCATCCTGCTCATCCTCCTCCATTCCTACTCAGCTCCTACTACTACCTGCAAGCACACTGCCGGCTGCCAAGGGTTAAACCTTGGCTTTTCCGGGAGAAAAACAGGAGGGGCAAAAGCGAGAGGATTGAGGAGAGCCTGCCCAGGGCAGCAGCTGACAGGAGGGCAGCAGTGCCAGGGCAGGGATGGCCAGGACGCTGCAGCAGCCGACGGAGCAGCACAGGAAAAGTTTCTGTGATTTTAGGCAAGCCTTGGTGTGACGTCACCTCGCCCAGATAATCTCGGCGCAGTCAGCACAGGCCTCCTGGCTCCCCATTGGTGAGCCCCTCGTCAGCAGACATCTGAAGATAATTATTATTGGCCAGACAATTATAACAGGAACGACTGTCACTTCGTGCTGATGCCCGAACCTGGTGCTCTGCAGCACGATGGAGAAGGACTCCAGCGGTCACCACTCCATTCAGGCATTTCTGTCACTTTGGCTTTCCTAAGCACCAGACGGTTTTTGCTGCCTCACTGGCTGCAGCTGGGAATCGGGATCTCAGCACTACAACCCCCTATGCTGCATGTCTATGACAGAACTGTGAATTTTCCACAAAAATAATAATATAGTTACTTATGAGAGATAAAGGACTACAGCTGCATTAATTCTCATACAGAAGTGTAAGGAAAAAAACATCCTCTGCAGACTATTTACTTCATACTACTTCCCTGTCTGAAGAAGTTTGGGAGAAGGTGTTTGGAGAGTTAGATTGGTAAAATCATTGTAAGCAGTTTTTTTAATAAACATTTGACTTAATCCTGGCCATGTTTATCACAAACTGCCCAAGGTTTCAGCACAATATTATAGTGTATCTTAAAGTGATACAGTATTTTATATTCAAAGCTACCCAGTGGCACTATACTTAAACTTCTCAACAACAGCTTTACCACAACATAAAGTCTAAGGAGTTTCAAGACAGAAAATGGACCTGTTAGTTCTTTAACCTCCTGAAAACCTGTCATTGCCTGTTTAGGCAAAACAACTAACTGGCAGCTCTTACCATCAGAGACCAGCAGGCTGCAGGTCCGTCTTTGGAACCTCCAACCTTGCTCAGCCACTCCTGCCTCTGTGCAGGAGAACGAGGCAGTCTGGGGGCATAAAGGGGTGCATAAACAAAGTCAAGCACTCAAGGAGGTGAGAAACCCATCAGTTTATAAGTATCAGACAACAGATTATTCATTTTTCCTCTGTATCAAAACAGTACCCTCTTTACAGCACTGCTAATCCAGGCCCAAGCTTTAAAGAGATCTCAGTGCGATGCACGTTGCAGGATGGGGTCCTCCATATAGTGAAGCAGGAACATCTGGAATGAAGCAAGGAGGTCCTCATTCACTGCCATTAGACCAATATGCCATCAGATGGGCTCCTTTCACACCAGACTCAGAGGGATGATTTCCAGGGGCGGATGGCAGTGAGGAAATAAGCCCTAGGATGGTGGTGTGCTGAAAAAAACACTGGGTGCCAGCAACTGGCAAGGGCAGAGGACACGCACTTTCCCCAGAGGGTGATGGAGCTTAGAGAAGGCTCTGAAGACCAAGGCAAAGGAGAACAGAACCAGACACATTCCTTGCACCATAATTCTTCCTGACCAACCATACCAGCACTTCGCGTATGACACTACCCCTAGGCCTTGCGTTCAAGCTTTTCCAGCTTTAGCCTTATGCAGTTTTAATTAAAAGGGCTTGCTGGTGCTTTAACCAGCTCAGAAGTCAGCAGGTATATAAAAGGATTCATGTCTATCCTCAAACTAGGCTACACCTTCATATGCAACCTATTCAGACTCCAAAGACACATCTCATAATCCAAAAGTCAGGGTCAACCTCTTACAGCTACTTCACTGCCTCTAACACCTTAGAGTCTTTTTTTGTGTGTTATAAAGTATCAAGAAATGCTTCTGCAATGAAGTAAAGTAACAAATGCCACACCTAAAAAATTTATTTGTTTCCATGCCAGACATTGTAATAGTATTGCACCCTAATTTAAATTGTGATTAGTGTAAAGTCTTGCTATAGTCTTTCCTTAAGCAAGTCCCCCTTAATCTGTCTTCCTGCTCAAAGAATGAAAAAACATGTTTATCCCTACAAACTACTACTTAACAACTTCATCTTAAAACACTCTTACGTTAATGATGTATACATTAAGGCTACGCCTACAAAGTGTAGAAGCCATGTACTTACAATGATGTCTGCATACACAAACCTACTGAGTCACCCTGATAGGAAGTAAAAAAGCCTTCTTGTATCAACCCTCGTTGCTGTACTTTACCAGTTAAGCTGCCTGCAAAACTCAAAAGCTTGAACAGGACCTGTTCCGTTAAGCAAGTGCCTTTCTTGAAGATAAAAATGCCCACTTTAACCTGAAACTCGGAAGTCTTCAGCATTTTCAGGAAAAGCATGCCACGACAGAGACCTCAGAGGGCACAACTCCATTTCATTTCCAGAAACATTCCCAGCCCACAAGCAGATCACTCTCCTTTACTTTTATGTGAATCAAAGCTATTAATTCATCAGTTCCCTTAGAGAAGGCAAAACTAGATCTAAAAGTGTGTGCACAAAGATATCATGTCTCTTTAGCTGTACAGCAGCAGCGTAACACTGATGGTCTCCTCCTCTGAACCTGGGAAGTGGGAGCCTGGTGCTACGGAGTCCCAGCTGGTGACTTCTGCAGCACATGAAACTGCCAGGGAGATTTTAATAACACTGCTTAGCATTTATATAGTACCTGACATCTTCAAGGCACTCGGCAAACATTACCAAAGTCATTAAAGCACCTCATAAGGGCATTTCAGCATTATTATCCCCCACTCCTCTGGTTTTTCCCTGCTGGGGAAACTGAGGCCTGGGAGAAGTTATGTAATGTTCCCAAGGTCACATCATGAAGCACAAGAGAGACAAGAAGATGATGCAGGAGCGTTGTTTGCTAGTCATGTTCTTTAACCTAAACTGCGTATCTCCTGGGTTATTTGACTATTATATACACTCATGTATCACCTCTCCATTATGTTTTACCAGCTTGTCCTACTCTGATGCCAATTTTCTTCTGGAACATGGACAGAATGGGAAGCATCCAACACTCCCAGCCCAAAAATATCTATGTGGTCTCCTTTTTCCTGAAACACGAGTGACACTAGGCACTACTCAAGAGCTAATGAGCTTGCCTGCAGGAGAACAGAGGGAGACATACATGCACTTAAATGGTCATTTTAATTATACTGCCCTTAAAAGTCCCCAGACCAGTCACTAGAGGATTCCAGCAAATCCCTGGCTGAGATTCACTTTGGATCTGGGACTGTTCTGCACTACAAATGTAGACACCAAAGCTTGAGCCCAGAGACAGTCCTATCCTGCCACTGTCATGCGAAGGTAGCATTGGGAAGGTCCTCACTTGGGAGCCCAAAAAGGCAGGCAGAAAGGGAAGGCATGCTGGAAATGGGAAAGGTGGGGACTAGCTGAGGAGATATACCATACGAGCAGCAGACAGGGCAAGATTGAGCACCAGGCGAGGGTGGTCAGGGTCAGTGCAGCAGCAAGACACAGGTGAGCACGGGCAAGCCGTGAACACAAGGCCCGTGCAGGTGGGCAAAGTCAGGGCGAGGACTGGAGGAAGGTGCGGGCAGGAGTGATGGAGCGGGGGATCCCGGCGCCGAGGGCAGGACAGTGGATCCCGCGGAGGGGGCCGGGGTAGCTGAGGCGCTCGCTCCATCCCTGTCTCCATGCAGCCGGCCAGGGCCCAGGGATGCTCCGGCGGGCAGAGCAGGCTGCCGGCACAGCCACTCCCCTTCGCCGGGCCGGGCCGGGAGCGCGTTGTGTCGCCCTGCGGGTCCATGGGGCTGCGGCTCGCCGCCATCCGGGGAGCCCCGACAGGTCCCCGCGCAGCGCCGGTCCCGCCCCGGCTCCCCGGCCACACTCGCACGCCGGGAAAGTTAATAGCCGCATGGCTGCAAATGAAGTTTTATTAGGAGCTGGGGGAGGGGAAGGGGAAAGAAAGGGGCTCCGCGGGGAACGCGGGCAAACGTGCAACTTGTTTGAACGGGGGCGCAGCGCGGGGAGCGAGGGGGACGGGCAGGGCTGGAGGCAGCGCTGGAGGCCGGGGCAGTGCCGGGGCACGTGTGCGGGTCTGCGCCGGCGGGCCGGGCAGGCTCGGGGCCCGCACCGCACCGCACGGGCGGCGGGATGCCCCGGCCTTGTGCAACCCGGCCCGGGCGCGCAGGTAGCACC
>WBMV01003598.1:11427-151370 GCA_013396655.1 Campylorhamphus procurvoides | reverse complement strand
CACAGCACAGCTCGGCACAGCCCAGCCTAGCCCAGCACAACCCAGCCTAGCTCAGCACAGCACAGCCTAGCCCAGCGCAACCCAGCACAGCCCAGCCGAGCCGACACGGCCAGGCGCACCCCGCGCACCCGGATGGGCTCAGCGCCCCCCCGATGCGGGCGGCGGGGCCCGGGGGCGGCACTCACCAGTTCTCCTGCATCCACTGGATGGCCGCATNATAGAACACCAACACCCCCGCCCACGCCTTTGCTGAATTGGTGCCGCAGCGTCCTGCGCGCCCTCCCCGATCACCCTAAAGAAGCACAAGCCGAGATTTAGGCAGAAGGGCAGGCGCATACGCTCCCGCAGTAAAAGCCTACATACCCCCCCGCCCCACACACACGTCCTTTTTGCACGTAGATCCCAGTGCACCTGCCGTGGCTGCTGCCACCCTGCGGGAGCGGACCCGCTGCCCCCTGCCCGGCCGGGCCTGGCGCGCTGCGGGGAAGGGGTCCAGGTGGGTTGTCCCCATGCGGGAGGCACAGTGCTGCAGGAAGGCTGCCCGAGCTCCCCACTGTGCACAGACACGCTTTTGGATGTTACGGTATACGTGGAGCTGGTGGAACATGAGGCAGAGACCCCGAGCCTATCACCTGCTGAGCTTCTCCCGCAGCTGGGTCACACAGTGTTTATGTAGCCTTAATTTTGCTTTCCTGTCTCATCTGCCACTTGCTGATGTCTCCAGCTGAGTTCTTCTGACTCCAGCAGCACCCTGGATGTTCAATACAGTACAAGCTGACCTAAAATAGTGGTTCCAGCCCCCACTGAGTTTGCAGTATGAAGGCAGGAAGAGAAATTTAGTGTCAAAAAAGCCAGCTGTAAGCAAACAGATCTGACACAGGTCTTTACTTTCCTGGACTTCAGTTCTCATTGACATGGAAGTCTTTAATATTAAACCCAAGCATTGAGAAAAATAAAAAAAAAAGAGAGCTCTAAAGATGTGGGACATCAACAGTTAACCAGTCTGATGATCCTGCTTGCATTTTGACTACCATGCTCTTCAGAGTCATGTTTTTCACACTAGCCAGAGGGTCTGAGACCAGCTCCCTTACACTGGCAGGTTCCTAAAGTTAGTGCCAGAGCTGGTGTGGTGAGACTGAAGGTTATAAAATGCTATGGCAGGGGCTTCTTTATGGTTAGGAGGGCCACATGGTTTCAGATGAGTTTGAGTATTTCCCCCGGGGTTTCTGTCTATCTAGGAGTTCAGCTGTCAACCAGACTGGCAAAGCATCCACGAATGGACACATCCAGTATTCATTCCGAAGTGCTGATCAGGTAGAGGTTAAGTCACAGCAACACTTGAAAATCAACTGTAACAGTTTCAGGAAATACATTAACAGCCTGGAAAGTCTAAACCCTACTGGGATTCATATGAGTCTCAAAAGCTCACCAGGGAGTTTTCCAGGTTTTCTATAGCTCACAGGACTTCTACATAGGTTAAACAATCTGCAATGAATCCTACTTTCCATCCTGTCCTGGTCTCATGGGGACTACCTGAAAATTTCCCCTGGCATATGACTATCTGCAAATTAATACTGAAGCTTGGGGTCACTACCAAAATCTGCATGAACAACAGAAGAACATATAAAACTTCATTGGCCTTGAGGAGTTTGAAAACCCTGCTTCTAGTTGATTATATCGATTGCAGTCCAAGGCAATAAGCAAAAACATATGGTCTAGTCTAAGGGGAAATAACTTTTATGTAACCATTTTTGAAGTAATTTAATTAATTCTCGCATAAAAGCACAAAGTTGAAGTGAAAGTAGTAAATACTTCTCCAGCGAAAGCACGTGGGGAGAATGATACAGTCTCAAGAGACAATCTTCGTCCCTCTGTGCACATTCATGTGCATACCTCTATATTGTTGTGGTTTTTTATGGGGTGCCCATCTCGTTCAGTAAGTGGATAGTTATTGAGCATTATTTTTTATTCCCTTTATTTAGCATCTCTCCTAAGGCTCTGTAGAAGGCGTAGCAGCTAAATGGTACATTTTCTACGAGATATATGTTAATGTCATTTCCATTTACCCAAAGCCCTTTGGCTGAATAATGCAAGCAAGTTCATTCAGAATTTACAAATAACTCTCTAATCCTGTTGGGCACCTTACCATTATCATTTCTGCTACCAAGCTAATACTTTTTCCTCCCTGTCATAGTGTAAACTTATTGCAAAAACCATTAGGCTTCTATTTCTATAAGAAGTAATTTTGAATAGTTTGTTGTACTGATATATAGCTAAGTCAACTAAACGCTTAAGAGCTGCTGGGAAATGAGGTGCTATACTGCTGACAAGTCAACATAAGGTATAGTAAGTGGCAATGAGAGTTGACATCGTGATTTAAACATGACATCAATTACTAAAGCATACAAGGACTTGAAGGAGACCTGCATGCTCAAAAGTTAATTTCCAGCTGTATAAATTAATGGACTAAAGAATGTAATCTCTATCTGTGATTTTGCCATACTTGAAAGCAATGCAGCATACAAGTAATGGAAGCTGTGGAAAATGGGGTTCTCTGATATACCCCATAATCTAGAAAAAATTGGGTGATGATCTTGGATAAGATAATGGGAGTTAGTATCAAGAATGAATAAGGGACCTCTCTAGGACTACTAGCCGGTCCTGACTGGTCCTAATAAAGAGAAAGGTTTCATCAAGTGGCAGGCAGTAAACAAAAAATAGCCAAGGGATGTTTATGGGCAGCCCAAATCTACCTGGCAACTCAGGTCTGCAAATCATCTATGCCACTGCATTAAACCCATACTCAACAGGCAGTTGGGAAGCTACTCAAATGGAGGCTGTGGTAAGTCTAAGCATATCGTATGAACAAATTGTACTCAGGAGGTGTCAGCTCTTATTAAATCAATAGTACGCACTAATCTGAATTATAATGTCATAAGGAAATTTAAAGCAGAATTATTGTGTCATCTTTCAGGTCTGTAAACTAACCCATGTCTCAATGTACTCCCTTTCTGTTGTGCTACATTACCTAGGGACTTCAGCTTGATCATACATTTAGAAATCACCTGTGTGCTTTGAAACCACCTAGATCTAAGCTCTTCTGAAATGTTTTTAGTGCAGCTTATGGTAGTTACAGCAGAAAAGATGATGGGCAGGAGCAAGCTGCAGAGTACAATGCTAGGTCCGGGCAGCAGCTCCAGGGTGCAGCTCTTGTGGGTGGCTTAGATGGAAATCTTCCCCTCCTCATTGCCAAGGCTATGGTTTACACTGGCTTAATAAAAGCTTACCATTGTAAGCGGGGTAATTCTGTCTTTCTCTTTGCATGGTTTCTTTCTTTAGCTGCCCTCAGGATTTCCTTCACAGCCATAAGAGGCAGAAGCACCATTTTTCAATTTGTGCCAAAGCTCTAGGTCATGGTTTGTGGCAAGAAGAGGAAAATATCAGTGGTTTCAGAGAACATGAAGTCTTGTGTATAAAGCGCAATCCAACAGTAAGACCTGCCTCATTATAGCCATTTCCATATAAATCACAGAATTTGTATTTGCTATCTTTGTGCACGCTAGTAACAGTTCTAAGCATATCCCAGATGGTATTCAATCACAGGCAAAAGAGGCAAGGGTTTTTCTACATTGTCTGCCGGTACATCTGCAGACCTATGAAGTGCTTCATCCCTACAAGCCGGGGAAAGCATGACACTAACAGCTCCCTTCCTTCCCTACAACACTGGGTAGTATGGTATCAGTAAATGTGAGAGAAAATAAATTGACTTTCATTGCTCAGAGCTCAACAAAAATAATTTGTTTTGTAAGGCAAGAAAGCAAGATGCAGAAGTGACAGGCAATATAGTTCAAATACAGGTACGCCATGGTGAAGCTGGATGCCCGTGCTGAACTACCTAAGTCTGCATGCTGAGGTCATGCTAAAGGTCTCTGGTAGAGGTTGGAATAGGAACTGATTTATGGTATTTGATGTTAATCCATATATTTTCTTGACATTCCTATGTATTACTTTTTAATTGATTTAAGTTAAAAATAGAAAAGGTGGTTGAAATAATGGGGTTTGTGCAATGACATTCTAAAGACTATTTTAATTTTATATTACAGTAAAAAAGAGCCACAGAAGCAGAAAGCTTCGTGTGCTTACTGCTGTTATTACAGGTGTCTATTTATGTGTGGGTGTATATTTTGGGTGATGAATGGAAAGGTATAAACATAGCAACAAGTGTATGTACTTCAACCTTAACTTTACATTGCTTTTTTACACCTTGGATTTCTTGAAAGCCTGTTTTTGCATATTACATAATCTTGAATAGTGAGCAAAAAGCCACCAGGTGCTTTGATAAAGTGGCCATAGAGCCAAGTACTGGACACCCTGAAAATCTCATGGTTGGGTTTTTCTTTTCACAATTTCACCCTCTAGCAGTGAGATTGCCTGCCAGTTGGCAATTAGGAAAGTGTCATCAAGCAGGCCTGGACTCTTCACCTGCTTCTGTTCTGTGCAGGTTTAGCTGCTTCCAGAGCCAGCACAACTGATGCTGCTACCTCCCCTTAACAAATCAGTTAACACCCTTCCTTAAAATACCTGGTAACGCAACAGTGGTATTGCCAAATGGCTTATAGGCTCTGTCCCAACTTTTTCAGCTTGCAGTACATACAGGTTTTGATTCTGCAACAGGGTTTTGTGCTGTATCTTGCTATGGCTCTGGAAAGTCCTCCTAACCTCAGCAGAGATGTGGTGGCACACTTGCTGTCTGAGGTAATGGGGTTGGCGACAGGATTTGGAAAGAGTGCTCAGCCCACTTGCTGCCTATTTGAAGATGCAAACCATCACTTGGGCACTTCTTTCACAGCAGGAATCCAATAACAGGATTGATTTATCTTAATTACTGCTTAACTATTCAGGTTAAGGTTACTATTACTTTCTACTGTTATTAAATCAAATGTGAATGTGTTGCACAAATGCTATGCAGAAAAATGAGGGACAGGACTCAGTCATCAGTTATGCTGCATAATCTTCCTGCTGCTGATGAGATCATACAGGTAAGCATAGAGGCTCACTGATTAGAAAGGGGAAAAAGAAGGTCTCACTCTTTCATGTAACAATGCACCATTTAACCATACAAATATTGATTGTATTCTCTTTTAGGGATTTATCAAAAAAATAAACCCCTCAGATGATGCCTAGGCTGATTCTTCAAGACTGAAAATGGGAAATGATTGCTGAGCTTTTCTCTTGTTCATTCACTTTATCAATCACACTAAATCCTGCAGTCAGTGAGCAAGGGAGTACAAAAGTTGAGAAAATCTTTATAGTCACCTCCTCTAAAATCTTCAGCTCTGCATAGCAAAGTCATTTGCTCTGTGCCATCTGGAATCTGTGCAAAAAATAGTATATAAAAGTACTTTACTTTGCAATTTAGAGATGCATGCACTTTAGAGTACAAGAAAGAAATATTTTATAGAAGAGTAGTTTCACGGTTGCACAGAAAAATCTGGTTTTAAAGGGCTGCCTTTAATTTTTTGTACATCTTTGAACATCTTCTGCACAGGTATTTTTGGCTTCATAAGTGTTTTTTGTTGGCATAAAAAGGTGGTCTATGATAGCATTAGATTGAATACATGAAGAAAGAGGAACAACTTAAGTTGATAATAAAACTACCAGGATTTTTGTAGGAATTCAGTGGGGTAAACAGGAGGCTTTCCTACTCAGCTGTATATAAAATCTGCTGTCACTATTTCAGAGTCTATGGGGAAGTCTGTGGGCAGGCTCTACCACTGCTACTCAAGCCTTGGAGTACCTCATCTCCCAGAGAGTTTTATCAGTGTAGTTGGAGCTGTGTTGTGTCATTGATGAGGACTCTAATGTTAGTCACTTCAGTCTCAACTAATTTTCAGAGATGGGTGTCTGGTACTGCTATTTCAGATGTCCTCCAATATTCTTCCTGACCTCTGGCAGCTGTTTCCCTAAATCGCATGACCCATCCATCAGCCCCTGGAACGGGGGATACACTAGCCCACCTACCGGTGGAAGCAGACATCTGCATTTGGGTACATAACCATGTGCCACAAGCTGTTTGCATTCCAACAGAAGAGCCACAGGAATGCCAGTCGTTTGGAGGATGAATGCGATTTGGGGAGTGTTCCAAAATAACAGGTCATCCTGCTCTCTGCACTCCAACTGATTTCCACATTAGCAGGGAGAGACTTCCTGGGTGGAAGTGTTGTGCCAACCTAGTTGCCACAGAAGGGGAGTTTCTGGTCCCTGCTTTCCTGTTGGTCATACACTCCCCTTGATTCTACACCCCCGGCACTCCCCTGGCCCCTCCATCAGATGATTCAGCTCTCTACAGTGGGTGTGTAAGTCACCTAAAAGAAAAGATAAGTAGCTTGTGTAGTGAATTGCATCGGCTCCCTGAAGGGTCAGGTCTGGCTCATGGGGAGGGCGAGTAGTGGTGGAATTGGAGTTGGGATGCTCCCTTGCACTCTCTCAAAGGGACCAAGCAAGCCAGCAGGTCATAGTGGCCAACTCCTGAAATGGTACATTTGGCCTAGGGGCTGTGGAATGGGCAGGGGAAGAAAGACTACCTGCTAAGTATGGCAAAGGTGCTGAAGTGTTAGTTCTCTTTGGGTTTTATATATTCCTGAGCAGACAGGTTGTTTCTTAGTTTCAACTGTCTGCTTGTTTTAACCTTGTTTTACTGCTTCAGTAGTCGTCTATCTACCAATCTGTAACTAGGAAATGCATATTGTTAAAGCCAGATGTTGCCTAAGGATAAGTCCACAGCGTTGCAAGCTTACATAGAAACAACTTCTCAGTAATAGAAGCAGAGTGCATGGTATAGATTGTTACATGGTCAGCTATTCTGACCAGAAAGGAGTAAGTTTGGGCTTCCTCGCTTGGATGACTTGTGCTCGATGTAGAAGAGGGCTCTATTTAAAGTGAGGTTTGGAAATGGGAGGTTTCATAGTTCTGGTGTTAGGGCCATACATAAGTTGTCACATGGACACAAGGTCGGATGTGAATATATCTGTGTAAGTATTATTGGATATGAAAAAAAAGGGTGATAAAATCTAGAACTACAATTTTTTTTCCCAGCCTTTTAAAATGTAGAGATATTGGGAAGGATCTTTCAAGGGATAAGAACTGCCTTCCCACAGGAAGATACAGAAATATACCACTATTTTTGAACTTATACTCTTTTTCCCAGTTATTTCCCTCTCCCTTTTCCAGGACAACCCAAAGAAGAGATGTGAGTTTTCCAGCATGCCAATATTATTGGATGAAGGTTTGAATACACATAGATCAGGTACAACCACTGATTACCATGGGAAACTGACCAGAGAAAGATTCTTTGCATTTCCATACACACTTCTTTGTCAGCTTCCTTAGGAAGAACAGTGAATCAATGCATTTCCTATCTGAGCACCTCATCTGTTCAAACCCGCACTCAGAAGACAGGAAATTTTATCACTTACTTCCCATATGTATAATGTGTGTCACCAGAAACTCATGGCATAGGCTCCGAAAGACAAAGTGCTGCTTCTTAATTACAGAAATCAACAGAGTATTTGCTGGACTTCAGTCAGGTCCCAGAAGCAGGCATGCACAAACACAATATAAAGTTATACTCCAAAACTGTGAACTTGAAGATCTTTATTCTTTATTCCATTGAGCTTAAATGGGTCAATGGCAGAGTTTCTAAGATGCTTCTGACAAGTCACTTCTCTACTTAATTTTCTCTCTGAAGGACGAAACTAACAACTCCCCCATCACAGCAGACACAGCAAGGCTAAATTCACTATTGAGCGTTAAAAGTTGTGAGAGCCTTAGAAGAAAACTTGCTTTACATACAAAGCATGATTGTTATGTTGCTTATCTATTACATACATTATCCACAAAATTAAAATGTGCCATATCCATACCATTCATAGTATAAATGCTTGTCTGTGATTTGCAGTCATCAGTGAAGAAAGACCTAGATGCCACAGCACTGTAGCTAGGTGTTAATTGCTTTCATGTTGTATATTATGAGGATTGCTCTTGCCATGATGATCTACTGAGACAAACAGAAAACTCAAGTGTGCTTTTAATCACGCCGCAGAGGGAGAGCCTTGGCTCGGAAGAACACAGAGCTAAAATGAACACTGGTAGGCTTCATAGGAAGAATGGGTCCCTGAGCTCTCCCTTGCACAAGGAAGGCACATCTCCCTGAAGGATGTATCTCAGTTTTCCTGCACTTGTTGGCTCAAAAGGAGGAAAGCCCTTTCCTCTGCTTTGGATCCTCTGAAATTCTGCACAGGCTAAGTGGGGGGAAAGGGAGCAGAACTGTTCCAGCTCAGAGAGGAAAGGTCTCCATGTGCCTGCCTTTGCCTCTGCCCCATGAATCACTGTTGAACTAGGCACAAATGCTAGAAAAAGATTATCAGCTTACAGGTTACAGCTGATGAGTTTTCTGTTTCTTGCAAAGCAAGCACACTGCTCACCAGGTAACTTCAAAATCAGTGGAAGGTTTTTTGCAAATAGGGAATGAGGGCCAAATTCTCATCTCAGTCATAAATTCGGACCTTGCATCAGTTACCCCTGACCTAGCACCATATCAGTGGGAAGAAATGGTAATCCTCAGCTACTAGCTTAGGAAGCCTGCCTGATCCATATATTCAAAATAAGATCAAACATAACATCGCAAAAAAAGCAATGTTCTGTGCCACCTTCCTTCCACCTGCCCAGATGAGGTGCTTATATGCTCTGGTGCCAAAAGTGACAGCTGCACCACTCTTGAAGGTGGCACGGACCAGGGTGTGTTTAAAGGACCCCAGCTCCTTTTAGGATGCAGCTGGGATCGGCAGGAGCCAGTTCTGCTAAGTGCTGGGGCATTTTGTCTCCCAGGAACGTCTTCCTGTTGCTGCTGCCTGTGCCACTGACCCAGCTCTCTGCTTCTGCTGGGTGGCTGTGCCCTCTGCTGGAGCCTGAGTTTTGGACACTGCTAGGTAAGACCAGACCCCAAACAAGGCTTGGGCAAAGGGGGCAATCAGTGCTAAAATTCAAGTAAGCCACGCAAAACCTCCCTCCCACCAGAGTGTACCCTTGAGGGCCGGGTAGGCTGTGCTTCCCAAGCCACTGTTTCAGGGATGGTGCCAGTAGCAGCATTCCCACGCAGGTTTTAAGGTTGCGTTGGTTGCAAAAGTGTCAGTGTTGGGTGTGGGATGGACACTGCATAAACTGTAGGGTCAGACACCTGAGCTCTGGTGTTCTGCTCGCAGGTATATTTTAGATGCAGAACATAGGAACTCTCACTGTTGGTTCCTCTCTGCTCCAGTGGGAGTTTAATTAATTCCTGCAGTCTATACAGCAATTTCCAACCTGTTAGCAAGTTTTCTGGCAAGCACCAGTCTTGGGACTGTGAAACCCTGGTTAGTGGGTCCAGCAGCTGAGATGGCTTTTAGTGTTGCTTTGTCCTCTGTTTGGCAGGGAGAATCAAGACTGGTGCACGAAGAGGTAATTTGTAGGTTGGGTCTGTAAGCTGTGGTCTGTGGGAGGCTTTTGTCACAGCTTCACAGGATGTTTGAGCTGTGCTGAGTTCATTAGTCTGCACCATCTTTTGTACTGTCCTGAGTATTGTTAGATACTCCCAAGCTATTTCCTTCTGTGCAGGGAAATACAACTCATATGGAGTTAAATGCAGAAGATACAGCAAATATGATGCTCTGCTTATGTGACTTATTGTTTATAAACCTTAGGGAATTAACCTAGTGAAATGTATTCTACTGAAGGATGTCCTACTCTGAGGAATGGTTAGGTAGGAAGAGGGGCACAAGACGGATGAAGGTACTTCATGAAACTTATTTGCTAATAACAGACAGATTTGCGGAAGGACCAGACTTACTGGGGCACATTTTTACCGAGGGTCAACCACTTTAGCTGAGTGGAAGTCAGCGGAGGTAGGGCAGTTGGCAGCAGCTCATCCAAGTCTGCTATGAACTCCAACACAGCTTTTTCATCTGCTGACAGCAGTGTAGGGAAGGACTTTATTTCACCTTCACATCCAGTGCAAACATCCCAAATCATGTTTGCATTAAATGCTTTTGCAAAGACCCCCTAGAGATCAAAATGAATAATAAAACATGTGTTACTGACTTATTCTTTCTGAGATGCCTTGACAAATGTGATTTGCATTTTGCAGATAGTTTCTGCTCTCACATACAAGAAGGGTTGTGGGAACACCTTGAATTTACCTTAGAATAGTTAAGTATTTTCAAGTGGAGACTCTCAGGTTGGGGAATTGTGCTCATGCACACACACAATTACTATGGTCCAGGCATAGTGATGGGAGAGATTTCAGTCCCATTGCAGAGTGGTACTGGAAAATCCTCCTATATTACTAGCATTCTGGCACCTATAAATGAAAGCTTCCACACTGTCTTGCTGTGGACAGTCTAAAATGTCCCCTCAGGAGCCCTGAAGAAAGTGCTGTATGTGTCCATGCTGTGGTCGGTGTCTAGACAAACATACCTTGTCATGTCCACAGCTTATGTAGGTCACAGTCACTGTTTTGCTCAGATAAATAGGAAAACACAAGCATATTTTTTTCATATTTGTTCTTCAGTCCTCTGGTAATAGCAGTCCTTTAGGAGTTTTTCCTGGTGGTTTGCTTCTACAGGCTTTCCATTTCCTGATTTATTGACCTGAAACTTGTCAACTCTCACTTCACCCAAAACTAGTAAGCCTTGATTTTGGAATAGTTGAGGGAATAAAGATGACAAACAGCACTACACACTGCATAGAACAAATTACTAGTTCAAAAATTTAATAAGAGTAAAAAACCAAATACCAAACAGAGCAGAAAGAAATCACATCTTTCTACCCATCTGCACACACATGCCCCAAAACCTTTCAATTGCGCCTGGCATTTTGTACTTCTACACCACAGATTTTTCTAAGCACGTTGGCATAAATACATCCTCACTATAACTCCAGTGACATTAATGACTGGCTTTCATGTGGGCTACATTTAACCTCACAGGCCTGATGCACTTGTAGGGATTAGCACTGCTCAAAGGAGATCCTCATCATTTTCAGTCTCAGGCAAAGTGGTCAGACTGGCTGTGAGGCTGTGCTTTTGATTTCTATCATCTGGCTGGACCTTTGGAAATTTCCTGTGAAATGCTACACTTGAATGCACTTAGAATAAAGCCCTGGACTTTGTGGGTCAGCCCTTACTCTTCTGTTGTGATGGCCAAGAAGTCAATCTGGAGTAAAATCAAGTCCCTTTTGAAATCAATGGCAAAACTCCTTTCATTTGTGTTTTCTCTGCAGGGAAGTCATGCTCTGAACTAGAAGACAAATAGCAGGGAGAAAAACTGCTGAGGATCCATGAAGAGAGGCAAGAAAGCAAACTGAAGGGGAATTCTTCTTTGAGAGTGTCAAATAATTATATCCATTCATTCATTCAACTTTGTCACCACTGATTTTGTGTATAGAAATACTTAATGAAAAAAATAAATATCTTTTCTATGCCTGTGTTTTAGACAACTATGCAACTTTACCATACACCTTATTAAAGGTAAACAACATTAATCTTCAATGTAAAATATCTCCTAGGTATTTTGTAAAATGCAATGTAACGTGCAACAAAATAGTATTTTGTATATTGTAACCTGTTTCTAACACTGAAATGAAGTAGGACTAGAGATCAATTCAGTGCTTTGTACACCTACATATATCATGACTGACATAGACATGCCTTTCATTTTTGATGCTAGAACTAAGGACAGTTTTCCTGCTGCCTTTCCAAAGGCATTCATCTGCACTTCCAGCCTGGAAGGTCAGCACCCGCTTTTGCTAACAGGACAAACCCTGTACAAAAAGCTGTGCTCTAACTCAAGCTGCAGGGAAGACTGAGTCAAAGTTCAGTATGATGATGAAAATGCAGCTTTCAGACTTCTATGGTACGTCTTTAGCCCCTGTCCTCCCACTGGCCGTAACAATCACCTTGTTGCTCCAACATCTGCTTCTTCACTATCTTCACATTTTCAGAGCCTGGATGACAAGTGATCACCTCAGTCAGATGTTAATGAACTAGCTGATATCTCCTGTATTCAAATAATTAATAAATAAAAGTGGCATAAGGACCTTAGCTGTGGAACACATTTTAAGGGCAACTCCTGCTCTGTAGATTATAAGCATCTCTCACCCTCTAGATAAAAATATTTCAGGCATCTTCTGGCAAGATTTGTTTATTTGTCCAAACCCATGTGTATTTACTGAAATCAAATCTTCAAACAAGCAATATTTAATTTTTATAGCACCTTTTCTTCAGCATCTAAAACTATTTCAGAACATAAACAATATTCATTTAAATACTAAGAAATTAAAAAAAATAAAAGGAGTGGAAATTTATTTGAAATAATATTATAGCCAGGCATAGACACGTGGGAACTATCCAGACTACAGCATGAGCACAGTTGTACCATAAACTTCAATAATTAAACAAAAAAGAAAAAGCAAGTTTGGATTAAATTTTTTTAGTAAATATAGTTAAGTGTAATAGAGGATTCAGTCTCAGGTAAGCTCACATGAATTCAGCTGAATCAGGTTGGATTCTGTGCTCCCCTCTGCCCCTGATAACATATTTTAGGTTAAGCCACAATTTCATTTCAATGCCTTTGAAACCTATAGGTTCAAATTTTAATTCTGAAAATGTTTTTTTATTTGCTTTTTCAGCTCAAGAGTAAAATTAAAGGCTTCAGTTACCAGAAAACCAGAGAAATACTAATTTGTTGTTCCATTCTTTCATTTAGGGGGAGGGGGAAAAAAATCCCAAACAGACAATTAAAGACCAGTTCAAGCTCATTGCTTCTGTTCCCAACCTCTCTCTGGCCCTGCAGGTCTGGCCTGGGTTCCCCACAATGCCACTGGCACTCCTGTTTTGCTTTCCCAGTTACGTTCTCAATTGCTTTCCCAATCATGGGCAGGTCTCAGGCCGCTGCTACTGGCTTGGATTTTCAGCCTGTGCTATAGATAATAAAATGGGAAGCACTGACCAGTTTTACCCTAGATTTCCTTTCTGCCTCTTCTGCTTTCTCTTGTGAAAGAGTCCTTTTACTCTTTCTTTCCACATCAGAGTGCTGGGAATAGGTACTGCTGGAGCCAGCACTGAAATGTCTCAGCTCCCCTGTACACGAATGTACCTAATTGAACCTGCATACAGGTACAGCTATAATTTGTGAGATGTGCACTGAAGCATGCAGGCTATGATCCCGGCTTTGTAGCTGACAAGCAGAACAATAAGGTGTTCTCCTGTGCAGTTTGGATGCCAACAACTTTCTCAGCCCTGCCAGAAAAACAGCAACTCATATTTTACAAAGCAGGGTTCTGCTGCTGAAGGTGCCAGGCTTTTAAAAGCTACATGAAAACACCTGGGAACTGACAGAGTTGAGGTACTCTTCTATTCCTACTGCATTATTATGGGGTACTCAGTTATAAGGAGTCAGTGTTAAAAGAGTGTGTTGGAAAACATGCTTTTCCATTGCACCAGTAATTCTCCTTCAGTGAGGCAGTAAGGTGTCTTTGAAAGACTCAGACAGCACTGAAGGCCAATCATGTCCTTCCAGATAAGAAATATCAAAAGCAGTGTGCATGGTCTTATTGGCAGAAGTGGAAATGCAGATCAATTTCCAGCTACAACTCTTCCTTGCAAATGCAAGTAAAGCCAGTCATGGTGATCTCTGGGATCTGGACATTCATCTCACCCAGAGCCTGGCTGCCAGCAAGCAGCTGTCACACAGTGATGCATTCTCATTACTAACAACTGGGATTATATTTAAAACAACAATTTACAATGGCAAGATTTTCCCCTCTGTTGTCCTCTAAAATGACCTGAAAGACCTGAAGTTTCATAAGAAACTTTGCTAACATTATCAAGGCTCAACAGAGGTGAAGTTGAGGCAAACACTTTCAGTCGTTAGTTTTTATTACTTAATGGAAGCTGGTCCCTGTAGTAAGCCCTCCCCCCTCCCGTACTTTGCACTGTGCACTAAGTGTTACGTGCGACTTTTTAAGGGACAATCAATGTATTGCTGAAGCGGTTTTTTTTTAAATTTTAATTTCATTAAGGTATTCTGGTAACATTTCTAATCCATTTTCTGTATCCATTATCTTTGCATCCCCAGGTAAGTTAGTCAGTTACAGCAATACCACTAAGAAGAAAAAGATCAACCCTTTGATCTCAGCTTTTTTTATCAGACTCAGAAATACATATTCTTTCTAACCTACCTCTTAGAACAAAACAGTAGCAATTAAAGGTAGAAATCACAGTCCAAGATGTCCTCTGTCCCACCACTTGTGCAGTGGGGAGAAGGGAGTTGCTATTTCAGTACAAATAACACTGTTATATACCAGTTTTAGCAAGAGCAACAAAACAAAAAGCAAAGTATTTCTATTATACAAATACATTACCCATGTAACTTTGGTAATTAAATGATCAAGCTAGCATGTACCCTTATGCTAATTATGGCTGATCCCTGATAAATAATCTAAATTGAAGTCTGCTGCCTTATAGACATAGGATATTATTCTTCTTAAGAAGTATGTGTTTTTTTAACATAGGTAAGTCTCACATCAGAGTGACTACTAAATCTATCTGACTGTGTAGGCAAAAAATTGTATCTGCACTCTTAGGCAAAATCAGGATTTTCCCTCTTCCTGAATTCAGCCTGTCCCATGTCTAGTAAACAGCTGAATAGAATCAGTTGGCAAAGGAGAATATCTGCTAAAAAATATGGAGAGCGGCACCACTGTTAATATTGTAAGAATTTATGTTCTAGATTCAGTACCTCTGAATTTTGCACAGTGCTTACTTATGGCTTTAATTATCACACCTAAAAAGCAAGCTAGCAAGATGCACAGTGCTTCCCCAGGAGCAAAGGTAGCTGCAATCTCATAGACACAATTTATGCACTTCATGCATTTGCAAAAGCCTTTCTGTGGTTCTGGCAGGAGACAAGCACTTAGATTCTGTAATGAGGTGCCAGCTGACGAATATTTACTTTTTCCTTTGCTACCTATCTAGTCTGCTTTAATTGGCTGCTTGGGAATGCACTTGGAAACCAAACACAGAGTGCTGACACACTGTCTCCTTCACTGTGGTGCTCTGAGATGTGGGTGCCATCAAAAACATTTACTTTTTAAACTTGAGCAGCAGTGGGGGAAAGTTAGATGATGACCAATAAGAACTGATAAGACCTGTACACATGACTCTATGCAAGAACTTCAGTTTCTCTTCTTACCTTTCCCTTCTTTTCCTTACTTTGCTGTTGTCTTCTTGAGACCTACCTTCTGAGTTAGAGGGTAATTTTTCTTAGGTGGTTTTATATTACATGGCATAGTGTGATTGCCATACAGAATTAAAAGAAATAACAACAACCACAATGACAACAATAATGATACAAGCTTTCCTGGGGAAAAAAACACTGACCAACAACAACAACAATAATAATACAAGCTTTCCTGGGAAAAAAATCACTGACCTCCCAGAAACTTGAGTTCTCCTACAGTAAATACAATTACTTCCTCCCAAGCTGAATTTGGCCTATTTTGGAAGATATTGAGACAGGAAAATAACCTAATTTCTTTGAGTATATGCACTCTATTGGGAGAGTTTGCAGTCATTACCTTTTAAAAATTAGGTTATGAGTTTTTGCTTTGACATTTTCTAATGAAAGTTAATATTCAATAATTTTAGCCATCTCCTGGTAAAATTAGAACTACTGTGAGAAGGCAGAACAGAGAAAACTCCTTTTTCACTACAAGTTGCTTAATTAACTGAACCTGAAATGCTTTGCAAATATATATCCATGCCAGTGAAATTTAAAAAGCAAGAAAACAAGCAAGGTCTCTTCAGCAGGTTTCTTGCCTGTCCCACTTCCCAGTCACTTGGCAGCTCTCTTCCCTGGGGAAAAGATGCCAGGTAAGCTGGTCTGCCTGGCATACAGAGCCCTGGCAGGCAAAACTTTTGTGTACTTCTAGGATTGAAGGCTCTAGCAACGTTTGCTATGCAGAGATTAGTCAAGAGTAAGGATGCCTTCAAGCGCTGACATAAGGGACTCAAATTGTTTTTCCCACTCAACTTAGGTCAAAACAAAACTGTATCTCCAAATCCTCAAAGGCATAGAAATACGTTTCTCTACCTAGATCTGTAGTTTTGGACAAGTCACTAATTGCATTAATAAAGGATTTCTGAATGATGGACACTTGCATCTTGCAGTCTGTGGCTGTGTAAACTGCCTGCCACTGGTCCAGAGCCAGTGTGGATGCATCTGTCTGCTTCAGCAGCTGCAAACAATCCATGGACAGCACACAGAGGCCTGTGTAGCTATGAATATTACCGTGATGTGGCTGGATCTGTGAATAATAGCTACTGTAACTGTTTGTGGCAGATCTGAAAACTGATGAAATCGGGACTGATGATGCGATAGAAGTTACTGCTGTGGAGGGAGCAGCAATTCGGCATTGTGGTCCCATGACAAGTTTGTGGCCTCATCAGTATGTAGGGCAAAGCAGCTACTGTAATCACAAATGACGGCTTGGGGTTCCTGGGCTCCTGAGGTCTCTGAGAAGACTTGGGATTCACAGGCTGGCCTAGTTTTCCCCTCTGCCAGAAGGATGGAGCTCATATGCCAATGCTTGCCTCAGCAGTGGTGGGGAATCTCAATTTTGAAGCCCCTAAGTGATGAGGAAACTCATCCAAATCATTGCTCACCCCAACCAGGAGGTATCAGTAAAACATTAGTAATGCTCAGAAAGGCTAGGAGGAGCCTGAGCTGTGCACTGTGCTGCTAAAAGTCAGATTTGTACCAAACCAGAACAGGAAGGCTGCCTGCAGCCTCTCACGGGAGGAATCAATGCTTCTGCATGCCATTACCACAACCTCACATCACACATTCTGCTGCTTTTCCCCCCCTGAAATCAATTTATGTATCATAATTTTTCTAACTATTAAACATTTGGAATATTTAATGTGCTTTTCAGAGCACCTGCTGCATTTTCTTACATGTATTAGACAGGCATTAGGTGGCAGTATGGACTGGAGACTTCAGCATGGGGCAAGGGGCAAGATATTCATATTCCTGATTGCAGCTATAACATGAAAAGATTCTCTAAACTTTCTTTTCTGTCTAAAAAGTGGAGGTGTGAGTAATGATCCACTGACATCCTGTGATGATTAATTAGCTAATGTCTTCACAGAGCTCTGTGTATGAAAAATGCACTCCATGAGTACAGAAATAGTCAAGTAGTTTTTCTTTTACATCAGTTTAATGTCACACATTTTGTCCTTGGTTTCGGCAGTGACACATTTGATCCATAATTCAGCCCATACATTCTCAACTATTCTATTTTTAAATTTCAGAGAGACTCAGATTGGAATTTATAGCTAAATCTAACTTCCCAAACCATAGTCTGATAGAATGGATCGGAGCTAAGTACACAGTAGTTAGTGAAGAGCTGACAAAGTGCTTTCATAAAGTCATCACAAGTTAAAGATGGAAAATGCCTACGGGGTCATCTAATCCATCTCCTTGCCTTTGAAACATTTTTCCTTATGGTACAGTTGTGCTAGTGCTGTATCTAAGCTGGTGAAAATGTTGTTAGAAGTTTTCTAGGGAAACCCCCTGTCTGACAACCAAAAAAGATCCAGATTTCCACATCAACTTCTGAATAATTTTCTCCAACTTTCAGCCCATAACTTCCTGAGCAATGTGCCTCAATCCAATCTGCGTCACTTTTCAATATGCAAACAGGGCTTTGGCTAAAGCCTGCCAAATATCAAAATAGCTCAGCTAAATTCTGATCCAAACATACTTTGATCCACATCTGGATCCTGCTTGAACTAATTTCAATTACTTGAAAGTTGCCTTGTATTATTGATATTTCAACTTACAGCATGGTATTTTTCTTCCCAGAAGAGCAGAACATTAGCAGAGCATCTTTACCTGATGCTGTGCTTGTTAACTGGCAGCAGACCTTCCTACAAGTAGAGTTTAGACTCTGAGCTTGTGTTTTTACACCCGAGATTCAGAAATAATGCCATCTTTTAAGCTACCATATCCCAGTGTAGACTCATTTCACTGGCTCTATACTTCCATCTTTGCACATTTCTTTTCTTTCAGCATAGCTGCTCTGTACAATTTTTCCTTCCTTTGTATTATTTCCACCTTTTCCTCCGTCTCAATGAGTTAATTTACATATTTTCATCCTGAATCTCACACTGTTATTCTGTGACTGTGTTGTTATCTTTTACAGCCTTCTATGTCTCTTATTTTCCATTTCCTCCAGGGCAGTTACTTATACTTTCACATCATATGAAGCTTCCCTTAATCTCACAAAAATGAGAACACCTGCAAAAACCCGAGCCTAACACAAATCCTTTTACCTCATCCATTTTCCTTTCAAGATTCATTTCACCCTCATGCATTTGTGTAAAATCCCACTCTTCTCAGACCTCCTTGCATAGCAGAGAGTTACTTGGCTTCTCTGCTACTCTCATTGCTTCATGCCTTACACATTATCTGCCCAACCAATCTTTTCACTTGTAACATTGGATTTCTTTTTCATTTCAGCCTCAAACACTGGAACTTTCTTACATCTCTCTTGGCAGCCACTGTTCTGTAAGGTGCCTGTTTTCTATGTACTTGTGAGCAATCTGGAACAATTTTCTCAATATTCAAAGCAGTGTAAAGATTTGACCTCATGCTTGCATTCATGGTTGTGCAGCTGATCATGCAATTTTAACTCACTTATTGCTTGAGATGCTCTAGTTTTCTCAGATTTGTGGTTCCAGATGCCAACAGGGATGTCTCTTGAGCATCACTCTCCCATGTTTACTTTCATTAAACTGTAGCTGTAAGAAAAAAAAAAAAAAGAGCTTTACAAATTGCTACCATAAATTTTAATGAGACCCTCACTGTTAAATCCTGTGCCATATTTCTAGTCCTGTTTTTCTGGATTCAAGACTGCAGAAAGTCATCATCAAAGCTTTCTTTCTTTCAAATGCTTATGGATTGCAAATAAGTCACCTTTTAACGTTCTTTTTATAAAATACATACTAGCTCTAGATCATGGACTTTCTGCCTATAATAAATATTTGCCACCTTCTTAACTGTTCTCATAACTCTTTTCTGAACCCACTTCAGTTCACCAATATCCTTCTCAAATTGCAGAGGACAGAACTGGACACAGGATTCCATTAGTGCTCTCTCCAGTGCCAAACACAAATATCATCACTCCATTGCTATTTGAGCTACCCCTGTTTATACATCCAAGAACTACATTAGACACTACCCTGTCAAGGAGAAGCTTATTATCCCACCAGATCAAATTACCCTTCCAATCCTTTACAGAGATGCTGCTTTCTGGGATTCAGGAAGATTTCCTCCTCTCATTATTATTATAAATTGAAGATCATGTATCTGTGTAATAAACTTCAGGTTAAGACCTACCTTGCTGAGCTTATTCCCAGTTTATTCAGAGAACCATATTGTTCTGTATGACTTTTAAGCCCAAAATTGCTGTCATTGTAAACTTGTTTGGTTTCTGGCAGTGAGTCAGTGACCAAGAAGCAGTTACTAGCTGACCCCTCTAAAAGCACATAGGCTTGCTCATGGTTACCTGCTTATATGTACTTAAGACCTGTCACCCATCTTATTTTTTTAGATGTGCTGTAGTAATTTTGTGGCAATCTTATTTATCATCAAAATATTATGTAAGATCTAATCAAACTCTTACCAGATGTCTGAGCACATCATACCCCCAATGCTAGCCAAATTTATTCTATCTTTATCTAGCAATCTATTTTAAATATGAAAGCATCAATTTAAGCTCTTTAATAAAGAGTAAGAAGTAATAATTATAAACCCATTAATTCTCTTCTCTATTTTCATATTGTATCCCATTTAAAATATTTTACCCAGAATGAATGTCAGTATGAGAAATAGCAGTTAAAAGCATCTGAGTCATCCCATCTTCTGATTGTAAACATTGGCATAGCACTGGAGATGCCTCTGTCTCTAAAGAGTTATTTAAAATTCATCCTAGAAATACCGAGGTCCTAAGCCAGCTCATTTAAAACTCCCAACTACTGAGAAAGAAAAACTGCTCCTTTAACAAAGTTTTTGTATAATGTGTCTCATACTTGGAACTCGGAACTCTTGGAACACAGTGAGACTGTCTAACAAAACTATCAGTAATTGCTCTCTGTTTCAGGTAGGTGCCCTCAAGATTTCTCTCAGCTGCCACCTACCTGTGGAAGCTGTAGTATCCCAATTGCATTTGTATTTCTCTTTCTGGAACTAAACTGCTCTGAAACAATTAAACTGGTACTTTTCCTCGTGTATCATGCTTGCAAAGGTAGCTAGCTACCAGCAGCCCCTTTAGTCTGGCTCTTGCACAAAGCTCACTGGTGAGTCTGAGCCCACATATGCCTTTTCCAAGAGGTGACCTGCAGTGTGAAAGGCAGAGGCACCTGTGCCTTGGGGATTTCCAGTTTGATTTGGTGAGGTGGGAACTAGTTGTGACCCTTATCTTCAGAGAATATTCCTGCTTGGAATGTGACAAATGGATTACCACCAGCCTGGATTTAAAATGAGGTGAAGGCTTCAAGCTGTACTCCCTAAAGAATTTGTCTACACAGCTAGGGCCAAGGACCCTCTAGCAAGGACCCTCTTCCAGCTGCTCCTGGCCCAGCTCTCCCTGCAGCAAGGGATGTGTGGAGCCCCACTGTTGGCATGCTTGAGGCAGAGCCTGTAAAACACCTCCTAGAAATTCAGCCTTGGGGAGGGCATTTTTCCCCACTTGAACTGCCCCATTTAGTGAGTGATTCCTGATGGGAAGCCCAAGCAAAGGATGAAAGAGCGATATAGACTTTTAAGTTTATGCCTCCAGTTAAAAAAAAAAAAGGTTCAGATCCTTTTTCATACATGACCTGGCCTCTGGCTTTATTCAGCACCTTCTGTGTTAAGAACATGTTCAGCAGGCAGGGGAAGGGAAGAAGAGGGTTGGGAGCTTAAAGCTGTTTTGCTGCTACAGAAAAGGTGGGTGAGAATAAATTATATAAAAGTAATCCACCTAAAAAATAAGTAGAAAAATAATGCTAATCCTATTTAGACGTGGTGATTCTTACTATATGTTTTATTTATGAAACTGTAATCCTAGAACAGTAAAGAGTGCTATTCTTTATCCTCCCATGAAGATAATGTGGTAGAAAGAAAGGCATGCAGCATCAAGAAAAGCACACTAAAGGAAGAAATTGATCATATAATTAAAAGAGATTTTTTTCATGGAGCTTAAGAATGTTTTAAAACAGCATTATGTAATGGAGATTTATAAGGGATTGCTTTCACAAATCATACAGTACACTAAAAATGAGGGGGAAAAAATTACCCAAACATGTTACATTTCAACTATTTGACATTGCACAAACACCCTTTGTCCACTGTAAAACCAGATGGTTTCAGTTGAGACTTGTTACCAGGAACAACTTCAGCTACTGCAACTGAGAGCAGGCTTGTGTATGCCTGTGTGAACGCAGGCCACACAAACTCCTCATTTGCTCCTCAATTATTCTTTCTGCACTAGTTCCCAAGGCCTATTTAGCAGTCCTGGTTGCTCAGCAATCCCCTGTGGTTTCACACTGAGCTAAACACTGTCATGTGGGGCCCGAGTCTCTGCCTATAATACCTTAATTGAAACTTGGCTTTTCCTTCCTTTGGGAAGGAAACAAAATGAGGAGAACTGTGGCTGAGTCAGAAACCAAAGGTGAATTTTCATGGCTGGCCAAAGATCTGACTGAGGTATGTCCTAATTTTGTGCCAAAACAGAACTCCAAGTTGAGTGGAAAAAAACGTAAACACCTCCCATTGGTTTCAATCTGTCACCTAGCAAAAAGCAAGTGATTGTTTTATATAAGTAAACCCCCTGTTCTTGGCTTTATTCATCCAAAGTTTGATTGCACCCCACAAGGCAACAATTAGTGATTGCACAGAATTAAGCAGATGTGACCTGTGAATTCAGCCATTGCAATAGCTCCTGCTCAGGACTTCCACTTTCATCCATTTAATATTTGCGATTTCATTTGACATCTCAACCTGTGAGGTAAGGAGTACTGTAAAAACACTTTCTCTTATAAGATGCACCATGAACCTCTCCTTTGCTGTGATGATGGTATTCTGGGAGAAGGAATTCTTGCATGCTTTTTGGTTCTGCAAGAGACCACTGACAGCTCCTCCACAGCCTTTTGCCTCCACTTTTTTTGGTCAATAAGACCACCAGCCATGACTGCCTTGCTTGTACTGCTGTGCCACTTAGACACTCACATGTCTATGGGACCAGATGAGATCCAACCAAGGGTACTAATGGAGTTGGCAGAAGAGCTTGCCAAGCCACTCTCCATCGTTTATCATCAATCCTGGTTAACTGTGGAGGTCCCAGATGACTGAAGGTTAGCCATGAGACACCCAGCTACAAGAATGGTCAGAAGGAGGATCTGGGAAACTACAGGCCTGTCAGCCTGATCTCAGTGCCAGGGAAAGTTATAGAACATACCATCTTGAGTGCCTTCATGCAGCACGTACAGGATAACAAGGGGATCAGGCTCAACCAGCTTGGGTTTAGGAAAGGCAGGTCCTTCTTGGCCAGTCTGATCTCCTTCTATGACCAGGTGACCTGGTCACCAGTAGATAAGGGAAAGGCTGTGGATGTATCTACTTGGACTTCAGTAAAGTCTTTGATACTGTCTTCCACAGCATCCTCCTAGAGAAGCTGGCAGCCCATGGCTTGGACAGCACACTCCTTGCTGGCTTAAAAACTGGCTGGATGGCCGGCCAAGAGAGTGGTAGTGAATGATGCTATATCCAGTCAGCAGCCAGTCACTAGTGGGGTTCCCCAAGGCTCAGTATTGGGGCCAGCCCTGTTTAAAATCTTTATTGATGATTTGGACAAGGACATCACTCCCTCAGTAAGTTTGCAGACAACACTAAATCTAGTTGATATGGTGCTGCTTGGTCAAAGGTTGGACTCAATGGTCTTGGAGATCTTTTCCAACCCTAATGATTCTATGATGTTGTATGTGTAATTAACTCCTTCCACTGTAGTCTTATATACACTCCTGTTTTCCACATATAGGAGAGGTAAAGGTTAAGGTCATTATCATTATCATTACCAATGCACAGCTCAGTGTTTAGCTTCCTGACAGTGACTCAGAAGAGTTGGGTCTTACTCCTGCCCCTCCCATTTGGGCAGGCACCACTGCTGCAACCACAGAATAGTGAAGATGTACCTAGGTTAGAAACTCTTTAGGTTAGCTACTGCTGCAGCACTAAAACTCAGTGTTGAAGTAACCTCTCTGCTACTTATTCAGGTTCTCCAACCCATTTTGAAGCACTTTCTGCAGTCCCTGGTGCTGTGTGTACAACAGAAGTTATCCATTCCGTTGCAAGCTAAGCCATCCTGAGCCAGCTGGAGGCGCCACTGCCCTGCAATGCCTGTTGGGAATGAATGGAGAACCTGCGTGATTGACGATTCATGTCTCTATTCTGCCTCTCTGCAAGAAGGATACTGAGGATTGTTGCTTACCTTTTTAGTGCTTTGAGGATAATAACCAAAGAAATTTTCTACGCACCTAAATACATTGTGCCTTAGGAAATCAGCTGGTGCACAGAGCATCTTATTATGCAGGACTGGAAACAGTTTCTACCTGCAAAGCAGAAATAAAAATCTTGACCTTAACTTCTTGCTTCTTCAAAGGCCATCTGGTGGTCAGTTGGGCATTGGTTATGCAAGTGATGATATGCACATACTACAGAGACTTTAGCACTGCAGCAGCACTTCTCCAGCCACTGTTTCACAGCTTCCCAGGAGCAGAGCAGAAGTCTGCTTCCCAGGCAGCAGTCAAATGGATGCTGGCAATATTTTCTTGCACACATACACGTGAACTTCTGCCAGCCATTTTCCAAAATTATCTGTTCTATTACTCTAAAATTTGTACTTCAGTGGAGGCCAAAATACTGCCTGCAGTCATTAGAAGGACTGCAAACAGAAAGGAAAGAGCCTGGTATTTGCTTCTAGGACAGCCCTGGCATGCATGATGCTTGGGGAAGAGAGAAGGCTGTCCAAATTCAAAGAATAAAACCTTTTTTTTTTCCCTTAATTAAAAAAAATCAAATAACCTTTGTGCTTGAATTCCAAGCAATCTCAGTTTCCATGTACTTTTTTCATACTGTAACTAGCCATATCAGTTTGAAAACAGCACTAAACAATCAGAGAAATGTTGATGGCTACACTAGGGAAATTTAGATTTCATGGGGCACGTGCTGGCAACTTTTGAACTACTGCACATTTCAGTAGAAGCCCCATCAGCACTTTGCTATTGTCAGTGGGATGCCTGGCTAAGAATTAATTCCTGATTTAGGTGGCTTCCTTTCATATGACTATATGGCAATCAACTTCTCTGCTCACAGCCAGTGACAACATCAGTATTACTCTCTGCTGATAAAACCTTCCCTTTGGGGTTCTCTAGACCTACATGCTGGGCTGTAGCTTCTGGCTGGAACTCTGCACTGCAGAACAGACATTAAAATCATTTTTCTGTAAACTAGGTGGCTCAGGGAAATGTCAGTGAGTGGCTGCCTTTGCTTCTCAAGCACTAATGAGACTCCAGCTGGTCCTTTCATCTCCTGGTTAAAGGCAACTGAAAGCAGCTACCATCTGCTTGCATAATGTTTCTCTCTGAAGACTTGGTATCACCAGTCATAAATGCCTGTGTCCATACAGACTACATATTTCATTTTCAGCAAGAAGTTCAATGAGTCTAAGGGGCATGAAGATCTCTGAGTTACAGTTTTAGCCTGTGGATAAGTAGCGATTTTGCTTTGGCAGTAGCTGTATGGGAAAAACATGGTGACAGTTATACAACATAATACTGATAGCACTCCACCTCCTGTGTAAGTAGGTACGGGGAGAGGGCTGTGCTCTGGGCAGAAGACTGCACGTACTGCTAAAGTGAATTTGTCTTTGGAGATATCCAGGCACAGTGAGAATAACACTTTGGATCTACCAAGGAGTTGTCCTATCTTTCCAGCAGAACAAGGAAGCTGAGTCATGGAGCTCCATCTGTGCCTTGCCAAGAGCAGTATGCCAAGGGTGATCCCAGCCCCTTCTTTCGAGCACACTTCCATAGCTATTTAGAAATGTATATGCCCAGCACTTTTCACCTCCATTTATAGCAATTTCTTAAACAAAAAGCTGACTTTTACTGTTATTGGCCCAGCTCCATTCCCATTTCCAGAAAAAAATTTAAAGGGAATATCACAGGGTAGATATTGTACTCCAACTTGCACTCAAAAATTAGAGTTTTTTCTCACAGTTAATGCAGACATCTGAATTTAACAGTCGGAAATGGGGCTGGAACTGAATTAGCTTCTCTTGTAGGATAGTGCCCATAGCTGTCCCTGAGAGTGCTAGTACTGACTATCCCTGGGTGATATCAAATAAATGGTGGCTGGAACTCAACATTGCTGATGATTACAGATAAGCATTTTGGAGCTGGTCCAAATATTTGCCTGTGTTTTAAAGAGAGAACGTGATACTAACTGAATTTAAAATATATTAAAAGATCGAGTATTGAAAGGGAAATTACATTGATGGAATTGTTGACCACTTCTTTTCTCCCAAATTGAACACTGACATTTAAAAGTTCCCAATTTACAGCTGGATACTGTATACACCTGAAGAATATTATATTAGATCCCTGTATACTAGACACAGCTAAATGCTGTTTCATTCCAATGTTTCCTATAGTGTTTTAAGTGGACTGTAATTAACTATTAACTATTGGTTAGTTAAATATTTTTAATTGAAATTAAATTGATGACACTTTTCTCCTTTTCCTAGAGTGAACATGCTCTGTGGTATAAGCGAGTACCTTCTTTGCTTTAGGTCACTTGGGTATTTACAACTTGCTTCAAGTATGCAAAGAACCCTTTTGCTCCTATAACTCCTACTCCATGTTCTGGAAAAAAACCGTCGACTCTTATTATACAGTCCCAATGGGGAATATGGATTTTGCCCATGTGCATGGTATTTTCAATTAAGGAATAAAGTAGTAATACTTTGGAACTGATAGTATCTTCTCCTTCCATTATGGAACTTGGCATCAAAGCTTGTGTGACTCAGCCAGCTCTTTCCATTTAAAAGTTGACTATGACTCTTATTCTTTAAAAAAACTTCAGAGATGCTTATCATAACATTTTATCCATAATCACTTAGAGAATGCATTTGCTTTTGCCAGGTCATAAAGATATTTGGGGCTAGGCAACTTCCAGGTTTTACTTTTTAAAAAGTCTGCAAAATATGATGGAAATTTGGGAAAATTCCCAAAATTCCTTAATTAATTCCTTGCACTCTTCCACCAGTGTGACTGACAGGGAATCTGGGAGTCAATGGTCTCAAAAAGTGCGAGCACCTCATGTCTTCCCCTCAATATAACTGCTTGTTTCAAAAGCTTATCTGAGAAACAAACACTTCTGCCATGTCAGAAATGAATGGGATTAAAAGTAACATAAAATTAATTTTGTGTTCAAAGCACCTTGACTGACTGTCTGAGTAAGTCACTGGAAATGCACAGACCTCCTCCCACACTTTCTCATAAATATGCCTCAACCCTTGACTAGACCGCACAAGTAAAGGGTGGATTTGTGACCTTGACTATCTCAGCTTTAAATCAGTGCCTAGCAGTTCTACCAAGCTTGGTTTATATAATCAGATAAAAATAGGTGGCAAATTCTATTTACTATTAGACAACTAAGTGCAAAAGCTATGAAAAGTTACATCTGGTCTACTCTGTTTCCTTGAACAGGTTTATAGGACTGGCTAAATGCATGGGTGATTCCAGCAACCATACTATATCAAACCTATGGAGACCTATTAAAAAAGAAATGGGAAATAGTGTGATAAAATATTAGGCTTTGTTTCATTCTGCCTTCTGCTAACACTAAACTGCAGCCCTCCCTTGCGACCAAAATTGTGTGCTACTGTCTGGATAGAAGCACAATCTAAATTGAAAGATTGTTTCTTGATCAAAACTGCAGGGTTGTGTTTTGAATATTTAAATTGTGGGGATTACATTTCTTCCCAGCAGCATCTCATGACTACTAACTAACTTACTGCTCTTTCAGATTGCTAAAACTTCTCATGAGACTGTTTCCCACTTGAAAACCCAACTCAAAATAGAAAGGTACTGCTCAGCTGCTAAAAATGGATGTAGACAGGTAGCAAAGACCTTCTGGTAAATCACTGGGCACAATATGTACAAGCAGAGTAAAATGTATGAATGACTTTGAGTGAAGCAGGAAGGTAGTGCTAAAGGACCCATGGAAGCATTGCCCTTCCAGTTTCTGCAATCTTAATGAATGTTTCAAAACCATCTTAGCAATTTCTTCTGTTGTACTTGCCTGAAAGACATTCTGCCTTTCTGCTAAATCAGTGCAAAGAAGAGGATGGCATTTACAGCTACCACTGTTTGCCTGCAACTCTGCTGTCCATGAGACAAAGATTGAATTACCTAAAATAAACCATTTTCTCCAGTAAGGCAACTTAATAAAAAAGGGGCTAGTAATATGACATCTGTAGTCTTTTTTTTTTTGACCTGTATTTCCTCAGATTTTATCCTACAGCCTGCCTATAAACCTTGACAGAATATATGAGCTCCCTTTTTATTTGGCAGCAGATAAGGCAGAGAGGCTCTTAGATTTAATATACCGTAGAGATAAGAGGTGATAATGTCTGTATATAAAAGTGCTAGACTTGAAGTTTGCTTACCTGCCCTGACTGCCTCCAAAACTCCAGACGTAGCACAGCTATGTCTCTAACAGTCCCATGGTGTGGGACACCAGAAACACGTGATAAGGGGACAGCCAGTGCTCCAAAGTAGGCAGGACAGGGTGAGTGGGAGGAGGAGCCGAGAGACCTGCTCAAGGAAGGCCCCAGAATGGGGCAGTAGCAGCTGCTCTGGTCACTTCTGCATACACTGGTGTCTGATACTGCTACAGCTGTCTTTGCAGAGCCTACAAAAGACCCCAATATGTGTTTTGAATATCCGTTTTCTGGCACTTGCCTTGAAACTTTGATGCCAACACTTGAGAAGTAGCTGCAAGTCTGCTGAAAAAAAGTAATGTTTTGGCAGTGTTGAAATTCAAACCATACACTGAACATTCACTTTTACTACCACTTTGTAAATAAGGTTATCAAAGATGTTGATAAGAAGAAAGGTCTGTGATGACAAAATTGATCACGTCGTGCAGCATGTAGATGCTCTCCTTCTCTCATCTACTTTTGGAAAACTCTGAGACTTTTAGTATCCAAAAATAATATCTTGGAGTTGACATAATAGCTGTTTCCTGCAATGACCTATTTTTACCATAAGCTTCAAAAAAACCCCACTTCTATGACCCTGATTAAATGTAGGAGAAAGAAACTTTTCACTCATTGGAAGGGAAGTCCCTCATTCAAGCACACCCAGGGTCACACAGTCACTGTTGCACAGCTTCTTTTGCCACCCTTGAGTGGCAGATGCATCAGACACAGCAGCATCTCTTTGCCAGTGAGGCAGCTGCAATGGCCAGCTGCACAGTCCCCAGCAGCAGATATGAATTGGTACAGCAAGGGATGATGCACGACAGCTTTTCTGCCTTCTCCCTCATATCTTTAAAGGCCACTGATGATGCCAATAGCAGACTGCCTTTCACAGCTTGAACATAATTTTTCAAGCTGAATGGGTGGAGGCCTCCTTCCGTCCTTCTGCTGCTGCATAACTCACTTTTCTTTCCTATCTCTCTTCACCTTTACTCTTTTTCACTTTAGCTTTCTGGTCCTATGTCACTTCTTTTTATATTGTTGAGTTCTCTTGATAATGAAACAACAATTTACATAGTTGTAAATTGCAGTGACAGTCCAGAATGTCCTTGCCAGATGTGTTTCAGTTTAATGTTGTATATTACACTTGAAAATTCCTTCTCTGTTTTGTTTAATTAAAGTTTAATTCCCACTAGTTGTAAAAAATACTATTTTTCTAACTCAGCTTGTGTTCTAACACTAAACTATATTTTCAGGTGCAGCTTTATTCCATTTGCAGAAATCCCAAATCTCTTTATGCCTATCCAAAAGAATCCAGTTTCAGATGGAGCTTAAGTTCCATTTGCACAAATGCACTGTACTATCATATTTTAAGAGAAAGGGAATGGTTCTGTATGGACAAAAGTACCATCAATATCTTTTAGGTATTTTAGTGAGATCTAATCCCAACTGAATAAATTAAGATTCAAGAGACTGAATTAAATTAAGATTCACAACACCAAGATGAGCAGTATGGTTGACATGCCTGAGGAGTGAGATGTCACGCAGAGGGACCTGGACCCCTATGAACCTCATGAGGTTCAACAGGGCCAAATGCAAGGTGCTGCACCTGGGTTTGGGCAACCACTGGTATCAATACAAGCTGGGGGATGAAGGGATTGAGAGCAACTCTGGGGAGAAGGACTTGGAGTGTTGGTGGATGAGAAACTGGGATAGGAGCTGGCAATGTGTGCTCTCAGCCCAGAAAGCCAATTGCATCCTGAGCTGCATCAAAATTAGAGTGGGCAGCAGGTCAAGGGAGGAGATCCTGCCTCTCTACTCCACTCTGGTGAGACCTCACCTGGAGTGCTGCATCCAGCTTTGGGGTCCTCAGCACAGGAAAGGCACTGACCTTTTGGAGTGAGTCCTGAGGAGGGCCACGAAGGTGATCAAAGGGTAGGAGCACCTTTCTTATGAAGACAAGCTGAGAGAGTTGAAGCAGAGACAGATATTCCCACTAAATAAGCAGGATCTACCCCTGCCAACATCCTTCTGCACAACACCATTGAACTCCTCTGTCTCTTAGCTGTCTCCATGGACAAGAGCATCTAAGACCTCAGAAATCCCTCAAACCTTCTTTAAATGGAATACTGGTCAGCCAAAACTAAGATGTCAGTGTTCAGTGCCCATCCTGGAGATTCTGTCTGATCTTCCATCTCTGCTTCTGACCTGTCTCATTTACAAAATCTTCATTGAAAGCATTTTTCCCTTCTCAGTAGAACTAGGGAGACCAACTAACAGAATGTTTTGCTTCTGAACTTTTCTTTTGGCCTCCCAATACATTGCTCTAGGTGCCCCAAAGGAGGCAAGTAGGTAAAGAAAGCCAAACTTCCCTGCAAGGGTAATGTCTACAGAGGGAAGGCAAAACAGGATCAGCACTGCCTGGAACTACTTGATGCTCTAGATGTGCTTGAAGTTTGTTGTCTTTGGGACATGGCAACTTGGCTCTATGTGGTACTTGGGGATGTGGCTTAGTGGTGAACACAGTGGTGCTAGATTAATGATTATACTCTATGATCTTAGAGGTCTTTTCCAACCTTAATGATTCTATGAATCTATAAAGAGGTACTGATAGAGCTTAGCCCACTGCACCAAGCACTTGGACTACAAATGCTAGTAGGAAGTTGGATATGGAAGGGCAAAAAGCTCAGCAGTGTACAGGATCACTTCAGATAAGTACAAAAAGAGGAATTTTGTTCTGTTTTTTTTTTTTTTAAAGGAAATTGTTTCGGAATGGCCTCCCACATGGCACAATTTTCTCTCTGCTTACTTTTCCTTAGAAATTCCTTTTTCTTTTGCCTGTTCCAGAGAGATGCTCACACTGTGCAGATACTCCTGAAAGCATACAGGAAATAATATGCAACACCTATGGTCAGCTTTTGCTTTGCAGTGAGCCACCCACAGGCAGACCCCCTACAAAACTGAAGAGAAGTTAGTGCAAAAAAACACCTATCAACAAAATACTGCCAACTACGGTGTATTAGCTATTCCCAGAAATGCATCTATCCATAACAAGGGAAACACGTGGTCAAACGAAGTAGTTTGAAAACCTGCCCCAATATTGCATATATGAAATGACTGTGAGGTTGTAATAATGATGACAGCACCATTTATCTGGCAGGGAGTTACTGTGTCCATAAACAACTATACTGCTGAAAGGAGAGATCTGTGCCTCAACATACTATAGTGGCAAGTGGCAATTAAGAGTAGATAGCATACTGCCCTCCTTATGATAAACACAATTATATAATGTTACTATGCAGTGATATTTTTCACTGTCTGTTTTTGCATATATACCATTTTAGAACCACAATAAATAACTGGAGATGTTCTTCCCAAATAGATGGGATTGCTTGAGGTTATTCACATACTAGAGATTCAATGCTCAGAAAGCTTTAAACAAGCTGAACCCAAATAAAGGAAATCAAATGCACCATTAGAGAAATGGAAGAGGATTTACTTTCTCAAGACAGTGCCCTATGGGAGCTATACATCAGTTGCAGATGTAAGTACAAAATGAACACAGTGGCTTCCAAACTAAAGGGTGCTGGTAAATAGGACCTGCTAACAGTGGGCTAGATGGACATTACTTCTCACTTGCTTCTCTATCCTACACCAAGCAAAAAGGGACAGCTTTTCTTCTCACTTCCTCCCAGTCTCACAGTCTTTTTGCTTTTTCATGCTAAGGACAAAAACAAGGATAATGGAAAGAAAGACATAATAATCATTTGCACTGATTTTCTTTCCCTCATCTCTGTTGTGCTATCTGCTGACAGGAAAACAAAGGGTGTGGGTAGATTCATAAATGGGATTGATTAGGTTTGATGTGGGAATCAGAATTAAAAAGCTGGCAACTATTAATGAAAGTTTTGGTCCTGATTTGTAAATTAGTGAAAGAATGAAAAGTCATGAAAAGCTTGCAAGAGAACTTGCAATAAGAATTGTATTGGCCTAGTCACCTGTACTAAATCAAAACAACTGTAGATCTTCACAGAGGAAAGGAAAATACATGAGTAGTGCCTTCAAAATAGACATTTACAATCAGGGTATTTCAGAAAAATCCCAATGATTTACTTTTTATTATCCTTCAATAAATTCACAATTAACATCAGATTATTTATGTCTTTGAGACTTTAAGTCTAGACTGCAGACACTTCACCAGTTTTCATGAAACTGAGTATTATTTTCTATAGAAATTCGAAAGCAGTATTCCTTAAACCTTTTGCAGATGCATCTCCTTTTGCAGTGCCTTCCTTTCTAAGTGTTTACACAAGCCAGGATAAGAGCTACTTTTAACTGGCGACAGGACATCAGTCACATCCAGGTGGATATTAGACTCAATTGTGAAGATTTCGGACTCCTCCTCTTTGATCCCCCATGATCACAACACACTGTCTGAGACACACTGACTTGGAATATAAGATATAAGAGGGTTATTAGTGCAGCTGCTGGTTTTTTCTGCCATTCATAGAACAATATTGTTCACATGAAGTTCATTATTTCAAGACAGCTATAGAGAAGATATAAATCATAACTATAACCAACCAGAAAGTCAAATATATCTGGGACTACAAAGAACAAACCTGAACTCCCAGAGGATTCTGCTGTTTGAAGAATTCTACACAAATTTATGGTGCCTCATTAGCAGGAAAGAGTTATCTTCAGTACTAGTGCCAGACCAGACACAGTCCTGTTTAGCAGGAAAGCAGGAGAAAGATTCTGTGATCTAGTGGAAAGTATTAAAGAAAACAGTCCTAGCCCTTGAAGAAGCTCTCACAATAGAAACAATCCAGAGCAGCAGTGATTAGAGGGAAGACACTGCAGTGTTTAAAGGGTGTTATGGTACAGTTCACCCTAGATTGTAGATAAGATCTACAACTGGATACATTATAAATGAGAATTTCTAAAACAAGAAGCAAATGTTTACAAACGGGGAAAAAGTCACTGAACTACTCTTCAGTATGGAGGTTGTTTAATCAACTGGGTTAAGGGATTTTCAGCTTTATACAAGACATTTTTATAGTTGGACTATGTTTGTTAAACTTGCATTAAATTCAGCGCTGGTGTAATCCCAGTGACATTAGGCACAGGAATCAGCCATTGTTTGGGGATATGCAGTTACTACAACTTCAGTTAGACTTATTTCCTCACCCCAAGACAAATCAAGGAAGAACACAGACACAGGTCTCAAAGAGGATAAAAATCAGATAAAGTTGAGTGAAGAGAGAAGTGTCATTTAGATGTCTATGCCCAAATTAAAGCCCTGAATTTGAAATTAGGTATTACTGTTGGAGGCACTTTTTGTCCATAGATATTTCACTGTCTCCCCTGTCCTGACATAGCTAAGCAAAGCAGCTCTAGACAGTGCTCAAGCAAAATCAGGGTTCAGAAATAAGCAGTTTTCTGGCTAAAATTCAGTGCAGTAGATACTTTTAGATTGATGTAGAAATTTTGAAATCAGCCACCATAACATGTATAGAATACATCTATATACCACTCCATTAAAATAGTAAGAAAACAGCATCTGTGGATTAATCATATAGATGAATGATAGGGTTTGAGCACCTATGGACAATCGTAAGGTTATTTATGGAGGAGAGAAAATACTGTGTGCAGAGACATTTTTGGGAGTCACACCAACATGTAAATATGTGTTATTTATAGAATCCAAATAATGGCTACCATATAAATCCTTCATAAAAAACAGGCATTAAATCTCAGGATAAATTTGGTGCCCTCTATTCACATTTGTATGTTTGCCTTGATTTCACTTATCTTCAACCTATTGATTGCATCCACCTTTTATCTGGAGGATTATTGCATTAGATGTATCATGCCATTCATCTTTACTGTATTTAAAAACAAGGTTTACAATTAAAAATAAATGTTTTATGACAGACATTGACCATATGAAGTTCACCTGAGGTTAATGGGCACTCACCTGGGAGAAAAGATACCGGTGGGCATTTTTTTCCGCTTAAGTAGCTGGAAAAAACCCACTCTCACGCCAAATATTAAATTTCTATTTGTACGGATGAACAAAAACATTTTTGTAAACTGGTTGTAATGATGTTAAGAGATATGCTCTTATTTTTTTTCCTTATAATATAAAAGAAATTCACAGCCTGACAGCTAGGATTCTAAATCTAATGTAAAATCCCCATTCTGGCATCAAATTCTGATTTCACCACTTTAATGGAGCTTCAGTAACTTAAATGACTTCCAACAGAACCTTAAATTGCCTTCACAAGTCCCTCTTAGTTTCTTTAATCACATTTCAGTCATTTATGAGAACTGCCGAAGTATGTTCTGTGTAAATTCAGACTTAGCCTTTTGTACAGATTTATAACTGGAGATGAACATTCAGGAGGGATATAAATAGCCATCACAACCTAATTGAGGACAGCCTCAGTGTAAAGAAATGAGAGATAAGAATGAGACTACACAGAGATCTTCAAACTTATGATTTAAAAACTAATTAATACAATTTATTTTGAAAAAAAGAAGAGAGTGATAAGAAAGAAAAAGCTCTTCTGAAATGATTTCAAGGATTGCAGCTGCGAGAACTATGTCACCCAGACGAAACAAATGGGGTTCTACAGTCAGGAGAGGAGTTCAGTATACATGAGGAGGGTGTCACTTGGTCAATTAGATTGGCCAAAACCATAAAATCTCAAAGGTCACACCAATTATAATGATAGTGCTAGGATAATTAATTGAAAATTTGAGAATTGATTTCCTCAAAGAAGCAAAAAATGAAGAAAAGACAAGATAGAAATGACAATGAGGAGACAAAAATGTACAAAGTTTTAGAGAAGAGCATAAAAGAGGACACAATAAATGCAAAATGCATAGATAAACTGATAAAAATTGAGGAAAACTGAAAGAGTTCTGGAAATGCATACTGACTTTGCAAGAGAGATTCATGACTTAGTTCTTTGACACCAAAACCTTATCTGACCTGACAATGATACACTTGAGGAATTAATCTTACGGTAAATGAAAACTTAGCTATTTTAAAAGGCAGAACACTGAGGGGATGAAAATTTAATTCCAGCTGCTCACAAGTAAAGTTCAGACTCAGAAAGGGAGAAATTCCTCATAACCATTAAGGATTACACTCTTGGTGGTTGTTATTGATGTTGAAAGTGATAAGACACTAAAGTGAAATGATGCAATGCAGAAGTGTGAGACTGGTGGATTTGATCTAATAGATTTGCAAAAGGGACTTTTTAAAAAGACTATTATCTTTTAAATTAAAACTATGTCTGTTAGTTCTCTGTATGTTTAATGACTTTTAAGATATGGTTTACAATTCTAAACTATTTGTATTTGCGAGGAAAAGATCCAGTGTGATATTTTATGTGCTGGCGCTATAAATGTTCCCTAGTTCCATATACAAACACCAATCTGGTACAACTAATCAGGATGTTTGGGTGTTCAACTCTGGCAGCAATCAGTGGATCAGCTCTGGAGATCTATGTCACTGCTTATCTTTTAAGAGCCTGACAAGTAGGTTTTTAGATATTTGAATGAGATTTTTAATACAATCAAAGTGACTTCAGGAAGAAATCACATACACTATGAGAGCACAATGAGGTTATGTGCCAAAATTCATCCCTGGGAAGCCTAGTGGAAGTCACCACTTTTATTGCCAACAGAGAACTCTAGATAAACTTAGGAGGTGACACAGAGAAGGTTAAGCACAAAAATGAGGAGATATAAAACAAGAGTAGTCTAAGGACAACTGTACCACACCCTTAATGTGTCAATGAAAAAAATTCACACTGGTTTCATTAAGATGTGATCAAAGTTTGCAGGGAGAAGGGGAGATCTTGACTGCAGGCATAAAAAGAAATATTATTGCTATTTAATACATCTCTTCTTAGATTTTGTAGAATCTCCTGAAAGGATAAGTCATACATAGTGCTAGTTGAAGCAATTGCTACTGAAGGCACCATGCAATTGTAAGACATATATTAAACTTCAACATTTTTTGTAAAATGAAGCAAAGAACTGAGCAGTACCTAAACTCAGAGGTAATTTCAACTTCTCGATTACATCAGCTCAACTGAGTCAATACAATTGTAATGGGTCGAGAAGGGAAATAGTGACCTGGCAAATGAGGTAGCATTTTACTCACTGTCATGATTTTCAGTGATTCTATCAGAACAAACAAAAGGTAAAGTGTCCCTAGCCAGATAGAAATGCAGGAGAATATCTCATCACATTTGTCTATACCTGAGCTACATACTGTGTTACATCTTCCTGAAGTCAAGCAGGAAACAGATACTTCTGAGATTTTCTCTCAGATGGAACATTCCCAGCAAATCCACCATATTGGTATAACTGGGAGGTGGTTTTTCCTAGTTTGGACTCCTACTAAAATTTACTAGTGATGTATGAGCCTGAGCTTCACTGAGTGCTTATATGTCAATGAAGATGAAAAGTTCCTACTTCTTGTAGAAAACTAGCTAACCTCAAAGGCTGTGACATTCCAAAAATGCACCATTCTGACATGAGAGGTTAAATGTATTGACTGAAGATGCAGAAAACCAAGATTTTGCATCCATGTTCACTGAAAAGATCAATGATGTCTTTTTTTTTTTTTTTCAGGAACAGTAGGTGCTTCTGGAATTTTGTTTCTCCCCTAATAAACCTTATGGAGGAAGAAGAAAAGGTCAGGAGCACTGGTGTAGAAAAGACTACTGCAGCAGTCTAAAAAAAGAGCACTGAAGAATGGGCATGAGACTAGTCTCCAAGTATGTAAATGGTCTCCATCTCCTCCCAGTTTCTCAGAGGCTGCACAAAAGGCACTGACCTTACACTGATTTAGGAGGATGGACTAGATAACCTCTCAACCCTCAGCCCTATTATTTTCCATGAATCAGCAGAAAGAGAAACTCCCTTCTTGTACAAATCTTGGTTCTCGAGGCTCCAAACTCCCATTTTTCTTTTCAGGTGTCTAAATTATATAAACACAGGAATCTTATCATTAGACATAAACCAGACTCAACATAATTACAACACACATCAGTTATCAGTAGATTCTTGGTCCTGCCCCTATTGACTTTCTTAGAGGAGAAGAACAAACCTATAAAATACACATGGTGCAAATCTTGTCACACACACAAAACCAGGAATAATCACTGTGGTGATTCCAATTGTTGGATTTTATCATCTGTAATTTTGCCAGTTTTTGTCATCAAGGAAAGTCCATTTTGTTCATACACTATCATTGTGAGCTAGGATGCTTTCAAGGTATAGAACAACTACTGCAAGTGTCTAAAATGCCATTTATCTCATGCCTAACTTCATCTTTATTCATCATAGAATACCTTATAATTACACATATTCAGAGGCTCTGATAAACAGATTTTTACTGCCACAGACGTATTCACAATAAAAAATAGGTTTAGTCAGGCTGGCAAGTTTCCCTTTCTTTAGAATTGTTTTTATTGCACATTGAAAATGAGATCATAGGACAGGAAAACCAGGTGAAATGGACTCTTGCTGAACACATATTGAACATAAGGGTTTGCTCCATTTTTCTGATAATACCACCTTTCCTCAGGCTGCATCATTTATGAAAGTCACTTTGTGACCATTTCTTGTGATCCCAAACTAGTCTCTGCTGTTCGGTGCTGGAACACTACATGCCAGTTCCTTGGAGAAGCAAGCCAGCAGCACCATAAATGATAAGCTTTCTGAAGTCAGACACATGCATGTTTCTTGTCTCAGCCTCGTCAGACAAGCTACAGAAATCTTTAACTTCAATTATTTGTAACTGCCTGGAAATCAGCATAGACTGCCCATATGGGAAACCTGACAAAGCTGTCAGTAATGCCTGTTTCACTGCAGATCTATGCCAAAGAACCTTCTGCTCGTACAAAATTAGACAATGATCTTAATTTTTCATTTCAGTTCCCTTTTAAGTATTTTACAAAGAAAGAAAGGAGCCTACAGTTAGGTAAAAATGTAAGTCAAGGATGTATGCACAAGGAAAGCAGAGACAGCCAAAAAGTGGCAAGCGTAACTTTGCATCCATCACTGAGCGTTCCCCACCCCCCAGGCATGTATTTGACTGATGCTACTTTGGGCAGCTTGCACATTTTTGCATACAATTTATAGTTGAATTATGTGTCACTAGTTTGGGAGTTTAGGCAAACTAAGTTTGTCATCTGATTTTCAATAAAATGTAGGAAACACTAGAATAAATTACGCTCCCATAGTACTACTATACATCGAGAGCAGCAGAACTTAAACCAGTAAAGTGTATGAGTTTGCATCTGGGATGCTGAATGAACTTATTGCATAGCTCTGCAGTTTGTTTACGAAGTAAAACCCAGGTTCTGTTGAAGTCAGTAGGAATTTTAACACCTGCTTTGGCACAGCCTAGATTTTATCCTTATGATCTGGGCTTGTACAGCAGAGAGAAAGAAACAAAAAAGAGATCAATAGGATTTGTTCCAAGTTCTTGGCTGAAATGGTCAGAGCTTGAAGAAAGAGTCCCAGTTTGACACTGCTAGTTTTTAATTTTAGTCAGGAGGTCTAACTTGGTCCCCTGCGGTTGTGACTACAGAGGGAGATCCTCTGTGACCCAAGGAAGCTCCCAGCAGCTTAGAAAAAGCATTGCCCTCTTGGGAGCAGCTGCTGCCAGGGCTCCTTCAGGCTGTGAAGAGCTCAGCACACCCTATCAAGAGGGAGAAGGGAAGCATTGCCAGACCAGACTCAGACATCTGCAGGTCTGGAAGTGGCAGGTTGTGGTGTTTTCCAAGCAGACTGAGGTCTGTTTCTCATAGCCCAGATTTGGCACCAATTGAGTGTTGTTCTTTGGCAGTGTCCGTACTGATTAAGATCACTGAAGCAAACAGGGAAAACAGTCCTCTGCTCCCTGAAACCAGTTTCTGCGGTGTTAGCGTTAAACAATGCAGAGAAGCTGGATCCCATGTGCTTTCTTCTGGGAATTACCAACACAGCTGCCTAAATTCTGTGCTAGTTTGTGACTTTTCACCAACATACAGTGTAAATGATATGGAAGTGCTTCTCCCCATGCATTTAATCACGATTTTAATCACCGTGATACAAGTACTTCTACATAGAAAGCAGTGGGAAAGATGGTATTACCCAGAAATTTCCCCAGGAAAAGTCAGCCAGGACAGCTAAGCTGTCATAAATTTTGTTCAGAACTTAATGCATTTCCTTCATAGAACCTCTCACATCCCCTTAAGACTATAGAACACAGGTAGTTGTTCTAACTGGACTATGGTACATTGAGGAATTTGTGATCCGTGTACTGATTACCTGGAGCAGGTACAGGCACACGCTGTGCTGTGCCTCACTGTGCTGCACATGTTTCTTGACACTCAGGACCGTGCTGTGCTCTACGTAGCCCTTAAACCAAAACTCAGCTGCTTAATCATAATGGAAAAACCCAATGGTCACTATCACCTGGCACCAGTGACGATGCTACCAGCATGTCCTTGCCTTTATCTTGAAAGAAAGCAATTATTTTATTTCTCAAAAAGTCCTATAAAAACTTTGAAGACCTCAAGGCCAGTGAATCTTGCCCCTGACAGGAAGCCTGTGTAGTGTGCTATGCCCTGACCATAGGTCAGTATGATGCTGCATCTATCTTGAGGTTCCCAGCACCAGAAGAGACACAAGATTTTGTAATTCGCTACTGCCTTTGGTGCTGAATCTGCACTCCTGGTGTAAGACAATGCAAAGAAGTGATTTTGACATCCTTATTTTCTCCTTCTACTCAAATACTTCTGGAGACATACTAGGGAAGCTAATTAGTGCTATTCAGCAGAAGCAAGGACAGGAGGATTTGAACCTAAACACTGCAAAATATCTGAGTTTCCAAACTGTTTTCTCTCTTTACATCACATTTCCATCTGCTTCTTTGAAAACTCACATGCTTAGATGCAAACAACCAATAATCCCACCCTGCACTTTGAGAGCCAAATTTACTGGGTAACTCAGATACTCAGGTGGCTCATAGTTCACTGAGATCAGGTGTGATACCAAAGCTTTTCATGGAGTCAGATTGCAGGCTGCTGCTGGGAGAGCTATCCTTTTCTGAAATAAATCCTATTGAACTTAGCAATGATACAGAAATACAATGCCAGAATTATAAACCCCTAGACAACCCCGAACTTGTGTGGGATTTGCTGGTCCAGCTGGAACTCTGTAAGTCTATAAGGCCTGATCAGATTCATCCAAGGGTATGCAAAAAGCTGACTGATGTCATCGCAAAATCTCTCTCAATGATTTTGGAACAGTCTTGGGAATCTGGCCAGGTCCCAGTGAACTGGAAGCTGGCAAATATTGTTGCAATTTTCAAGAAGGCAAAGAGACCCTGAAAACTATAGACCCATCAGTCGCGCTCCAGTGACTGGTAAAAGTACACAGAAGATTATTTTGGGAGGTACTGAAGGGGCAAGCAATGATCTCTTCTCTCTGGTGACCAGTGACAGGACCCAAGGGAATGGCATGAAGCTGTGTCAGGAAAGGTTTAAATTGGGTATTAGGAAAAAGTTCTTCACCCAGAGGGTAGTTGGGTTCAGAAAAGGCTCTGAAATATCTTGAGGAGAGGAATTCTTGATTCCTTAGCTGGGCAGCTGAAATGTGGAATTTCAGTGATTTGTAAATGAGTTCCTGTGTTGTGCCATCCCTCCAGTCCTGCAGGCTGTGATCTGGAGAGCTGGCAGGATACTGCAACTGGCAGAGCTCCTGTTCCCTGAGCATGCGAGCGAGCAAGGCACACGCTGTCAGCTTCAACACCTGCTAACTGGGAACAGAACTTGCTGCAATGATGCAATATCCATCCTATCACTTGAAAAAATAGTCACATATATTTCCACGATAAAGCTGAAGTCTTTGGTTTCTTTTAGTCCGTTTTCTGGCGACAGCTAATGCTGCTTATCATTCCTGTACACCTCATGCCCTAAAAGTTCTCTGAACAGCAGTAGATGTGAACTGCAAAATCTCTATTACAAATGCACTGTGAATAACTCACTGAAGACCTTATTGAAGAATATTACTTATGGTGAGAAATGTACCAGTTTGGAGAAAACTTCTTTGCCAGATTGGGTTCTCAGATGTGCTTTAAAGCAGAATCTAAGATTATTACTTCAAAACATATATAAATATATTATTATTACTGCCTGTTTTTATTTATGCTTTTGGCATGGAGGTGCTATGCCACAATCTGTAAAGATCTGTCAAAAAGAGCCTGAGCAGCAGTTAACACTTCTCAGCATATACCCCATACCCCTCTCCTGACCATAAAAACAGCCCTGAACAACAAGCAATTGGCCCTGGATTATTGTTCTTCAATAGATTGTATCTTGGAACAAATGGCTTTTCAAGGAGCAGGAGTTTCAGGAAGCCTGAAAGTCTTTTAAAATAGGCATTTCTATTTTCCATCTTAAATACAGCACTGCATTCCTGCCCAAAAACTTGTTAGCACAGCTGAAAAAAAATGCTTGATAGAAAGGCATAAGCCACCAATTCTAAAGATGGGATCAGCTTTTAGCATATGGAACTGAATTTTAAAAAAAAAAAGCTTCCAAAAATATTTGTGGGAGACACTGACTTTCTGTTCCTACTCTTCTTTCAAGGATTATCATGACTTTTCTTTCTTGCTTATTTGCATGTCTTTCAGTAAGTACCTCTTTCCATCATTCTGTTTACTCCTAAGCTCTGTAATATTTGACATATTTACCCCCTATTATTCACATATTTTTTCTTCTTTTATTTTCACTTTGTCCTTGCATTTTTAAATGTCCTGAGGACTCCTCAAGGGTTTATTCTTCCAGGCTGCTCACGCTCTGAAATGTTGGAACTGACAGTTCAATGTGCCTGTGACTATCCTTAAAGAAGATGGCTTTTCTTTTCTTATCCTCCAACTTCCCCACAGATGCAGAACATAGTGGGTCTTTTCTTATTGTCCTTCAGAGAAGGAGTAAAACAGAGTACCTTTTTTTTATTTTATTTTTAGAGATACAAAGAGTGAGCCTGCTAACAGGTACTGCCCATGTTTCTTCTCCTGCAGTGGTGAGCATCCCATCAGGCCCCAAGTTCTTGTCATTTCTCTTGCGGTCTCTACTGGTAAATCTTCCTTTGCTTCAGCACTGGGGGAAGAAAGACTTCTGTTCACAGATGGTCAGAGAAAAAAACAAAACCAAAACACAGTGGGATTAAATCTACTGCTTCTTACTTAATTATTTTAAGATTTGAGCAGTTGGTGCTGCAAGAAATCAGCCACATGACCCCTTGCCTCTTGCTTTTAAAAGAGTTTCTGCTTGGGTGCTGAGCACAACTCCATCTTCAAGCAGGAGTCTGAATTGTCAAATTTCAGTGGAAAAATAGAAAAGTCCACCTTCTGCCTCCTAGACTGTCAGGTAACAGTATTTTGCAGAGGTAGGTGCAGAAACAAGTGAAACAAGCACAACAAGCAGACACTGAGTGGCTGTGTACTGCACTATTGTGGAAGAACAGCTTTATTTCAAACAGACTTCCTAATGTATTAGTCTCTCTCGCCACACATAGACACTCATGAGAAATACCTGTAGGCCAGCATCACTCCTAGTAACACAAGGCAAATGTATTTATGCACTGACTGTTGAACAGTGTGTTATGCAACGTGACACCACACACATGCCTGAGAGAAGAGTTCAGAGCAGGAAGCATTTTGCTCTTGAGGCTTGTTTCAGTTGAATTGGCAGAGCGGAGAGATCAGCAGAGCAGTGCTGTTGGATGTAGCTGCACAGAGATTATTACTTGTGACCTCTGTGACTGGCCAGGCAGGTAAATTCCTGCAGCATTTCTCACTGAGGGACAAGAACCACATCTCGTGCAACATATAGCAAAGAAGCATTTTGTTATAGTGACAATGCAATTCTTTTGGTATAACACTCTCCCCATCTGCTTCAATCACAATTATTGCCCGCTTTTACATAGGTATACATGTTCTCTCCCACCTTGCATTCTACTTAATTTCCCAACTAATGTCAACCTGGAGTCATCCTGTTCATAGGCACATATATTCCAGACCAGAAGTCTTTAGAGCTAAAATTTTATTATGTCCAAGGTTAAACCACTGAAATGATGAGGCGGAGATGAAAGCAACCAGTCCAAAAGTCCTATGTAGCATCTCAAATCAAATTTTCATGTTAATAGGAAACTGCAAAAGACCAGCATTTAACAACATTATTGTGGTGGGAAAGTGCAGGAAAAGTTAAAAGTGGAAGAAGAGCTTGGAGCACAGGCCATCAAACACATATTCTTAGGCATACTGAGATATATGTTACTTAATGTAGTGTCACACAGCTGGATGCATACCTAACTCCTTCCAGACTCTCAGCATCCTGTTGCTAGCTGGTTACTTATAATTAAAGACAAACAAAACACTTTAACAGTATTTGCAATGGTAATTTGCATGCAATATGGTAATGATCTATTAAATGAGGTAGGTTCTGGGCTGTTCTGCAGGCTTTGCAGTTGTCACAGTGTCCCTGACTCGTCACTGTACCTTTCATTATGTAACAACTGTCTAATTGCAGTCAGACACCACTGAGGGAAAGGATGATGCAGGACTTCGTCCCACGTCAGCTGCTTTCTATCTAGCACAGCGTAGGCCATCTCTTACTTGAGAACTCCTGGTGGTCCTGGAGAAAACTGAAACAGAAATATTTATAATTCTAAAAATGTCCAGGCTTCAGGGTTAGTTTTCCTGCGTTCAGAACACTGGGATTTAGGCAGACCTAGCATGGGAATGAAGCTGTCAGCATACTGACTGAAGAGTATGTTTTACATCATCTCTGAAATTGAGGATTATGAAACTGACAGAAGAGGGAGATCTGTAGTGTTAAAAATACGATATTAACATACATTTGATAAGCAAACCCCCCCCAAGCTCATGATTTCCCTCTTCATCTGTAATTTCTATTGTTTATGGACTATTTTAACTTATTTTTCCTGGAAGTAAGGTTGGTATCTTTCTTTTTGTGTGCAACAAATACTAAAAATTATCTTTGAGAGAAAGATTGTTTTGTGGTTAAAAGTGTGGCTCAGCACCCTAGATATCTGTATTTGTATTCTGCTTCACTGCAGGTGATCCTTATGATGTTGGGCAATTCATTTGATCTTGCCTTGGCCCATTTTCCCTTCTCTAAACTGAAGAAAATAATCTTTCTCTACTTCAGAAGAGTTACAGGCATAAATTAATTCATATTTATGAGGTACTAAAGGGATTCTGACAAGTACCGTAAAAAGGATCACTTACAAATAAAACCCTCTCTGTGTTCTGCTTTTCCACTGATACAGCTGTTTTTCTCTACTTCTTAAAGCAAGGATCTTTTTTCCAGAGAAATATTTTTACTTGTGACACTTCTTGATTTTACCTCAGAACAATAAGTACTTGTACATTGCAGTTGCAGCAATTATTTTTATGCATGATATGCTATATATGAAACTTTCAGTGTCCTTTATGGACAAACAGAACAGAACAGTTTCTTTAAAGATTTATTTTTAAAGCCTGTGAGAAAGCACCAGACTTGCAGCTGACAAGGCAGAAGCATAGCACCTTTACACATAAAGCATAGGGAGGATGGGAAACAGAGAGAAGAGCATCACCATTCAGTCCTCACAAGGGCTGACTCATGGATGAGACAGCAGAATAACATTCAGTATGTATAAACTCTGACTTCTTACTCCATCTGTAAAACAGAGGTTTGTAGGGTGTCACTCAAGCTATTCTCAAACTTTGGGTGGCAATCAAAAAATAAACAAATCAGGTTGAAGTCTCTCAGAAGAAAGCAGAGGAGACTATTCTTCTGTTCTTGATCATTCATGGGTAAACTTGAACTACTTTATTGGCATAAACCCCAGGAAACCTTCAGCAGAATCTATCACACAAATACTAAACCCTGATGAGAATTTTAACACCAGCTTTGCAAACAAAATCATGTGTACAAGTTAAATTTCTTTTGTTGACTGAATGTACTTATTTCCCTATGTATATTTATAATGGCACCCAAGAATTACATAGAAATTAGCTACACAGTGCTGTTCTAAAATTCACATAGGAATTAAAAGCTTTCAAAATATGCAGAGATTTAACTCTTTTGAGCAGTAAAAAAACAGCTTTAAAACCGAGAGAAAAAAAAGCAATTCAAAATTTTTCCTATGCTTGAGCAGTATTAGGACTAATAGGAAGCTGTGTGATATCGTTCAGACAAACAGATTCTTTAAAGTAAGCTCCTAGTCGGGGGAATTCAGTCAGTCCTCCAATTATCCTTCCTTCCGAATGTCATCGAGTTGGATGAGAAAGAGCCATGAAAGAAGGAAGCATTTTAAGCCACATACTGCCACTTGCAGGTCAAAAGAAGTCCATGACAGCTACATAAGGCAAGGATAGAAGCAAGCAAATACATAGCCATGTAATACAGGGCTTCAGTGAGAGATTTGGTAGAGGCACTCCAGAAGAATTTATTTGACATCCGAGAGAGAGCAAATTTGAACAAAGCTAGCTTTGCCACTGAAGAGGAAGTTCTCAGCAGAAATCGTTTCTCTTAGAGTAACTGGGGTTGCATGTTCATGTTACTGGTGGCACAGCAGGATGTCCCAGTTTCCACAAAACAGACATGAGTGAATGAAAACATTAACATGTTGAGAAAATGCTCTTGGATGACAGGAACAATACGATACAGCATGTTGTCAGCTTGAGACTGCATCAGGGTGAGTCCTGGGCTTGGGGAAAGGCAATGTGCTTTCAAGCCATTTCAGTCTCTCCTCAGGGTCTCTCTGGCTCTTGATGGCAGTCCATGCTGCCTTGGGACAGGTCTACACTGCACTAACAGCAGCATTTCCTGTGGGGTGGCTCTGCTGGTTTGGGGTTGTGCCCTGTTATTTCACTTTGCTGAGAGAGAAGTGTAGATTTGACCATTTAGTTTTCTGCTCTGAGCTACTTTCCCATAAAAAAGCTGTCTGTGAGGCTACTCATGCCAAGGGCTTGACTCCTCACTGGGACAAAAAGCAGCAATTCAGGCTATGGAATTCTCCACACACCACATACAGAGGAAGCGTGGGAGGACCAGCAGTCCAGAGGGGGTGGAGGGCAGTAGACCTGCCATTCCCTGCCCACCATGGAGCATGGAGCCTCAGAAGTAGGCAGAAGGGCTGGGAGGTGGCAGAGCCAGGGTGACACTACTTCACTGTGTCCAACTTGGCATGCTCCCCAGGCTGAGGTCCAGCAGCATTCCACCTCAGGTGGCACTTTGAGGCTGCTGGCTGCATTTGAGCAGCCCGATAGGGCTTCTGTGTTCTCCGGGGCTTGAGAAACAAAATACAGCCATGTTGGCCTCTGGGTCTACACCACAAATTATATTTGAGGGGAATTCACAGACTTTCTGCTGAGTTTGGAGGAGGCAGGGAGAGAAATAGAATGAGGTCAACACACATGTAAGAGGTGGCCCTCATCTCACAGCACATATGCATTGCTGTGGGCATTTAAAATTAATGACTTGTCAATGGCACCTGAATTTCACTGTAAATAACATATTCTGGCACATCCATACTATGCATGCACGATTACATCACAAGAACATCCTAGCCATAGTTTGGGCTGATATAAAAAGTAAAAGGAGTCAGAAGTGTGAGATTAAGAAAATATTAATTGCTTTTCAGTCAGTAGGGTGACCGAGCACAATACCACTTCAGTGAGAGAAGACAACCTGGGATCTGTGCTCTGGCTTATATGCTGCTATACTCTTACCTGCTCAGAAAAGTCAGAAAGAGAATTTCTTGATCTTGTTGAAAAGGTGACTGAACCTTCTTGGGTTTGGTTTTTAGGTGCAAGGCCAGCTTATTGAACTGTTTCTCTGATGAGAAGCAAGGAAGCTTAAATAATGGTATTCACTAAATTAAGTGGAAGTAAGAAAAACGCTGTGGAATTAACAGAACATACTGCTTGATGTAAAACTTAATTGTTCCATTTTAGTACTAGATTATGCATATTTCACTATTTTTTTGACAGAGAGATCATAATAACAGAATTTATACTCATCATTAGTCACTATTTTCAGACAATTTCATTCTTGCAATCTTTGTAATGAAGTATTTTGTCTTAAGCATTGATAAATGATTTATATTTGTATAGGGTTCTCCCTGACAGATCTTGGTAGAAATTTGCTAATTTGCAACATAAGTTAAAATTCTGCTGAAAAGGTCTGAACTTAAATTATTAAAAAAAAAAAGTCCTACACGTACATGCATACACCATTAATTTGAGGACTAAAAGCATTGTGTAGCTCCAGATTTATTTTGTTTGTTTATTATGACTGTAGTACAGTATTTAAATTTTGAAGAATTTTGGCAGGTCTACATTAGCACAAGTACAACAGCATCTTTGGCAAAATAACAGTGAATTGGGCTCTTCATCATTTTCTACCATTAGCCTTTCCATAAAAAATACATACAAACTTGATATTTAAATGGAATAAATGTATTAAATTGTTTTTCCAAGCATCTTGCAAGAATAGATGAAAATGACATTTGAATTTAAAAACTGGCACATTTTCTGTTTTCTACTTCCATGTTAGTCAAGTCCTCAAAGGTACAGACACCTGTCATTCAATTAATGGAGAGAGAAACCACATCCTCACAATCTTTCCTGAAGCGGTGTACGCTGCCTGGCTGTTTGTAACTCTCTGGTTAAGAGGGACATAAGTAATATAAACACGTTTGTGCTGCACACCACGAAGTTCCATTAGTGAGCTTTGATTGCTCTCAGATACCTCAGGCCATGCCTGGTTTGATGCCACAGGCATCAGAGAAATGTGTCTGATTTCTGCGACCAAAGGGTGTGGGAAAGTAACAAGAGTCAATTAAACCAAACCTTGCTCTGCAGCCTGAGCATAAATTTGCTTCCCAGAGCATGGCTGAGCCATTTTATCCTCCAGAACCTACACTCAATGAAATTGCTTTTCATTTTCCTCATGGTATAATTTAGTTCCTTCCCATATCTTCTGTTTTGGCATCTATGTGTTAGAAGGTGTTAATACTGACCCTACAAATGAACCAAAAGAAAAACTTTCTAAGTAAAAAAATTAAATCAAGGACTTTGACTCCTACAAAGAAAAGGTATTGAGGAAATTTAGGATAAAAAGAGAAACCCTGAATACCTGGAACTCTTCTGTCAGGTCCTTAGGTTGTTAATACAAATAAAGCACACCTGTATCAGCAGAGGCTTCCTTCTGTTTTCAGAGGGCAGTTACCACATGTTTTTGAAAAATATACTCTGTGCACTTAAGTCTGGGCCCTGCCCCATTTCATATGCGCTCAGGTCATGCTCTCAGCTCCCCACTCCCAAAAAGTTGTTAACCTTCATGAACACACCAGGGTCTACTGTCCAGAGCTCATCCTTGCACTTTCTTCTCCTTTCATGCCATTCATTCTTCATCTGTAGCTTAGTATACTGCATTATATATGCAAATATTCTGCTTCCGTGGCTCAACACTCTGTGAGCCAGAGAAGCCAGAGGTTCTTTTTGCGAGGTTAAATTTCACAGGATTTTTGTGCAATGAGGGGAGAACCTGGACAGGTTTTGGCAGAAGTGTTCCCTGAAGCCCTAAGTCACACTGCTGTCAAAATAAACTGAACCCCCAGAAATATTGATATTTTCTTCATCCATTTTCAAGTCAAAGCTGTCACATAGCCTGCTTTGGAAGATTACAGAAATACTGATCTACATCCCTGCTGATCAAGATACTTGTCTGGGATGTGAAAGAGATGAGAACTTGGACCCGGGATTCCTCCATTGCAGGGGAAGTTGGGAGCTGTCAATTACATCTGGGGAGGAGAAGGTTTTATAAAGAGATGTCTGAGGGCTTACAGCAAAACAGGAAATTAAAGTTGAAAGTTGGACACTTTGCAGAAAGAACAGAAATTATTCCCACCCTCTCACACTACTCCTGTTGCAGGATGCACATGCTTTCAGGTGCCAAATTTCTACAACTACAACTTTTCCTTCCCATGGAGATTGTCCCTGGGCCCAGTCCAGAACTGAGACAACACTGTGAGTTTTTACACAGATTAGTAAAAGATGAGGCTTTTTAAAATGGATGAAATTCAGAGAAGACCTAACACCATTAAGTTTCAGTTTGGACTACAGAGGACACAAACCAAAACATTCTATCACTTTTCAGAAACTGCATAAACTCAGACTAAGATTTTAAAGGTTATGTCAATTTTCCAGCTTAAATGTATGTTCGAATCCTAGGCTACTACATTTGTACTAAGAAAACTATTTCAATTCCAAAGGAAGATTTAAAAACATCAGTAAGACAGGCAACTAGTGTGAATATGGCAACAAATAAGAAATGCCTTAAGCCCAGAAAAATGTTTCAGAGGCAATTATAATAATCTCACGAAGTTCAGTAACCTCATAACCTAATAATCAATAACCTTGTGGAGTTGAACAAGGCCGGGTGCAAGGTTCTGCAGCTGGGTCAGGGGAATCTCAAGCACAAGTACAAGCTGAGTGGAGAATGGATCAAGGCCAGCTCTGTGGAGATGAACTTGGGGGTATTTGTGGACAAAAAGCTCAATATGACTCAGCAATGAGTGCTCAAAGCCCAGAATTCCAGCCACTTCCTGGGCTGCATCAAAAGAGCTGTGACCAGAGTCATGATCGTCCCCCTTTACTCTGCTCTTGTAAAACCCCACCAGGAGCGCTGCAACCAGGTATGGGGCTCTAAAAAAAAGGAAGATGCTGACCTGTTGGAGTGAGTCCAGAGGAGGTCACTAAGTTGGTCAGAGGGCTGGAACATCTCCTCTATGAAGATAGGTTGAGAGACTTGTGGTTGCTCAGCCCGGAGAAGAGAAGACTCCAGGGAGACTTTATATCACCTTCCAGTACCTAAAGGGGACTTAAGAAAGCTGAGGAGGGACTTTTTACAAGGACATGTAGGGCTAGGGCAAGGGGGAATGGCCTTAAGCTGAAGGAAAGTAGGTTTAGATATTGGAAAGAAATTCTTTACTGTGAGGGTGATGAGGCACTGGAACAGGTTTCCCAGATAAGTTGTGGATTTACCATCCCTGGAGGTGTTCAAGACCAGCCTGGATGGCACTCTGAGTAACCTGATCTAGTGGAAGGTTCCCTGCCCATGGCAGGGAGATTGGAATTAGATGGTCTTTAAGGTACCTTTCAATGCAAAACATTCTATGATTCTATGGTTCTAATTCTTATGAATGATACACAATTTCATAGGCATCATTTAAAGGTAAAAATAGAGTGGTGTAGCGTGCAAGTGACAAGAGCACTGAAAAGTCCTATTAGCCAAGAGAGGAAGAATAAAATTTGAGGATTTTTCACAGGTAATAGAAAGAACAGTTTAAGACAAATACATTATAATACAGAAAAGAACTAATGCTTCACTTTGACTTGGCTAGAATGGTGTAGCTGCATTTATTAAAAAAAGTCATGAAAGGATGAAATTTTTTAAGTGTTTGAGGCCAGGAAGCAGCTTCATCCTCCTATGTATTTAATACAAAGATATTTTTCACAGTTCAGTTATCCACTTCTTGGACATTCTGAGTTAATTGTTACTTTGAAGGCCACCATTATGAATGGGGAAAAATACTTAAGAGTATAATTTTAAATGATAGAGAGTTAAGGTGAAATGATCAAACATCTCAGTTTAGCATAGAGGTTGGTACAAAATAAACCCCCTAAATAAGAATGTTTTCCTGAAGTATTTTAATGCCAAAGAAGCATTTCTGTTTATATGTCACCACCTGTATTAATAGAGGAAGGCATTTTGATAACTATCTTTAACCTATTTAACCCAGTTAAAGATATCTTACAAATGTTTCAAGGCAACCAGTAGAGCATGAAGTCCAGAACTATGCATAGTTATCAGTTCAGAATGATGTGCTGGTTTTATTCCAAGTTTCACAGATACTGACGGATTACCTAGGACCCCAGTTCCTGGTAACAGAATGTCATGTTTGGTTGCATGACAAGAAAACGTGTAGCCTTCCTAATTCAAAGGGCAAGTCTGGAAGTACAAGTACACCTGGAAGTTTCCAAAGACACAAAACCTATCTCAAAACACTAGTCTTTTCTGAGCCAGACCCGTGTTGATTGCAACCTGAACCCTGACATTTGAACATTTGCCTCTTCTGGCTAATTTTTCTAAATCAGTTTCTTTTTACACTTATGTAGGGCATAGTATCTCTTCTGCATTCAGTAGGACTAGAAGACTGAGTTGCAGCCAGTGCCCCACTGCTTCAATTTTTGGACTGACAGGGAGCCAAGTATTCTGATTTCTTCCCCTGTGCAGCTAACACAAGAGCACAGGCCAAAGACCATGAATCTCTGCACAAAACAGCTGAGAGCTCCAACCTCACCAACATGGCCAGCTCCAACCCAGATTATCAAATCCATCAGGACTTATTCATGACTTCCAAAGAGCCCTTTGGCTACAGCTCCACCATGTTCCCCCAGGTTTGAGATTACAATCCCTCAAAGCCAGCTTTGGGGCAGTGCTGCTTCACTTGATCACTGTTGAGGCTAAGCTAGTAAGTCTAATGGGACCTAAGCTGCTTTGCACAGGTTTGCATCCAGTTTAGCAGTCAGGGGTTTAACAGCTGCAATGGAGAGGTGAGTGTTCTGGTACTAAATCTGGTCAGATACTCAGCATCTCCTCTCTCAGACACTGTTTTTGAAGCCCCAAATGTTCAGCCATTCAGACAATGTGCCATTTATTTTGTTTTTCTAGTTTTAAATCTTATATTAATGCTGTACTTGTTACTTGGCCAGCCAAATAAGACTGTGACTATTTTAAGTCAAACAGCTCACAAACCTGGGGTTTAATACTTCATACAAATTCTGGTACCACTCAATTTCCTCAACAACATGTTCTCAGAGTTGACTGAAATTCCAGGGGGAAGTGTTTCCCATACACTAATGGGACATGGAAAATGCCAGTTCTGCCTCTGACAAAGTTTCTTTAACCAGATGTATAATTTTTCTCATCAGCTAACTGAAGAGGTATGCATTTTCTGTTACAGATGCAAATGTAACATTTGTATGGATCAGTAAATACTTTTCCACTGCAATGTAAATAGGCTTGACAGTTTGAATCTGCCATGAATTTTAGTGGTAATTATGCAAATGCCATACAATATACCACGGAAAAGCAGTTTCTTAAATATTCATGTGAGAATGTTTATGTTACAATTATTATAGCAGGATACATAATACTCAAAGTATACTGACCATGAAATGTCTATGACAGCTCTATTCTGCATGAACAGTAAGGAATACTCGGTGCCATCCTTCATACTTGAGGCCACAATAATCATTACAAATCATTCTTGTTGATCTGTCTCCAGGGCTATGGCTGTGTAGTCCATCCTCAAGAGGTCCAACAGCTAAGTATATACTGCCACACAGACTGCCAGAATATGCCACTGTGTCACCACCACTGTATGCCACAGAGGGTTGCTTAATCTGAAGGAAAAGGCATTATCTCTGATAAAAGCATCTTGCTTTTTCTGGGCCTTTCAGAGTTCATGGGAAAATTCTCATCTCATTTGTATGTCTGCAAATTAACAGCACTTACTGTCTTCAAGGGAATTTCATATATAAAGGACACTTCAATATGGAGGGAGATGAAATCCACACAGTCCAAGTATTAGAAATGTAACACTTCTGCTATTTTAACAGTAGACCTCACGCTTTTAGATGTTCCTATCTTACATGACCACCAGATGTAGATTGCTACTGGGCACAGCAGTAACCCCTTTTGCCTCTGCATTGTTCGGAAATCCAGGCTCTTCAACTGCTGATATCTGGCGATACAAAAAAACTCTACTCAGTTACTTGTGACAAGGGACCTTTGGCAGAATGAAGGACTCCTGGCATTTCAATAAGCTTCTGAACTTGTTTTTTTGTTTTCTTTTTTTTTCTTCTTTTTTTTTAAAAAAAAAGACCTGTTTCCAAACAGTAAAGTATTCCAAACATCACAGCTTGAAGTCAAACATGCTAACAGAGCCATCTCCACTATCCTGAGATGATGCTCCAAGGCAGCGATGAACCCCTTTATTCTCAACAACTGGGACATTGTTATTTGCAAGAATGAGATGGATCTTACTCTCAGCCTAAAAGCTAAGAGAACACATTATGAGTACACCAAAGTTAGCTGGCCTACAATTAATACCTACTGAAGTTTTCTGAGTGTATTAGAAAAGGCCTGCTTTCAAAATCTGCTGCAAGAAACCTTTGAATCTTTTAGTCTCAGCAGATTTTAATCTTCTGGTTTATGGGCCAGGGGTTAAAAGATATAATAAGGAAAAGTTCCTACTATGATAAAAATCCTTGAAATTACAGAAGAAGATGAAACAAGGTAAAAAAGGAAGGATGAGGTTAAAACAGTCCATTCATCCCAATTTGATGGGACTTTACAGAGCTTTAAAAATAAAACATTTGTTGTCCAGACCCTTCTTTGACCCAGTCCTGTGAGGAGATGTTAAGGCAATACTAGATCTTGCTTCCTAGCATGTCTTTCCACATACATGACAAGAAGAAAATTCCCTACATTGCATCTGAATTTAAAACTTGCAGAAAAGTAAGTCTTTAAATGGTGTTAAAATTCTTCTTTGTAAGAGAAACATGCAAATTTCAGACACACAAGTCTCCCACCATTGAAGAAGCTTTTGCACTTTTGATATAGACCTCTCTGAACAAGTGTTTGTTGACTCTTCAAGTTTTGGTGATCTTGTTAAAAGAAAAAAATATCAGTGACAGGGCACTGTAAGTTTTTGGTTCATATTCATTGTTTAGAGGACCTGGTTGTTTCCTAGCAAGGTCACAGTGCTGCCTGTTTCACTAAGATTCCACTATGAGTCCATCTGGCATAACTACTAAAGATATGGAAGTCTAGCAGGTATTAATAACCCCTTTGAAGACAAGGAGAATGTTTTTCACTGAGGTCCCTGGAAACAAAGAAGAATATTTACCTGTAATTTGTTCTCTGACCCTTACATATCCCTGTGATCAGGAATCCAGGTCTTTAGATTAACTCACAATTGATGATCAGAAGCCTGGCCTCTACACCAGGCCACTACCGTGAAGAAAGTGGCTGTATAGCATGAGTGATGTGCACAAAACTTGTGTAAGTCGTTAGACTGCAAAAACAGAGATTGGAAAGAAGAAAGTGGATTGAAAAAGAAATAGACTCTTGCCTCAGAAAGTTTCCTGCAATCCTCCTCTTTTATCTAAATTGGTCTTCACGAGGGGAAGTTGGTTAAAGGTTGTCACACTAGGGGAAGAGTAATAAAATATCATATATATGGTATAATCTTTACTGCAGTAATTCTGTTAATGATTATCTCCCTGCCCCCTCTCAGGACCAAATTACAGTAGAGATGAAATCTCTAATTTCTGACCTGATCTCACCATTTCCTCCATATTTCAATATTACAATAGTAGAGGCTATTCCTGAGATGAACTTCCTGCACTTCTGTTAAAATTTTTGTGTCTGCCTTTAAATATTGTAAGACTAAATTGTATTAGCATTAATACTGATCTCTAATGCAAGCATATCTAAGAAACAGGACATACTCTGACTAAATGAAACACAATTGCATGCTTTCAACCTAGACTACATCTCTTCAAACTATGAAAGAAATAAATGGAATTTTCTGATATATATCTGTAATATATGAATATTACTTGGTTTAGACAGTACAGAAAAACTGACTTGATGCTATGAGTATATATCTTACTCTGTAATGTATAGGAGATATCCTTCTGCATCTGCAAATATCTCTGTATTTATTGTGCTGTACGAGCGTCTAAGGAATCTAACAATAAGCTTTAGTATGGCAACAACTGTACAAATTCAAAGTTCTGCCTCCAGAAGATTTTCTTACTACCCTTAAATTTGGATTCAGGGTTAACATATCCCTCAGCTACTCTAGTATAAGAGAACAAGCAGTGTTCAAGAGAAACATAAAATACAGACAAGGGCAATGGGGTACACTGATCTCTTTTGCAAAGGAGCACATTCAGAGCTAGTCCACAGCAGCAGTAATAATCAGAAACTGTCAATTTTGTTAGCAGGAAGCAAAAAGCCCTTGTACCTTTCCTCCATTCACCTCCATTCAGAGATCATATTTCCCTCTGGACAGCGACTGCTGCCAGAAAGGAGTCTCCCCAGCCCCTTATCAGCCACAAAGGCAAACTCAGCACTCATCTTCTGCTGCTCACATTATCAATGAAACACCCAATTCAACTCCTAGGCAAGCAGCAGAGGTCATTAGGTAGATGACCCTGCCTACCAGGTTGTTCAGAACTGGCTTGAGTGTCCCTATGCAGCTGTGTGCCGTGCTGTGTATGCCAATTCACCACAAATTATCACTCAAGCAGGAATACAAGGTTCCCGCAGTATTGTTAAGGAGTTGAATCCTATTCCAATTTGTATATCTTCCACATATACAATAGCCATGCAGAAATTGCTATAATAAATTTTTCAAATAGCTATCAAAGTAATTTACATATCATGCTTTGTCCTGCTCTTGCATTTTCTTATCTCTGGTGTGTGTCTCATCTGTAATTTAGATTTTGCTAGGTGCTGCATGGCTAAAGGTACTTTAAATTTCTTAAAGGAGTTTATTGCTAAGCATATTCCTATTTGCAACTTAGCTTTTTCCTTCCTTGCTTTGAAACCATTGCTGCTGATCACAGTAATCAGCACTTCGGCAAAGCTTCCCTTTTTATTTCTCCTCAAATAAAGTCCTCATTCAAAGATCTCTTGGCAGTGTTTGAAACGTGGCCTCCCCTGCCTCAACAACACACAGTAGTAATTTGAATGCTTTTCAAGAAACACACCATTTTTTAGCCTGTGTGAGGCCTTGAGTGCACTAACTGGTCTTTATGGCCCTGACCAGCCTCATCTAGGACCATCACTCATATCCCTACCCCCTGGGTCCTATATAGGGTCAGGCTGGGCTTTTACTCCCTTCTTCAATCTCTGTCACAACCTGTACCTGGCCAAGGACTCTCACACTGTGGACTAACTTTTCAGCTAGACCTGAGCCCTGCCTCATCACTATTAGCATCCATGTGGTGTCCTGGTGCTCTGTCAGAAATCTCCCTTTTAAGGGTGGGGGCTTTTCTCAAGGGGTGGTCAGTTTTTAGTGCTATAATCAGGAATTCTATGGATTTCCTTCTGAGGAATGATAACCTTTTCCTTGGCATCAAACCCAGTCTACTCTGAAGTCCAAAACTGTAGCCAAGGAAATAATTAGGGTTTGAGGGAAAACTGCCACTCTTGAAACATGCTAAATATTTGTTCTGTGGCCTTGTAAAGGTTTGCAAACCTTCTAGTAGAGATGGGGTAGGGAGAAAGAGAGAATTTCAATCTTAAATCTGAATTACTTCCAGGATGAAGAAATGTTTTTAGCAATACTTACATGTAGTCAAACTCCAAGGCTATACTCTGTTTTATTGTACAATGTAACTTTTTATTGGTTTGTCTTCAGTTAACATTACATAAGAATTTGGAGCTGTCATTGATTTACTTGTTTTTAAGTACTTGCATAAAAGTATCTTATCTCAGCAGGTGCCTCGATACGCTGAGCTGTAAGGTGCCAGTAATGCAGCATCTCATGATGCTGTCACACTTATGCTATGGAAATATATATTAATTTGAAAGTCACAATGCTGTACCAATTTTACAATTGGCTCAAAGGATGTTGACTTCTCTGTTTATAATGTCAATTGGAACACTTGTACCCTTCTTTCTGACAGAAAGAGACAGTGAAGAGGCTGGTCAGAGGCTAAATCATAGAATATGCTGAGTTGGAAGGGACCCATCAGGGTTATCAAGTCCATCTCCCAGCCCTGCACAGGACACTCCAAGAATCACTTCACGTGCCTAAGAGCGTTGTCCAAAAGCTTTCCGATCACGGAAACTGCAGTCTTGTTACATCTGTTTTGTACCCAGGCATAGCAATAGCCAAAGAATATCTTATAGGAGCATTAGATTTGATTTTTTTAAGAGGTTATTGTATTCAGGTTCCTGAATTGTGACTATTTCATTAATAACTGTCAACATACTTATGATAAACTGATTTCTTCTTTTTGTACTGAGACTTCCAGAATATGAAGACTAAGTGTTGCACTATTCATCATTAGCATAACTTCAGAAAAATGTTATGTCAAGTAATTTCATTATTTCTTTAAAGCAGTGCAAGACAGGACTCACACTGCTCCTATGAAATGCACATTGCCTTTGTTCATAGCACAGTTTCCTTCTGCTCATTGCGCAGATTACACTCTCATTAAGCATCCTATCAGTTGGTCAATAGGAAAATGAGTCTTCCTTGATTTCATATCCTTTTTCCCCCAGCAGAAAAATTAATATACCTATGATATTTCTGATTTGCTATCCCAGAGTAACAGCATGCTTTGCTGGCTTCATGTCAGTGAAATTCATGTCAAGGTAAGCTGTGCTATCTGCTGTGTCGTCTGATATGTAAAGCCTGCAAGCTTTTCCTGTGAACTGCGCCCTAAAGAATGAGATCATTGTACTGTCCACCATTCAGAAACTGCCAGTAAAGATAGTATTTTAGCCCTGGGCATGAACATATGTTTCTAAGTATCTCTACTAAACAACTCTCTCCTGCAAACACTCCCTCCTGAAAACTCTTTGCAAGAACCATCAATATTGCCTACTGAAAAACACACACAAAAAAAACCCAACAAAATTAAGACCTTGACAAGAAGTGTTACACAGGTATATTGTTGACTAGGAGTCAGAGATTGAACAAAGGCAGTCATAATAGAGTTGAGGAAAACAACTTCAGATAAAATGAGAAAGCAACTGACGTGAGTGTACCTCTCCCTGATTTAGAAAAATGACCACCACAGGAATAATGTCAGCAAAGTGTGAACCGGAACCTCATGATCATATTCCAGAAAGTACAGCACTTCCTTTAGAAATACCAGAATAAGTGTTGAGCATCTCAACAGCTAAACTTTTGGGTGCCTATATATTGTGTTGTAAAAGATTCCTGTGTATTGTCAGGATTTTGAGCATTTTAACAGAGTAGGTTCCTTTTTCATTACAGACAAATAACAGCTATCAAGCACAAGCAATGGAACAGTTTAAGTTATGTAGTAATGAAATGGAGTCTAGCTCTAAAAATTACTAGGTAAAAAGAAGTACCACAGTTCACTTCATAAAAAGTATATTTGAGGAGCAGAATGATCAAGTGCACCTTAGGTATTAGCCAGATTAAACATCTAACTTCAGAATGGGATGGCAGGGAAACATTATCATTCTGCTGTTTACATGAGCAACATGAGCTGCCGAAGAGGTCATACAGATCCAGTAAGAGCCTATCCTTTCAGCTGCTGGTGTCTTTTTAGCAAAAACCACCACTGAAGGAAGTACCTAAAGCACAGAAGTTAACAGTCATGTGCTCAGCAATGTCCCCACACAACAGCATTTGGAACTTACGGCCTTGTTCATACAACTTTGAGGTTATTTAGCTGTAGGTCTCTTTTCAAAATCTTTCTGTGGTAATAAGCATTCATATCAGTCTATTTTTTTTTATGCTAGCTCCACTTTCCCTATGTGAGAACTTACGTGCTACTTCTGTGCAATTTGACAACCATTAGAGCCACTCCTGATGAAAGTATAAAGTCAAACTACATGTAAAAAGACAGCATTTCAAAATGTACTGGTGAGTCCTGAGTGAACTATTAACCTGCTTAACTGGAAGACTAATTGCAATACTACAGTACAGGAATCCCTCTGAAAATGAATTCCAGTTTCCATTTAAGAAATGTGCTGCACTTAGAGCCAACAGCTGTGGCTACCTATACTCAAAATATTTCAAATCTACCAGCACAAGTCTGAAACAGGACAGTACCTTGATATCATTTGCATAACCAGGCACATTGATTACGGCTTGCTCACTGCCACCTTCAATTAGCTGCAAAGTCATCTGTTTTATGCTTCTGGGAGGTGAAGAGAACAGGAGCGTTAAACGCAGATATTCTCAGGGCAACATGGATGGGAAGGAGGAGCCTGCCTTTTCCAGTTCAGTCTGAGTGACTGAACAGTAGAGTGAATTATTTTCACAGAGAAGCTAGTGTGAAGAAAGGGAAACAATACTAAATCAGGAGGAAATAATTTTATTCTCCACACCTGTTCTTCATTGGTATATAGGTGAAACATCTGTTCCTATTTATAAATGAGCAGTGGAGTTGCCATAGAGTAAGACAATAGAGGCTTGTCCTCACGAGAAGAGCTAAAGTACCTTTTCAAGATAGGCAACTCAGGAAAGCAGCATAGATTTCCACATTCTGGAACAGGAAGGTAAATCATAATCTGATACAAAAATCCCTCAGAGCCACATTTCCAATGCTGCTGAGCTACTTCAGCTCACAACTTTTGGAATTCAATTATATAAGGTGTAAATAATCACACAGCTCTGAGGACAGGCATAAACACAGGTCTGGTCCTGGTTGCTCTTACATTGATGGGAGATGCACACAAGAGGCTGCGTGTGGAAGAGGAAATTGCATCTGAAGGGTTATACATCTGTCATTGAGTCACGCAGGTGCCAAAAATAGACCAACCAAAACCAACCAGGTTGCCTCATAAACTGCCCAGCCAGGCGCGTATTTTTACATATATCCATCCTCCACAGCATATATATAGAAATCTCGGTCATCAGGCCTCACCTTAGAAAGCAAGTTCCTTTAGCCATCACCTCCTTTGACCACTCTCTTCCCAGTGCTTTTATTCAGAGCAGTCGAGGCCATTTCCTTTGCTCCCTGGTCATTGCCTGGCTTCACCTCTTGCTTTCTGGGTGAGGTTGTAAATCCCAGCAGATCAAGGGATTTAGAACTGTATTTAAGAGACTAGTTCATGCTGTTCCCAGGGGGAAGGCGGCTTTAGTGATTTGCTGAATAAAAGCACTTTCTTTCCCTTGTTACAACCATTTCTGACACTCCTAAAGCTGTGGATGTGTACTGGGAAATACCTGAGAAGCTGAATTTTATAGTTTTTCCCCCGGGTTATGGCATTGATGTGTGAGGGCCTTTACTGACCCCCAAAGAGGAATGCAAAGGCTTTGAGGAGACATTATATTTAGCATTGCATAAACGAATCGGGGACAGTAAAAATGATAGTCTGCCTGAATTGAGCTAGTTCCCAAGGACTTGGTTAGCAGATGCTGTGGAGAGACAGCTTCCCTTATTGGGACAGACAGTGCTCAATTTAGTTACTCAAAGGGGCTATGATACAGGGCTGAACGTGGGATCAGCACCACTTGGGACAATCACTCTAATCCCTGCTACACTGGGTGCTCTGGCCTGGGTGAGGCTGTGGGATTAATGATAGATTTTATTTTCTAGAGGAATGACAGAGTCAGATATCAGAGTCCTTATCTGAGCCCTGCACTTACAGTCATTAGATAAAAGGCACAATAGGCCATAGAGAACTTGCTTGGACACCACTACTGGCCACGTGCATGACCTGAAGAAATATAACAACTTGTCTGTCTGCAGGACTTTTTCAGTATATTGAAGGAGACAGGAAGTTCTGAGTCTTGCTATACTGCAGGGAAGAGATGGCACAATGGGAGTGCAGATACCCAGCTCAGTTTGGCAATAGCAATAAGCCAAATGATCAGGGAGACATAATCAGAATATTTATAATAAATAAATATATAATAAATAAAATGAGACAGTATTTTTCCTGCAAGCCTGGATAAAGTCATGGGTTAAAATAGTGGTTTTGATAGGATTTCAGGAGTGCAGAGCTGCAGCATGTAATATATATAAGCTTTCAGGATAACCTTGAAAAGCAGGTGCTGACTTTTCTTTTTACTACTTATATTGTCTTGCTTTTTTCTCACAAAAATATTAAATTTAATTACAATTCTGGTATTTTGATTTTTGTGGTTTGTTCTGGTGGGTTTTTTTAGTATTTTTTTTTTTCTGGAAATTCAGCTTTAAATTGGATGCTTGAGTTCACTAGGAATCACTTGAAAAACAGGGCTGCTTGTTAAAATGCTTCATGTGAGTCTGAGAGTCTCAGCTGAGTGTGTGCCAAAATATTGCCACAGGACGATAGGGAACAGCTTGTTCAGCATGTTAAACTATAGTGAGTCTGCCTGAAGGCAAGGCTCTGAACTCTGCTTTCTCTCCAGTACTAAACGTGCAGCTGTCTCTTGGAGGAAGATAAGAATAAAGAAAACCAAACCTCACCTTGGCAAAGCAGAAAGAGGCCTTTCTATTTGTGTATCTAGAACATTTAGGGGTTTTTACTTGGTAAAGCAGCACTGTTAAAATATTCCACGTAAGCAGAAGCATTCCTTTGCAATCTAGGTGAAACATCTCCAGAATACCAGCTATTCAGATATCTATCCTGGACTGGAACAATGGACAATCAGAAAAGTAAGAAGGAAGGACCGGGTGATGGAAATAGATTTCAGTGTCCTTCTAGTTCCAACTTTGTTAAAAAGATAGTACAAAGACAGTATTGTTTTGAGTCACTCCATAACTTGTGATTAGCTTTACTTCCTTTTCCAATTTTCCCTCCTGCAATCCATGTCTGAAGATCTGAACATGTCTGTCAATAACAGAGGTATTACAGACCAAACTACATGGAAGGAAGAGGGTGGCAGAGCTTTTGAAAAAAGAAACAGCTGAAGTAGACAGACTCAGATCTTGTACAGAGATGCCCTTATATCATAGTCAACTTGCACAAATTTTTATATAAGCTTAAGAAAATTATTGAAGTTCTGTTTCTAAGATAGCTTTTTATTGGCGTGTGTCCTTGTAGTAATGTATCTGCCTCCAAAAAATTGTTATTTCTGTTATAAAAGTCATATTGAACTTAAGGTGTAAGTTCAATAGATTGCACTTTGTTTTATTGTTATTCTAAGTATATGCTTCAGAAACAACTTTCTAATCTTGGAAAAGTAAGGTATGACTGTTGTAAAACTATGCTGAACAGTTTGTCCTTCGACTTTTTAATCTTTATACTGACTTATCAGAATTAAAAAACATTGTTGACTGCACCATAGATATAAGTTTTGATAATTCAGTTGGTGATTGCTTTGTCTGAGAGTTCAAGAAGTGCTCTTTCAGCTGAGCAGACATTTTAATGGAATTATTTAATTTTAAAGAACTTCATTTAAAGTTGTGTCATTATGAGAGGGAAGACAACAGAATGAGAGCCTGTAATATGAATTACATTAAGAAATTACATATGTTGGATTACAAACAGTCAAAATGAACAGCACATACATAATTGTCCTATCACTTCATTTCATTCTACCCTTCCATATTTTAGTGACCTACTGTTTTCTTGCATCTCATACTGGTAGATACAGTCTCTGGGCAAGGACTAAGCCTCTACTCTCTCTAAAATCATTAGACGGCTCTTGAAGGTATGTATACAAATAGGAAAAAAGTTCATCAATCATCTTATGTCCAAACACTGCCCTCAGAGGCAGTAATAAATGTAGGCCTGCAGTTCTTGGTCTCTCTGCAATGAATACAAGTGGTATTATTGACTTCAGAAGGAACCAGAAGTAGCCTGAAAACAGCATATACAGGTTGTGGTATGTGTTTCGAAAAGACATTAGGACAGGGGCTGAAAAGTTGTCTTTTAAATTCATATGTATCATGGATATGTATCTATGATAGCTACCCACAATATATATTATTTTGCTATATCATTTTTGTTCCTTGATATTTTTTGTAGCTTGAATTGCCAGGAGCTCTTGGAAGAAAGTTCTTTTTAGTAAAGGAAAGTTTCTGTTAAAGTCTGTCATTGGGGTTTAAGGAAAAGGAAAATAAGAAGTGAATTAAAGTGAGAAAGGAAAGAAGGCTCTGCAGGAAATACCTGGCTGTACAATATCCCATCTTGTAAAACTGCAGTACTCAAACTTCTCCAGGGACAGCAGAGGCAGTGATCCTACAAAATTAAAAGTGAATTGGTGCATAAGATCCAATCTCATTTGACATCTGATTATCAGTGGAGAAGGTCTTGGACAAGGGGTTAAAACCTTGCATAGGATACAGATAGTCCAAGACACCATTTGATTATTTCCTTAACTGTAAGCCTCTTTGGCTTCATTTGGCATTAGATATAAAGGATGTGACTCCTTAGGTGGTTTTAGAAGGAAGATGAAATATTGTTTTGATCATCTGTAGGTCTGAAATCCTTTTGTTTCTTTGATTTTGTTTATGCTGCTTTTTCTTCACTGCTAAATTTTGCTGTTAATTATGACCTTGGCAACCTGTACTGCTCCACACAAGCTCAAAATAACATGTTATATACCTGAAGAGTAAAGATGTCCTCATCCTTGTGTGATGTGGAAACACCTACTGTTTTGATTGCTGCTAGTCATAATAAAAATTAATTTAAATATGAGGACTGACTGTTGGCCGAAAAATCCTACTCCCAGATCAGCCTGTGTTTGCTAAAATAGAAAAAAATATTTTATCATGTTCTTTCTATGTGAAAACATTTGGCTGATTCTTGACCTGAAGGACTGCTTTCTCCTTTAAAAGCAGGGGGAAGTTCAGAGGTCAAAAAAGTTGAAATGAAGTATTAGTCAGCCCATTAATGGTGTCTGCTCAGTATGCAGTGCAAGACCTTACTCCCAAATAACATCAAATAAATATTGCTCATTTCTCATGTGCCACCTCTCTCAGGCAAATTTGCTACCTGGCATTCCAGTGCATATACCTCGCCACCCCTCACATACACACCTGTTTGTGAAAGTGTATGTGGTGAGCAATTTAGAAACTTGTCTGGGAATCAGTCCACTGATCTCTATCTCCTGCTCCACCCAACCCCTGCAGCACCTGTTGGCAGTGGCTGTGGGGAGGTAAGGACTGATGAAAACAGAGCTAATCCTTGAAGGAGAGACAGATTGCATGCAGGACAAAACAGATGAAGTAAATGCAGTGGAAGTCCCAAGGACATAGCTTGTTCTATTACTGTTCTGCAGCCAAAGAGTTTCAACTGGGAGGGAGGAAGGGAAGGAGGCCAGATCTATAATTGTTGACTTCCTTTCATTCCCTGATCTCTTGATTCATTTTGAAGTGCCTTAATATAACTACAATCCTGTTTGCAAAGGGGGAAAAAGACATTTTTTGTTATATAATAATGTATGAAACAGCTTATGCAACTGCAATTGTTTTCATTTTTATCAGATTCAATCACCTTGGCCAAGAAAATGAAACAGGTAACAGACTTAGGAGTAACCTAAATACATACTGACAGAAAATTGCCCTGAGATTACATCTCCAATCTAGGAAAAACATTTAATTGTTGTATCATCTTCCATTACCTTGGTTTCATTTAGGAGACATTTCTAGTGCTGGAAATCACATGAACAGTTATTTTTCTGTGATTTGGACCAACTTCTGGTTCACCTTCAGCAGCAAAGGACCACACAAATTTATACAGCAGAACAGATCAGAAGTCTTCTTGGTCCACTATTCTGCTTTTCAGTGGTTCACATTAGATGCTTCATAAACAGCATTGAGGGCCCCTCACTATGAATGAGATATATGTGAGACTAAGATGAAAGGTTTTCTAACATGTGCCGAATTTACTGCCTTTAAAAGTCCTATGAGTTTCCTTGATATTCTATTATGGCACAGGCAAACTATCTTAACCTAAGCTGCTCATTATTTTTACACTGTTATCATATGCTCTTGCTCTTTTTTCATATTCTCAAGCACTTTGTTATGGACCCCTGTGGAATTGTTCCCAGGGGACATAGTTTTAAGAGTGCAAGATCCAGGGTCTTAATCTCTTTAGTGATAAAAAGGATGATTGATCCTACCACTGTGTGCCTTGTCATTTAGTTTGATGACTTCTTTTATTTCCACTGTATCTTTTCCAGTAGTATGAGAAACCCAAAATTTACTGTAAATGAAATCATGCCTTCAACAGAAAATATTGTTTTTCACGGTCATCTCCACTACCTGCTCAATGAAGATGGTATCATACTTGCATTTAATACTATCTTCTGCATGCTAAAGAGACACCACCACTAGGCTGACTAATGATTCATTTTCACTCACTTGTCCCCTGAACTTCCCCCTGCTTCCAAAGCAGAAAGCAAGTACAAATAAGCCTGCCCTGAAGGTTAACAGTTTCAAGCTGGGGCCAGTCAAGGTAGGAAGTAAATTTTACACCTCTCCTCCATCAAAATGCCTTTCTTCTTGTGCTCTGCTATCTAGACCTAGAAACAGATCAATATAACTGCACACCAAATGACAGAGCAGTGCTCAAGGGCAGAGGTGGCACCTCAGGGAACTGCAACTCATATCAGGTAGATTAAAAGTTGTGCCCTGCACTGCGAGTGGAGAGAGGAGATCTTGTAAGATATCACCCTCACTCACAAAACAGAGTGAAGAGAATAGAAAGCAAGTTTTTCATTCAAAGAGCATTAAATGCCTCCAAAATGTCATCAAGGAATTTCACACAGAATTTCTAAACTGCCATATTTGGTTTTCCTGTGAGCCAATTGGTGTCCCAACATATCCTGGAAGTTACACAGTAAGAGCTTGTTGCTTTTCTCACTTTTGTTTAGGAAGTTGTTAAATAAAATTTATGTTGAGTTTGAAAAAAATGTCTGCATAATTTAAATTGTTTTTTGTTAATACAGCAGAACCGTCCTCAGGCCTGCTTTTAAAGACAAAAAGGAAATTTCACATTGGAAGCTGAAGAGTGCAGAGCCGTAAACTGTATCTATTTTAATGACAACTGTTGACAAGAAAAAGGATACAAAAACCTAAAAATAATAAAGCATGATAGAACTGGAAAGTTGGAACTACATTCAATAGGGTGCAGACTATTCTGGTTTTGTATTAAAGGTTAATCATTAGAATGAAAGAACAGAAGGATCTTGGTAGCAATGCAGTGGAAGATGCAATGATATGATATGATATCACATCGAACCATATCATCATGATTAAGTTGCAGAGAACTTCTTACAAGGTCGTGTAGGGACAGGACAAGGGGTAATGGTTTTAAAACAACAGGGTAGGTTTAGATTAGATATTAAGAAGTTCTTCACTGTGAGGGTGGTGAAACACACCCCATCTCTGGAACTGTTCAAGGCCAAGCTGTATTGGGGGTTTCAGTAACCTGTTCTAGCAGAAAATGTCTCTGGTCGTCTCAGGGGCATTGGGACTAGATTATCTTTAAGGCCCCTTCCAACTGAAGCCATTCTATGATTTTATTATAAGCTTTCATTTGATATATGGTATCGTATCATAGACATGACACACAGCAAAATAAATGAGTACAGTTTGTCTTGCTTTGTTTACATGACTAGTATAAGAGATGACATTCACATTTCAAGGTACAGAATCTATATCCAGGAATTCGAAACAGGAAAAAAGAAAGGAAGGAAATAATCCCTCTACTATAGGTAACTCACAGTACTTCTTTGAGAACAGACTTTGAGGTAACTCCCTTCAGCCTTGACCCTAGTGATAAATAAAACATCTAGCACTGACCTGTTGGAGGAACACAGCAGAACCCAGAATAAGTGGTGGGACTACACTGCACTTCAGCTGGTGTGTTACAGACAGAGCTTGTCAGTCTGCAGCAGGAAATAACACAGTCCTCCCAAGGCACTGCAGCCAACAGTCTCCCACAGCTGAGTCCAGATTTTAAAGATCTAAATGGGTAAACAATTTTAACTGAAGAAGTCCTGACTGTCTCAAATCAGTTCAAAACATTTGCACTTCCAAACAACAAAAATCCAAAAGAACTTGTTTGGGAGTTAAAAACTGTCACATAAAAGACTGTGAGTGGAACAAGTACCACTGCAAGCCAGTAATTACTAAGACTTGTGAACTCCAGGGGATTAACAATTGCTAGAGGAAGTTCCAAGCCAAAAGATGGGAGACAAAACCAGTCATTACAGACATAGGAAAACACTGGACAAGGGAGTTACTTCTGACATGTTTCATTTGAGACCCAGTGGAACAACACCATAACCAATTTTCTGTTTCAGAAATTCATGTCCTAAAGATTTTTTTTGGTAGGGGGCCACAGGGGAGAAATCTACAAGTGCACCTCTGCCAGAAAGCAGTCACTACATGCCTTTTTTTTCCGCCGCCCAGTGAAAAATCTAGCAAGGAGTGTTATTTTAGCACAAAGAGAGAGAAATTCCTCCTGATGGAGGCAGAGAGGATCCATTTATTATCCCTAAGTCTTGTAGCCAGGGCAGCTCAGAGAGCAGAAGGGAGTCAGATGTCCTTAGACTCTGCTGCCCTCATGTTGCCTTAAAGTCCCTGGACACAGGGAGACAAAGACCTCCCTGGCATAGGCACAGTAAGTGTTTCATGTTATTCCAAGGATGACTTGGCTCAGAGGAGTTTCATTTGTTGTGAGTTGCAGTGCAGTTTTTCTTTTCTTCTCCCCCCCACCCTCCTTTATTTTTTAATATACTTCATTTATTTTCATGTCTTTGATGTTTCCAGAGCAGCTCTTTTCTTGTTGTCAGCTTGAATTAAGGATATCCCCAGAGTATGTGACATCTCTCTGCATGCCTAGAGCAGACCTTTGCTAATGTTGATCCTGGCTGTCACTTGCAGAAATTTTTTTGCATTTTCCATACTTAAAATTGGAAATTATATCAGAAATGAGTGACTGACAATGTGGATAAAAATTAGGATTCATTACATTCCTGGTAGCTGTCTGAAAAGATATCTGTGTACTGTTTCTACAGGCACATACCTGTCCCCAGCAGCAATGCCATGAGAGAGAAGGGTGACTCCGTACCCTCTCCATTTTAGGGAGTCAAATGGGCAGGATTCAGCCCGTGTGGTCATTCTAGTGCAGACTGAGAACTAAATCCTAACTTCAGGTGAAATTGCTTCAATCAAAAATCAACACCAAACAAACAATCAGGTGTTAGCATTGTCCAGGTGACTGCTAAGAATGCTTAAATCTCTTTTGAGTTTTCTAGATCTCAAACTAAAACAATCTAAATCCATCCAGGCTTGGCCAGCACTTGCATGCAGTCATGGCTGTGGTTTGTGCTGGAACAGCCTGAGGTGGACTTTCTTCCACTTCCCTTCCATGTGGAGATTCATCATCTTATCTCCTATGGGGAGAGGGTAAACCAAGTATCTATACCTTGCTGATGAAGGCCATGGTGCTGTGCTCTCTAGGGAGGTAGACCCTTTCTGCCTGGAGAGGGCCAAGCAGAGAATGCTGCCATTGCTTTCGGTAGATCTGCCCTCCTTCATTGCTCCTGCGTAAAGCAATCATTAGTTTGATGTCTGCTCACCCCTGGACATGTATATTGGGTCATTAGTAGGTGGGCCACTTCTTGGCAATGCTTAGCACTGACTCCATTAGTGTCAGCTTGTAACAAAACACATTTCTGCTATGGGAGGAGTAAGTCTGCTCATAGCTACCCCTGTCAGAAATACATCTAGTTTTGGCTGCAGCTGGTTTGAGCCTCAGTTAGACAGACAAGATCAATGCTAGAGCTTGTGTATAACTACACTACTATTCTCGACTGACAGCTTGTAATGGATTTTTCTACTAATGTTGTTTTCAAGGCTTAGGATAAGAAATACATATATATTTGCTCTTTAGGACCAACTCATCTACATGTGTTTTCTAGCTCTTCCTGAAGGAGGTAGTTGTTACCAGTGAAGAAATTTGCAAATCTTCTCAAAACTACAGCAAATAACCTTCTTTGCAGTCTCTCAGCTCAAACAGCATTTTTCATCTTCAGATTAAAAATGTAACAGAAAAGCTCATGGCTAAGGAGAATGCAAATGGGAGTGATGTAAAAACCATGTCTGAAGTCAAGACATATTTACTATGTCATCACTTATGGCCTGCTTTGGCTAAAGATGTCTTATTTAAAACCTATTGTAGCTCTTTTTACTTGTCCTGTCCAATCAGAACAAAAGAAAAGATGAAATGGTTTTAAATATTAAGACGATGATCCTCAGTGCTGGCTCTGTTACTAGAAGTTGAATTCTTACCCAATCCATTAAAGGGCTCTGGTTTCCCATGTCATATCTAGTTTTGATCACAGCAGAGAAATGGGAAACAATAAAAACAGACATAATGTGAAACAGATTTTTAGTTTTCTGTTTTTTTATTGCATCAGTTTCTCACTTTTGAAAATATCAGAGTAACAGTTAACTTGATGCTGTGCAAAAAAAAAAAAAAAAGAAAAAGACCTTTTCTTTTCTCAGTTTCTGTAGGAAACCCTTGCCTTTACACCAGATGCTATATAAATACCAGTGTGCTGGAAGAATGCTGATGCAAACTGGGGGACAAGTTCCCAGTGGTGGCTGACGATATTTCAAAGTGAGACTTACAAGCAGATACATTTCTAGGCAGACTGGGTAAAGTCTTTTCTAGAAAAGCTCCTTTCCCAGTTCAGTGCATCTCACTTGGAGAATGTGTTAACTATTCTAAGGCCTAAGTCAATCCATCCAGGTGTAACTTCATCCATCTCAAAAGAAAAAAAACAACCAACCAAAAAAAAACAACAAAAAAGGTCACAGCTAAGTAGTCAGATTTGCAACTAATGTAAGGAGTAATAATATCTGTCTCCTAATAAACCAAAACAGGAGGCATGAAGCCAAACTGATGTGCCTAATTAAAATTTACTCAAGTGGGCTACATAAGTGGAGTGAAAGGGTTAAGAGAGCCAGGGACTAAGGCTTCTGTTCAAACTATTTTCCTTTAGTCCAGTATCAAATAAGGCCAAGACTACTGCTGTGCTCAGTTTCATACTGCACTAGCAACATCTTGCTTGCAGGCTTAGTAAGGCCTTACTCACAATAAGCTCCCTCAGGCAGAATCAGGCTCTATTCAATTAATTTGTTTCAATGAAGTGCCACATTGTGACGACAAGCAATAAACGCTAAATTAGATCTCTAGTGCACAAATCAAATAATAGCATATTTAGAAATGTCCCTCACAGCAAGAGTTCACAGGCAGCACTGTAATTGTGCTGACCAACAAAGCAATGGCTACCAGCTTGCATGCATGATTAGGATCAGTCTCCTGGAAAACTGGCCCTGTGAGGGGGAGAGGAATGAGACATCTTTTAAAGTCTGAAGTCAGTGATCAAAATTTAGTGTTCCACTGTGCATTCATCTGTCCGTGACTGCAATGCATTACTTGGCAAAGGTAAATGATCCTAGAAAAGAGGGGAAACAATGGAAAGATGTATGTGATTTTGCTGGATTTTTGAGAGTTTGAAGATCTCATTTCACAACCTATAGGGTGGAAGCTCAAGGAAATCTTTGTTAGTAACAGGGGTAAAAAAACCCCAATCCAAACCTCAAAAACCTAAACAAGACAGAGCAGAAGAAAAAAAGGAAGAGGTAGTGTGAAGGTCGAGGATTTGGAGCAGTTACACCTCTATCTGCAAACTCCTTCTGAAAGCTGCTGACAGAGCTTTGGCATCTGATCCCCTCCTGACTGCTGATTAACATAGCACTGTTTTATATTTAACTCGGGCCAGAACAGGAGGGGCTGGGGGTGGGGTTCCACTGCTTATAAGGGGAGCAGGGCAGGAACAATGTTCTTCTGTGTCAGTTCCTCTGTCTCCCAGCCCAGCTGCACTTCTTTTGATCATTCACATTTCCTCCAAGTGCATGTTGTCTTTAATTAATTGAGTGTCTCGTGGAAAGCGAGGTGCTGGAGACAGGCAGAGAACAGCTATAGCTACACAATTAAAATACAAACCAAGACTGCTGAGTTTACTGAATGCAAGTGCTGGAGTGACTAATAACCTTTTTTTGTGGTTAATGTTTTGCTCTGAGAACAGACCCAGAAGCAGAGATGGAGGGCATGGATTTTGAGGATAGGAAGTCCAAGCGGTACTGCATGAAGACAAAGCATGTGGCTATCATCTGTGGCGTTGTGGTCGCTGTAGGTCTTGCTGTGGGCCTTGGTGTGGGACTGAGCAGACCTAAACCTCAGCAACCTCCAGAGGGAACAGATCAGCCAACAACAGATCAACCAACAACAAATCAACCAACAACAAATCAATCAACAACAAATCAACCAACAACAAATCAACCAACAACAAATCAACCAACAACAGATCAGCCTCATCCCCCTGTGGATTTGGGTCCCTGTCCTCCCAAAGATGATGACACTGGAGACTGGAGGCATTTTAGACTGCCCACTTCTGTCAAGCCTATCCACTATGATCTGGAAATCAAGCCTGAAATGGAGGCAGACACGTACAGTGGGACAGTCAATATTTCTATTGCTTTGGAAAAACCTACCAGCCACCTGTGGCTTCACCTGCGAGAGACCAAGATTACAGAGATGCCCACACTCCAGAAATCTTCAGGACAGCAGATTGCTCTGACTGATTGCTTTGAGTACAAGCCACAGGAATACATAGTGATGAAGGCAGCAGCAGAGCTCCCTGTCACTGGTGAAAATGATTCCTATATGCTCACCCTGAAGTTTCAAGGCTGGCTGAATGGTTCGCTGGTGGGGTTTTATAGAACCACCTATACTGAGAATGGACAGATCAAGTAAAGCAATTTTTCTTTTATTTATTAAACTTGCTTCTCTATTTCTGCTTGCTTAGGCCTGCTCTATTCCTGTTTCAGCTTTTCAGTCTTGCCCCTCACCAACTTGCTGACATTTCTGGGCTGTTCTTTAGTTTTCTTGTTCCCCTAAGGGAGATGCTGTATTCAAAACCCTTTAGCTGCTGACTAGTGAATGTTGGCTGGAGAGATGAGGGGCTTATTACTATTTTTCTAAAAAAACCTTTTCAGACTATAGTGGTCCCAGATTACCTTTGAACTTTATAAATGGCTCTCTCAGAGAGCTGGAGGGATCAAGGCCTGTTTTTAGTTCTAATACAATAAATAGCATGCAACTATCACCACTCTCTTCCTGTCACTCCCCAAGGTAACAGTTTTGGTGTAAAATACTCCTCTGATAGTTTTTCTGATACCATGCCTCCTTGATGTTGTAAGCCAGAAGAATATTCAAACCAGAACTTCTCTGTCCCTCCTGCAGCTGGTTTAAATTATTTGTAGCAAAGTCCAAACAATTAAGGTTATCTTTGACTTGGGGTTTTTTTGTGCTCCATCTCATTCAAGCCTTTAAGCCAGAAGATAAACTTGGCTAGACTTTTACAAGGCCATGTAGCAGGAATATGGAGACAAGCACTGGTCTGTTTCCATGGGACTTGTTTGCCCTCCTGGGACAATGGTGTGATAAATGAGAGTCACTTCGGCTCCATTCAACCACTGACAAGCCACTACTACTAGGAGTAGTAGCAGTGACAGGCACTGGCAGCAGCAAATCCGAAAGGCAGAGAATAAAGCAAGCATTGATTTTTCCTAGCTAAACATAGTTATCTGATCTGCGAAGAAGCTATATGGAGAACAGCTCGAACACCAGACGGCTCTTTGTTTCCCCTTTGTTTTTCCCCATCTCTGACCTGAAATGTGCTTTGGTTTTATACTTCGAGCATCTGACATCTCCATAACAGTTTTAAAGTGCAACCTCTTATCATCCTTCTAAGTTGACGTGTACTACTTCCTTTGTATTGGGGAAGGATACCTAGATATTAAATTAATAGCTCCAGATCTGTCACAACATCAGAACACAGGTCTCCTGAGTTGCAGAGCAGGAGAGGTGAGTGCCTTTCCCTCAAATCCAGACGGTATAGACAAGGGCTAAGCATCTGATGTCAGGAGGAAAATGGAACTTCACAAACTAAAGAAAGCATAAAATGTGAGCTCACTTTGGCTGCTCCTACTTCTTGAATTGGATGCTGGCAGCTATAGTTGCAGGGATGATCCTAGCTATCAGTTTGAAAACTCTCAGTACAGAAAGGAACTTGAGCGTGTGAGTTTGTTTCTTAGGTTTGAGAAGGGCTTTAGTAATAATCAGTGAATGGTGAATTCTGAAATGTTTTGCATGTGGTTGAGTTTGGCCAGATTGTTGGGGGGGGTGTGGGGTGTGGAAAAGGTGATGTCCACCATACTAATAATCACAGCTTTTAAATTAAAGCAACCACCAGCCAAGCTGCTGCTCTGTGGCATGAGGGTAGGTGATAGGACGGGGTGAGAAAGGCTTTCTATTCAAAATCAATGCTGACTGGAATTAGCTTTTTTATTTTGCATTTGCCTGAGGTAGACATCAGTCTTGGAAAATTTCAACCCAAATAGTTCCATTCTTCTCATGTTGCAAGTAAATACAAATCAGATCAGGCAGCAATGATCAAACAAATCTATTAATACGGGACGTTAAAGGGAAGGGGGCTGAGGTGAAAACGTGATCCAATATGTAATTAACGTACTCAACCTTCCCTTCTGTGCAGTGTTAGAAACAGCAAGACCTTTTGAGAATTTATAACAACTGGAAAGTCAGCTCCTAGGGCTGAACTGCTCCCCAGCTGTCTATCTGTGAAGGCAAAGGTTTGCCAAGCCATTGCTGTAACACCTTTTGGTTACAAACTGGGCACATATCCAGGTTCTGCTGTTGCTTAGATTAAAATCTCCCACTACATTTTGTGGAAAACAGGTAGACATGTGCTGAACATGCCTCTAAGTCTGGGATCCTTGAGGCTTAGGGAGAACGTCTCATTTGGGAATCCTGTTCAGACAGATCACACAACCCCCATACAGGACAAAGGTGCTTTTGGACATGCCCAGAGGCAGTTCCTGAGATTCCTTGGAAGCACTATTTAAATTCTTTAAATTGATGTGCACCTACAAGTAGGGAACAGGAAAGCAGAAACTTTGAGAACATAGATTTTGGACACAGACCTGCCTAGATTCTCCTGTGTGTTCCTGAATCCAGAGGTAAGCACTTAAGTCCTTTGGGGAAACTATTCCTCTCTACATTTCATTTCCCCATTGATGAAAAGGGAATATAAGTCCTTCTGTATTTTGCATGATGCAGTGAGCTTAACTACATTTCAGTTGTGTTATTTTCAGATATTAGGGAAATAAGCACAAGAAGAGTCCTTGCCTGGTGTAATGGGTTATTTCAGCACATTAATTTCTCTCAAGAAATGTACTAAAGTCCCCTTGTATTTTCTCCTTAATATTGCAAATAATACAAACATGTCACAGCAGCTGGCTTGGATTTTGCATTACTATCAGTGGCAAGGTATGGCTTCCCTTTTATAGGAATTCTTTCTGTTGTCTATAAGAGAACAAGAGGCTGGTCACATAGCTGACCAAGACACTTGCATTTAGGATTTTGTTGAATAAGGAAAGGCAGTATTTTCTTTAGGGTACAGAAGGAGCACTCCTGGTTTTCTTCCTCAAGGAGAAAGATTTCTCAGAAGAAGCAACAAATCTGGATTTTAGGAAAGACTAGCAGAAAAAAACATTTTAATTAGCTCAAGGGAAGGAGGGGTTTTGCACTAATGCCTTATACTTTTGTGGGGAAGGGAGAAGGAAAATTCATCATAGTTCTAAATGCATCACTATTTTATTTTGAGAACAGCTGGATAGAGTCTCAGCTAAAAACTACATTATGTAGTTTTAAAGGAAATTACAACATTTTGTGTTTCTAGTGCCACTTCTATGCATGCTATAGTCTGGAGTTCCCATCCTCTAGCCTATAGGAATGGTAGCGCTAAGGCTTTGCACTCCTAATGTCTGCTGCCTCCACAAGCATATGAGAATAGATGGATTATGACCTTATAAATCAACAGATATCACAGTGTTATCAATCTGTCATAACAAGACATAAATGTGTCCAAATATATAGCAAATTTTTTAAGCAATAGCTGAGAAGTGTTGCCCTGGAGGCTTGGAATTAACTTAATTGTGAAATAGCTTTCAAGTCCTACAAAAAGTAGAGAGTGACAGCAAACAATGCACCAAGCAAAAGAAACTCTATTATAGAGTCTGAAATTATGTTAAGGTGAATGTTCATTATGATCTCTGCTCATGAACTTTAGTGTTACTATTCCAATGAACATGAACAGAGAGAACCCAGCCATATTACCTCCGTCAGGCTGGTAAATGATCCTTGCTGCTACAAGTTCCTAAAGACCAGTTTAGTATTTAACTGTCACAGGGAAATACTAAGGGCAACAGCAACATTGAAAAATTGGTTGTCAAGTGAGCTTGTAGGATTGCTGCAGATCTGTAATTTACGATGTACACTTTTAATTACTTTTTGGAAAGAAAAACTACCTTAATATACTTGGAGCAGCTGTAGAAGTGCTGTCAGAAATGCTCAACATTCCAGATTAATTGAAGAAGCATCTGTGATGCCTTTCACCATCAATCACTTGAGAATACACTCTGCCACTGTACGGTTCGTTAATGGGAAAGCCCAATGTCACTGCAAGAAGCAAGCGTGTGATATGAATGTTCACAACCTTCACCTTATATTTTTACGTGACCCCTATTGTTCAGCTCCTCCAGCTGAGATGACTTTCTAAACCCCACAACACAGCTTGCATATCATCGGTTATGCACTAGGATGTTCATCTGAACTTTCCATGCTTTCTCCAGCAGTTTCACTAATGTCCAGGGAGTCAGGGGAGCATAACACCACCAACAGAAAACTGTATGTGGTAAATGCAGAAAAAGAAACACATAGGCAGGATGAGATTTTTAGTGGCATTTTCAGAATTTCAAGGTGTTGTCTCAGGATACGTTCAAGATTCCAATCGCAAGATATGCTGTGGTGGGTAAATGACGCATGGGGTGACTTGATTTCCTTTCAGACTATATCACCAGTAGTTTATTTTAGGTGCATAAATCAATAAGAAAGCTCATCAGGAGGGTAAGCAAAATTTTTATCATCCAGGAAGGGTCATGCCTATCTAACTGCCTGGCTCCTCAAAATATTTGATAAGCTAATTGCTTTAGCTTTTGCTCTGAAACCTAGAGGATGCTGATGACAGACTTTGACTTATATGTTACACATGCCTATGTGATGTCAGCTTGTGCATTTCTGATGTCACCTGCTTTTATGAATGGACAAGTACACACAAATACTTCTAGTTGAATTTAGTTTGTGAAATTGCTAAAAAATATGCTTAGAAGTTAGAGACAAGATTTCAAAGCTGTATAATGAAGGCTTGCCAATATGTTGTTTATTTAAGGAGCATTGCAGCTACTGATCATGAGCCAACAGACGCACGGAAATCATTTCCCTGCTTTGATGAGCCAAACAAAAAGGCAACTTACAACATATCTATCATCCATCAAGATGCATACCAAGCACTTTCAAACATGCCTGTACAGGTATGTATTTCCCAGCTCTGCAGCCTAAGTGGAATGGTTCTATAAAGCTACTGGAATGGTAGTGTGGATTGCAAGGTCCTTGCATGTTCACAGGCTCTACCATGCAGACACTGTAAAATTAATGGTTAATAAATATTCTATAGAACACAACTGGTTGATTGGTTAGGACTCACAGTGGTCCACCAGGACACAACGTGGCAATACAGAGTCAAATCCAAAGCAGAAACAAAATATATTTCCTGTTGTCGGCTAGCTGACCCTCTATTCAGATATTCTAGGTGAGTGCCTCCTACCAACTATAAATAGATAATGGCAGATTTTTCAGTCAAACCAGGTGGACTCTGAGAAGGAATGCTCTGGAAGACAGCTTCTTCCCTGGTGGAAAGTCCAAAATAATCACTTAAACTCCATAATAGTCCAAAGCGACGGTCTGTTGATCATAATCTAATGGCAAAGAATCCTGCTAGCAAGAAAGTCAAAGATTATTATAATAATTGTATATAAAAATATAAAAAATTGTAACAATAATAGAGGATCTGAAATCCCATCTGTCAGTTCATGGGTGTGGATACTTGTCATTCCCCTATGTCTACAATTTTGTAAGTAATCAATTTCTGGACCGAGTGTGTCAAATTCCAAATTTTGTATGAAATTCAATAGCATCAATTATGTACCTCTGGGCCTTCTGGAAGAAAAGTGAATNGGGGGGGGGAAGGGGAAGGGGAGGAGAAGGGGAAGGGGTAAGGCAAGGCAAGGAGAAAGAGAAAAGAAAAGAAAAGGAGAAAAGAGTGAGCTTTCAGCATCCAGGCTTTTGGCATATGAAAGGAGAGTGCTGTACCTTTCCTCACAGATCTCAGATAGGTGTGGGTACCAGCAAGGAAGGTAAGGGCATGAGAATAGATGTTATCAAGATTTAGTGGTTTTTGAGATTTACTTTGCACCTTGACATGTGGACCTTGCCTGCAGTATGGACATACAAGAATAAGTTTTTAAGGGCTAACCACAGCTTCCTAATTAATTAGTTAAAAAACAAGTACAGATAAGAAAATATGAATTATGCAGAGTTCATACTCAGGTTTGACTAGGGATTATAGTGGGGCACTTTTATATCTGGTGTGCTCACAAGGTCAGTAGTTCTTGTCTTGGTAGTGAAAGATCTTTGGGAAAGATCTTTTCAACAGATGGAAATGTAGTAGTTTGTAAATCCAAGGCATGCTGTGTGTTACACATCCTGTAGCAGTTTTGGTGGTGTGGAGCTATATAATCAACCTGTCAAAATCAGCTCAGAAACTTATACATTTCATATGCATTTTTCACTGGAGTCGATTTTTTTAAAAAAATTTTTTCCACTTAAGTCCTGACTTTGTTGACAGAGCAATAGATAGCAAGATAGAGTCAAGATGAGGCAAATAATGGAAAAGTAGACTGTGAACACCTCTGTGAAAAGTGGGTTGTGAATATATCTGTGAAAAGGTTTTTTGCTCATGGAATCATATTACCTGTAACATTCACTGTCTGTGCTTTACTTATATTGTGTTTATAACAAAAAATATCATGAAGTATTGTATCTCTAGAAAGATAATGTATTTTATATTCTTTTTGCCTTTGTCCTCTTGAAGTTAGTTGTCCAGTCAGAAGCACAAAAATTATCAGACAATATCAGAAAATGAATAACAGAAATAAACATTTATGAGATCAATGACATACAACAGGATGCCGGTTTGGCCATACAGTTCAACTGAGAGTTAAGGACATTTGGGAAAATCAAGAACGGTTAATTGATTTGCAAAATAAAAACCATCATGAGCACTACATTTTATTTACATTTAAGCAACCCACCAATTGGCAGCGCTTGTTTGTTTTGGAATGAATTCAGGATAGATTCATTAGACTGGTCTTTATCCCAGTTAGCATCTCTGCAATCCCTGACTCATACATGATGCATGTATTTAAGAGAGGAGAGAATTCAGTCTCTTCTCTGATCTGTCCAAAGTGGTGTTATTTTATGCAGCTACTGCGAGAACAAAGCACAGTAGCATACCCCATAAAACTCCTGTTGGCAAAATTCCTGTGCATGTGAATGATTTCAAATCCCTGATGAAAATTAGAACTAGGTAAACTTATTTAGTGGAGAGAAACAAAGTTCCATTTCAAGTATTGCAGTATTGTATTAAAAAAAACCCCAACCATGTTGTCTGTTCTCATGCCTTCAGCAATGAGATGCCAGAAGAGGTGAACCTGGAGAGGTGATTTATCATTCCCATGTAGTTGCAGTCTTCATACAGATATTGTACCTTCTTCTGCATATGTTTGTGATTCCAAAAATGAAATTGATTATTTTTCCATTTCTGCAGCAAACTGTACAGCTTGGTGGTGGCTGGAATCGAACAACTTTTGAGAAGTCAGTTCCCATGAGCACTTACTTGGTATGCTTTGCAGTGCATCAGTTTGCCTGGGAAGAAAGAATATCCCTTAGTGGAAAACCTGTAAGTTCTGATTCAACCCAAACATGGTTCAGATGACAGATGTACCTTGATTTGCATTTAAAAAGAAAATCTATTTTTATACAATTGGGAACATATTTTTTCCTTTCCTATGGCCTGTTTTATGCTTATTTTATCAGATTAGGTGTTCACAGTGGTCCCTCTGACCTTGACTACATACAGTGTTTTACAGTCCTTCCCTGTCTGCCATCTTTGTGATCTCAGTCAGCACCTTCCGTACGGGCACATAGGTGAGGAAGGAGCACTGTTTCCCTGATCTCATCCCTGACTCAGATCCCAGTGTCTGAATGAATGTACAAGTCAAGGGGTACAGGAGAGTCACAGGCCAGGGATACAAATAGATTATAATTTTCTGTGGGTTAAAAAGTGTGAATCTATGTACTTGATGTTATTAGAGCCATGGAGACATAGGACTACTATGCTACCCTAATGCTATGTGCCATCATATATTATTTGTAATACTCTTTATTTTACAATAGCTGCTACAGACAACTGTCCAGTGTAAGTTCTTTACAAATAAGTATAGAAGTGACAGTGTCTGCCTAAACAGCTGGATGTTTGGTAGATGCCCTGATGAAGTGCGTGGGTTTGAATCTGAATCCATAAAATTAAAATAGCTCCTTTATTTAGATGCAATAGGCAGTCCAATCCAGTTCTTGCTTAGATTCAAATCTCCTGAAGGTAGAGCTGATCTGGTATAATGAGATCACAAGACACTATGTTGAATCACAAACTGGAATCTTAAATACAATTTGCCCTCAACATAAACTCCTCATTTAGCCTAAACCTAGATTGGGATTCTCAACCCTCTGTTAATTATTTATTGGTTTAGATCTTTTCTTCATCTATCACATAGGATGGTGCCAGGGTTATATGCTGTTGCTGCTTCCCCTTCCTTTCCCCTTATGTAACCCATGGTCTTGTGGTTCACCTGAGCTGGCAGTGCTTTCCTCATTTTCTGGAGACAGTGAGTGACACAAATGGACAGGGAATCTAGAACAAAGTCCCAACCAGACCACCTAGCAAGTTAGCTCTTCCTGAATTTCCCTATCCAAAAAAGCTCATCAAATCACTCCCTATTTAAGGCTTTTCATTGATGTGAAAGTCTGTCTTGTAGAAATCTTCAAAGTTCTTATTCAGTTCTTAGCAAAGACTTCCTGGCATAGCGTTGCACTGTGTCCCTCCTCTGTGCCCTCACTAATACCATGCTTATGCTTATATTATTTCTTGACAAATAACTAAGGCTAAATTACTCTTCAACAAACAAATTGAGCCAGTTTGAGATAGATATGTAATATTCTTAGTTCCCTGCTGTTTGGCTGAATAATTTGTAAAACAGGAGCACATTTTAGGCTACCCACTCACACAATTTTATTAACCAGTGGTTCTTCAGCACAGCTGATCCACTCACTGTCTGGGACAGAACTTTTAACTATTTGGTCTCAATAGATATTCTCTGGAGTTTAGTTATTTTAAAAAGCAGAATTTGTGTAGCTTTTTGTGCAGAAAATAGTGCCGTAGGGGAAAAAGAAGTCCTGAAGACATGTGTCACACTATTTTCTAGATGCAAAAGTTAACATTTTCTGCTTGTCCATGCCACGCTCCAGAGTATGGCTCTCAAGTCAATATTTGTTTTTTCTCCTCAAGCAAAACAGTAAAGCCCACAATGTTCCTGGCTGGTTATAGCTTTTCTAAATAGAAGGGAGTGTTCACTGAAACATGGTAATTAAAGTGTGTGTGTGTGTGTAGAGGTATTTGTGTCAGTACAGAGGTTGCCTGAAGAAACATCTAATTCAGGCCTCGATTACTACATATTTTATTAATGCTGTTCACTAAACAATGTCTGAGGACTTGCCTGCACTAGAGAACTTGGGGTTTAAGTGAGGTTAAAATTATAATTTTTCTTTCTCTTAACATGGACATAGTTTTACCAATAAAAAGTACGTGTGCAAGATTGTTTTTAACTAAGGTAGTCACATAAACTCTATCACTAAAAATTACCTTTTCCCCAGGAGAACCAGATTATCTTTAGTTTTTAAACAGATATTTAGAAATTCATTCTTCTAACCTTTCCAAAGTTTCCTGTCCAAGAACTTTGAAGCCCAGCTGAATAACGAGGTATTTAGATTCACCAGCTGCTGAAGAGAACATTCCATAGTTTGCTGTGTGTATTTCTAGCACTATAAAGTCCAACAGAAAGTATCCATGTGATCTTTAAATTACTGTCATAAACAACAGCAAGAACATACAGCTCACATGACATGGTAAATTATTTAAAAACTCTGTTGTTCGCTCTGAAAGCCCTAATGAACACATTAATGGAATCAATGGTGGGAAATGTGCCTACGGCTGGAAACAATGCTCCTGAGCAGATTACCTGTCAGGTACCAAATGTCTGGTTTGAAAAATCACAGAGGAGATTATACAAATGAAACCCAGAGTCAGTTCTGGTGCATGCTGAAGGTTTTGGAAACCATTAATATGGATCAGCTAGGGGACTGAAGACTGCTAAACTGGGTAAAGAGCTTACAGAAGTGGCAATTGCAGACTGTAATTGGAAATTGACCCTGGGGGAAATTCCCTGACTGGAATGGATTCCCAGTTGAACCTCATAAGCTTTTTTTGGGTTTGGTTTGTTGTTGTTGTTGTTGTTTTCATTCCAGCTTTATTTCTGACCCCTTTCCCATCCTCCCCTCTCACTGGAGGAAGTGTAATTTCATGGTATTGAAATCAATGTGTTGTCAGACTCCAAGAGAGCTCCGAAAATAGACCAGCTCCTTTGCTTAGCTTGGGCCCTAAATATCTGGCTGCAAGACAGCGCTGAGAAAACATGCCACACCGACACTGCCAGATGAATGTGGCCCATTCATAAGAGTCACACAGCTAGCAAACTGAGAGGGATCGATTTTCCTAAAACCAGAAACTTCACTCAGTGTAGAGATCTCTTACTTTCCACAGTGGGAATATACGGGGCCACTGAAGAGAACAGCCTACAGCTCCTTCAGTCTTTTGAATAAAGAGATTGAGGGAAAGACCCCCAAGAGATTCAGTAATTCTGAACTCAAACTTTGTCTTCACATTGTGGAGATAATATCCCAAAAAGTTTTCTCAAGCTGTAGCCCTCCTCATCATAGATATGGGTGCCATAAGTCCTCCAGAGCTTGAGGTTTCCTAGTGCTTGGCAACAATAGCCAAAGTACTGCCAGGCACCAAGCCACAGGGATAGAAAAGTCAACATTCAACTCACCATTATTTTGCATTCAGATATACAAGAGGAGAGCTCCAATAGTCAGTCATCACACACAGGGCTATCAAACATGCCAGTTTTCCTTGATTTGCCCGGTAGGAAAAGAGCGAGCTCATTTTTGCCTGTGATTTCCCAGGGCGCAGCAGCCCAGCAGGCACCACAGTGGTGTCTGGGGGGCTGTATGGACCAAAGTCCTGCATGGGTCAGAGTCTGGGAAGAATGACAGGTCTGGTAAATGTGCTGTCTTCAGGGGGTCTGAGCCCTTCAAACATACAAGGGCAAGAGGAAACTGTGATGATAGTAGGTAGAAGATAGGAAGAAGTTGAAGAAAATAAGGTGTTATGGGCCTCAGACACATTTCACTACCGGTGTGTTCCTAAAGATTGTTCTGATGGGATCAGTCAAGATCAATTAACTTCTCAGAACTAGTGGATCCCTTTTGATTGTGCTAGCCCAGGTTTCCTTCTAGAGAAAGCCAGCTCTTGGGGAAGCAGGGGTTGACATGCATCCAGGCCCTGCTCCAATCTTGGCCACTCTGAGCTTCTGAACATGAGTCTTGCCAGTTTTACAGTTTAGGTATTCTGTGGAAAGCATGCACAGATTATGTTGACTTGGTCTCTCGTATGTGCAACATTTGAATAACTGTTGAATAAATGTGTTAGGGAACAGAATTCAGTGTTCAGGCCAGTCTTTTTTCAATGCTTAACACCTTCTGATTTCATTTAACTGAAAACTGCTCTAATTGTCTCTGTTTTACAGCTGAGAGTTTACGCCCAGCCACAGCAAATACACACGGCAAAATATGCAGCAAATGTAACAAAAATTGTATTCGACTTCTTTGAAGAGTATTTTAATTTGAGCTACTCTCTTCCAAAACTAGGTAACTATTAACATTTATATTTTTCATTATGTTCACTGTCATGGTTATTTTGCTTCTACAAGTCACTGTGCTTTAGTGGAAAACAGCATGAAAGCATTTGGTTGCTAACTTCTGATATTATGTCAGGATGTTTTAAACCTGTACCAGTGTAGTTCAAGATGTTCCTAAATGTCATGATGGGAGAGTTGGTCTCAGTAACAGTTTAGTTACCAGTTCTCACAGTTCAGTTTCCTGAACTGAAGCACTGGTCCTGGCATGCTTAGTCTAAAGAGTATTGTGGAAAAGCAGGGGAATAACTGGTATCATCAGCAAAGGAACACCATCAGTTAAAATAGAGCCAGAATTTTCAGAAAAATATGTACTACTTCCATGGGAACTTCTGGACAAAAGTCAGCAGTGAGATAAGTGAAGATGTAAATTGCCAGAGAGTAGGTCATATTATTTATTAACCTTAGTGCAAAGTGGGTGTGTAGAGACTTCTTAGAAATATGAATGTGGTCCAGCATATAATTCGTAGTTTCTACTGCTGGGCTAAATAAAGACCCAGAAATAAACAAGAGCAGGCACACTGTCAAATTTGCCCATGGTTACAAAACAAGGAGAAAGAAAGTAGTGCATTTGGGCATCCTTTAGCTTGGAATATCTGGACTATGGATCTGATTTGTGCAATTTGAACTGATAAAGTTGGGAATGTAATAGTTTTGGAAATGCCCTCTCCTAAGACCTTTAATGAGGTAATTCAGCTGGGTTCATGAACTTAAAAGGATGGAAAGGATGGATGCAAACAAGTCAAGGCAATGTAATGGGGAAAAAATACCCAAAATTTTGATGGCAATTAAAAATGCCATGCAAACTTTTTATTGGCTATTTGTCTGTACCTATCAGGCTAACTTATATTACTTTAGCGAGAGATTTTTACTTCCTCCTTTCAAAACATCATCTGAGTTTACTGTAACTATCTTTCTGTATTTCAATGAAAACTGAATTAGGGAAACCAGTACAACATGTTGTTCTTTCACACACTGGTCCCCAGCAATAACAGGAACTATGCTTCATATTCAGCCTTTCATTTCTGTGAAAGCCTGATTTGTCTGACTTTACCATGGCAATGTATGGATAAGGGACTGTATGTTTGGTTCAGCACTATCAGAAGTATCAGAAGATAGATACTTTTGTAGATTTTATACTGTTTTTGTCAGAATGTCTATTTGTTGGATCACAAATCTTGACTTTCCATGTTGTTCGCTCATTATTAGAAGTTATCTAGGTCAAAACTGATGAATCAAATATGTTTCTGCATAAGGGTTTATTTAAATATTGTATTTTGCATTCATTTATGGCTTCTGGCACTGCCATTCTCCTTGTGATTCTCATTTTGACTATCACTGAAGCTCTTGCCAGACTATCAGCTTTGATTTTGTAATCACCTTTTAATTTAACGTAACACCTATCTTCTCTTAGGGTAGGGTGAGAATTGTTGATTCTATTCAGTTTTAAATCCAGCTGTACTTTTTCACTAACCCAAGTAGAAAGTCTGTGGTCATTATTTGCAGAAGAAAAAGCCAGTCCAGTTGAATCTGCAATTCTCATTTAAACCTGTATTGATTACTGACCATAAATGAGTGACCCCCTACAAATTGCCAGGCGTAGAAACAGATGCTGTTCACAACATGGGGGATTTACTTCAGTTAAAATGTCAATAAATATTTTTAATACAACAGTGTGACAAACAATGTCATGCCTCATTATGCTACAAATAGTTTCAGGAGGTTTACTGCCTACAGCACATCCCCAGACACCAGTATTAATTTCTGGAGCCCAAATTAAGTAATGTATGATATGCGTGTTCCCAGAAGGTGGCACAGTGTCACCTCACAGGACAGATCCTCAGCCAGGGCAACTGATCCGAGCTCTGTGACTCTCAGCAGAGCCAGGGTACTTGCTATCAGCTACTGTAGGCCAGTTCCTTGCTTCTTAAACAGACTGTAGCCTGCATTCCCCAGTAGTAAGCCACAATCACAAATGGTAAGAAACAGAGGCTGTAAATACACAGAGAGAGGACAAGCTAAGTGGCTGAAAGAATACAGTGGTAATCATGTTCTCCTTCTTTCAATGCAGATAAAATAGCTATTCCAGATTTCGGGACAGGTGCTATGGAGAACTGGGGCCTGATTACATACCGAGAAACAAACCTGCTGTATGATCCCGCGGAGTCAGCCACGTCCAACAAACAGAGAGTAGCTGCTGTGATAGCCCATGAGCTCGTTCATCAGGTACATTTTAGGACATGATTAATTTTTACAGTATTTCAAATACATAGTCACAATATTTTAATATTGAAAATACTGTCATTCAGTCCATCTCAGGATCTTCTACATACGCTCACAATCTGATTACAAAACATCATGTTAAAACAGATCCCCATTAGAGCTTTAAAATAGCATGACTACTGCCTTGGAATTTTTCTCAGGAAGTTAGATGCGTATGAAAATCTGGCTGAAATGTCTTAGAGGAACTAATTTACGTGTGCAGATGTCTCTTTTGGGCAAGCAAATAGGGACAACTATACACTGTGGAAGCTGTCTGAAAACATCTTTACAAGCACAAATCATCAAATCAAGAGGACAAACTAAAAATATTTTCAGTGGCACATGAATCGTTAGCAATCTTCCCTGTAATATGTAATTTTATAATAAAAGTGATGTTTTAACACAAAGCAAGGCCCTAATTCCTATATAAAACCCCAGAATTATGATAATTTTCATCTGGCAACAGGACAAATGTAAACAAATGAATGTTCTACGTAGAGATGTGAGATTCTGAAGTGTGCATTTACTATTTAGCTAACACTACATCTTATGTTTATAATTGTAGTGGTTTGGAAATATTGTAACCATGGACTGGTGGGATGACTTGTGGTTAAATGAAGGATTTGCCAGTTATTTTGAGTTCCTGGGAGCAAATGCAGCAGAACCAGATTGGAAAATGGTAATTATTTTTGTCTTGTGGAGGGTTGGTGGGACTGGGAGGAGCACTTTGAAAGGGAGTAATAAATAGACAAAGATGATGAAGTCTCAAAGTGTATTTATGGAAAACTAACACAGTGCGGTGCAACATAAAGAAAAAGTTGGTTTAAGCTTTTACTTGTGTTATGGTCTGAAACTAGTGAAAATAAACTTTGTAAAGTTTAGTTGGCTGTTTTACTCTGCAGGGAAGAGTCATTCTTTTTTAACAAGTGATCAAGTGTTTGGTTATTATTATAGCAAATAGCACCTAGGTGTATTCAGGAGTCATAGCAACTTTTCAAGGTTGTTTAAAGGTCTAACTCTGAAAGGAGATTTAGTTGAGCTATACTGTCTTCATGGGACTTAGTATTGTTATCTGGTGAGGGTTGGGAAACTGGGCCTGTCTCCACAGCTTGGCCTGTCAAGGAAAATATTGGACTTCCATTCAGCTTCTGCCAGCATTTTAAGTAAAATTTCAAATGCTCCAACTCAGACAATCTCTACTCTGTGTAGTGCAAAAATAGATAATGACTGCGGATGGCCTACAGTGCTAACTGTGCAGCAAAACCAACTCCAGACACTTTAAGGGGGAAGAGAGTAGCCTTAAATATGCACTAGACTCTGAGGAATGATAGCAGTGTGAATAAAGGGAGGTTTCTTGGTCTTTCCTTCCTCCCCTGTCAAAGAGACATGATAGCACATAGCATGCATATTTCCCCCAGCTGTCCAGGTATAATAAGATTCTGACTACTAGGAAATACACACCATATATACTGATGGAAGGAAGCAGGGTAGGTTTTGCATAGGTTGAGCCTGTTGTTGAAATCTGCAAATCCCTTAGCCTAGTGACTTTAGACGCAGGCAGTGCCTACTTGGTGCTTTCCCTGCCTCTCTTGCTGCTCCCCATAAATATCTCTTCTGATCCATTTTATATGAGGCTGAGAACAAAATCATTACTGGGTCACGTTTACACTTTGAAGTAGAGGATCTGTTAACTACATAATAAAAAGTTTAATTACTGAGTTTAAAACACCTTTTTGTATCTAGATAGCATATTCAAGATCTCGAGACAATTCAATGTTATCATCATCATGAGTATTAGAAGAGGAAAACTAAATTGAAATTTAGTCTTTGTTTGGTCAATATTGATTAGATAGTAAGGGGATTTTGATTTCTGACCACCTAATATTTTTTAAAAAAATTAAAATCACTTTAAAAACAAAATAAGCCTTGGGATAGGGAACCCTGCCTCCTTCCTCCTTCCCTCCCTTCATACCAGCTCCATTTTTGCAAGAGAAGTCCATAATGCTTTGCAAATACTGTCATACTTCTGAAATTGGTAACACAGCCTACTTTTTTTGTTTACTGGGGGTGGAGGGAGGGTGGGCTGGGTGTGTTTCTGTTATGATATACACAGGAAAACAGGATTTTCAAAAGGAAATTTATCCTAAGGAAAAACTGTATCGCTCCCTACTCAGATGTAAAGCAGGAGTTTGCAAGTCCTTCTTTACAGGGCATGAAATTTTATTCCATTTCCAACTGCCTCTCCCTAAAGAAGCTGCAGCTCAAGCTACTTATTTGAGAAGTTAGGCATATACTCCTGCCTTGCTTTCTATTTTAATGTCTTCTCTTTCTCAGCTTGAACAGGTTGTAATTGAAGATGTGCTTCCTGTAATGAAGGATGACTCTTTGCTATCTTCCCACCCAATTGTGGTCAATGTGTCATCTCCAGCAGAAATCACCTCTGTGTTTGATGGGATATCCTACAGTAAGGTAGGATATCCTCCTGTTGTGACTTTGGATGTAAAAGAAAGTGGAGGCTTTGGAGGGGAAATAAAAGTCAGGGGCGCTTGTAATCATGACTCCTGATTCCCTTGAGCTGCATCTGTGCAGATCTTTCTTCTGGGATGTTCCCAATGGTTGTCAGTGATGATGCAGATAAAAGCAGGTGTGAGAGAAGCAGTGCAACTAGAGCCTTGGTCAGCCACTGTACACCATGCAGGCCTGCTCACAGCATGCAGAGGTGCAGGGAAAACACAGTGTCAGTAGCTTCTGCTACCAGAGTTGTTGGTTTTAAAATGAAACTAAATCAGATACTAAACACATAGCTATCCCATCACCTCATGTGCTGATGCAGCCTAGTTATGTCAAGCCTCATAATCTAACACAAGGGCAGATGATGCAAGGGCAGGTGTCCAGGTCTTCTCTTTCCCACTTCGTCATCTCACTTCCAGATCAGTATAACTTCTGTTTTGAGGAAGCAAGGCAGGGAACCAAGCAGTGAAAACAGGAAAGTGACTTTTTATCTCAAGTTTTTCACAGTATCCCAGCCACGCAAAAAGTCTTAGCAAAGATGACCTACAATGCCTCTACTGGCATTGACCTTAAACTGGGAAATAAGTTATCTCCACATTTCACTGACAGTTGCAAAGCTCAAGACTGCCTTGGAGTACCATAGTCTGTAGCCCAGGAGGTGGTAGAGGACACTTCATTAGGTATTTGACAAGATTTTTGCTCAACCTGTCCCTGTCAGTGGTGGTCAGGACCTGTGCCTATAAAGGTTCCATCAGGAACTAGCTGGAACTGACTGGAAGAATACCCTGGGTCTGTCTGGAATGCTGGTGTCATCCAGCTGCAGTTGTGACCAGGTGCACAGAGGCCTTCCTGAGCTCATGTCCTCTGGGAGTACTAGCTGTGTGGGGCAGCAGCCAGGAGCTCACCACTTACAGAAAAGTGCTCTGAGGTCCAGTCTGTAAGGGACACCAGCAGCCATTCTGAGGATCAGTAGTTTGATGTGGTCTGCAAGACCCAGGCTAGGAGGCTGAGGCCAGTTTGTCTCCCTCTATATCAGTGACAGCCAAAGCCACTTTGTCTTTAGACAAGCCATAGACATGGAACAAAGCAGGTGTCCCCCCTGTATCTAACCAGAGAGTCCCTTGACTCAAGCACCCTGACAACACTGTTTCTTCTAGTGATCTTTTTCAGTACATCAAGAGGCAAGTCTAAAGAAGCACAGGAGGAAACGCCCCTGTCCCTCTTCCCTCTCACCACCACATATGACACCAAGATGAGGAAGGAGCTGGGACTCTGTTCACTCTTTTCCTCAATGAGCCATCTCCCATGTTGCTTCTGAACCTGATACACAATGTTTTTATTGGCAGCTTCTTGTATGACTGTCAGTGTTTCCTATCTGATGCCATAAGAAGTTTCTACTGAAGACACAAAATCCACCATTTTTAAATACTGCTTGTTGCTTTTCCTTGAAACTCCCATTATCAGCTAAACAGAGTATATATTGCATTGACTTTAGCTTTAGCTGTGCTACAGTCTGTAAATGGGGTTACTACTTTTATTACCTAGACTTGATCCATCCATTTCCATCAGTTTTGTTTTCAATTGTTAAATCCTCTATCCAACAATACAACCAGTATTTATTGCATCATAAATGCTTCACAGTCAAATCATAAACCATGTGAAAACCTACACTGTGTAACACTGTTTTTAAATCAAATTAACAAAAGTCACGAAATATACAGAGCTAAATCAAATACTCTCAACCAAAATATATTTCAATGGTGAGCGAAGCAAGAGATATACTTTTGCAGAGTCTGAAGAAACAATGGAGGAAAAAAACTCCTAGCTTTTACTCATCTCTTTGTGCCTAGATAATTGCTACATGAACTCATTTTTTTAAAGCAAAAACACTTGAGGACTTGTGCATTGTTTGGGAACAGTTTGTTTGGGATATAATTTGGCTGGCAATATAATTTGGCTTGAAAGAGAAAGTATTTGCGTAAATTTAGCTCAAATTACTGTTGGTATTTATATACAAATGCGTGACAAAATTTACTTGTTTTTTTTTTCTTTATTTTGGCTCCACTTTTGCATTTTTCTTATAAAAACAATCTTCTCCTGATAATATTCATCACTAAACAAACAAAGAATAATTTGGAATGCCCTCTGTTAGTCTTACCAGAACAATTACAGGGCTTATACAATCCTAAAAGTCTAATGAATTGCCTAAGGGTCTATGGAGTCATTGCAATGTATTCTGTAAGGGAGCCTCTAACTGCTATATGACCTATAGGGTATTTTATGTCTAGGAAAGCTCTACTAGAGTAGAGCTGGTGACTAAACAATTAGTGTATATGATTTTTTTTTAATCTGCTCTTAAAAAGTAATTGTATCTCACCTCTCTTCCAGTCTATTCCTCTCTATTAGTTTTAAGGATTTTATTGAAGTAACAATGAGAATTTTTCTCTTTGGAATTCAAACATTGCAAACCTTTTCAGAAAACAGATACTTTAAATAAGTTCTGTTAGAAATTTGCTCTTAGGCCCCCATATTTTTTGAGCCTCCCAGCTAAAGAAGCTGAGGATTCATGTTCCCCAGTTCTGCCAAAACCAAATCTTGTTATATACTTGGCAATTACTGTGACTCTCTAGAAGTTTTGTGGGTGTTGATAAAAGATTCCCCCCTACATCCAGATCAGAGTAGGTCAGCTGTTCAAATCAAGGTCACTCTCCTGAGCCTCCCCAAACGGTTGAAAGAAAGGTAAGTTATTAAAACACTGGAGTTCCTATAATCAATGATTTTGTTAGGATGAGTTTTTCTCAGACACGCTCCATCATGGACTACAGAGGAATGACAAGAGTAGAGGAAGTACAGGATGGAATGAAAGAAAGAAATTACAGTAGTAGATGTGAGGGACTAACTATACATTACAGTTCAAAGCAAAAGAAATCTCCACTGTTCCCAAATGCATCCATAAGTGTGTATTTTTCTGACTACTCTAACTTTTAATATAAATGGGAGGGGATGGTTTATGAGAGGTGATATCAGATAAGAAGTGGTTGATAAATAAAGCTGGGGAACTGAGGTACCCTAGTGCATACACATGACCTTATGATCACCATTAATCATAAGCAGCCTTATGATTACCACTAATGGATATATGTTCTAAAGTTTACTGAATTGTTTTTGAACATGTTCCATGGCAAACACATTAAATTTCTGTATCAGAAAGCAGTCATCTGCTGACCACCTTGACTCTCCAGCAGTAGCCTGAAAAGCAGTTTGAGGCATATCTGTGACTCCTGCAGTCATTATTCTCAAATATGTAAAGAGAGGAAACAGGATTTACCGAGAATTCAGATAACATTCTTGTTTTCATGGGACAACTGGATTTTTGAACTATTCATAGAATTAGGGTCTCAGCTGTCATTCAATTGAGTTAAGAACATGAAAACCTGCTAATCCTAAAATCATATTTTGCATTTTAGATTGGGTTTGCGCTGCTTTTTTTTTAATTTTGTGCCCACTCTGTTCTTTGTTTCACATGACTCTTCAACTTCTCTATCCAGTCTTCCTTTTGTTTCTCTCTTCTTTCAAGGCTCTAATTGTTTGGGGTTTTTTCCTGTGACACCTATGTAAGTAACTTCTCTGATATGAATTCCACCCTGCCTAAGAGGCCAATGCTCTTGCACCAGTCCTCAGCAAATCTCATTCTTAATCTTGAGATGGCATCCCCAACATGTAAAGCCCCAGCCTTGCAGCACTTTTGGAGTTCCCCACCTGCTGGATGTTCAGCTGAAGGCACTGCCTCTATCAGGCTGTTCCCAGAACAGGGCTAGTTCCCCGCTGCCCTGAACCCTGTCCTGTTCCAAATGAAACAGGGAGCCCTGCTCACACAAACTGGTAGAGCAGCAGGACTGTAACCCCCAGCTGTGGGGCTCGGGCACCCTTCCACCTAACACAGCTGAACTTAGGAACAAGTGTCTGATCACAACTAGAGACCAATTCTCACATCCAGAATTAAGCTCCACCAGGCAGGCATGCTATGCTATGCCACAAAGGAATCAGAAAAAATGCTTCCTTGGTCTGATGGATGATTTCTCTTTTTGCCTTATAAAATATTTATTCACATGTTGCTTTTTAGATGAATGGAAATCCAGTGTTAGAGCTGTGTGAAATAACTTTCTCCCCTTTCCCTTTGTTGTCAGGGTGCATCAATCCTCAGAATGATTCAAGACTGGATTACACCAGAGCTCTTCCAGAAAGGCTGTCAGGTAAGCATGACACCAAAATCCACCAGACATACAGCCCATCCTCATGTGACAGTAGCAAAGCCATTATTCAAAAAGTGAGTATCAGAGATCCTGGTATTAGTAGCAAGTGTTTAATGCATTTCAGTAATGAGTGGACAACATGGAGGGGGAGAAGTTCCATGCTCCCACAGAAGCAGGAATGTGAAATGCACTAAGATTTGATAGCTGGACAGTGAGGACCTAAATTCATGACAGCTTTTAGTGGAGAAACCTCTCCAAGCCACTGTTATCCTGTTTTTAGCTAGGATTCCCTCATTCAGCTGTTGTTCACAGCTTCATATGGCCAGGATACTCCAACCCCACACAAGCCTGCTGTGTAGGGACACTCTTACAGGCATAAGCTCATCCATGCCCTAATGCAGGGACCCACCCAACCCTAGAAAGCCAAGGGAATAGGGAGTAGTAAAGGGCTGCAGAATTCATAGTTCTTTCTTGTGGAGGAAAAATGTGGTGCTACAAAATTATGTAAAGAAAAAACGGGAGAAAGGAGTCCACCTAGAAAGAGGAAGGTTATCTGTCCTTTCCTTTGAACCAACATCAGTCATCTCTAAAGAGTTTTGCAGGTTTCCCTTATTTGTTCTTACTTCCCCTCCTTCTGGAGAGCACATTTATGGGCTGCTACAAGGCAGCTGTATTTTCCTTTATTTCCGCTTGTATACATTCAATCAGGACAGTTACACAAGATGGGAAAATACAGCCCCCTTGTCCCTGAGAGCCTAACACTTCCCATCTACTCAGAGCCTTCTCGAGCATTACCGTAGGCGGCTGTGGCTATCAGCGAAACTAACAGCACCATCTACTGACTGAACATCGCCAGGGTCAGGTAACACAGTAGGAAAATGCTAAGCAGACAGGTAAGACACAGGACAGGAATAGAACTTAGGCAGTGAAAATACTTCGCTGGATACCATTACTCCTTGTAACAGGCGTTTCTGTCACAACTCAGAGGTGACTAGACTTTCCTACTTCCACTCTGAGTCCACGGCTAGTGTCCATTCAAACAAAATACAAACAACTCTTCAAGTACAACTTTATTTCGTATTAACAAGTCACACTGGAAGAGGCTGACTTTTATAGTTATGGGATGCATTGGAGAGCAAAGAAGTTTCATCAGCTGAATATTGATCCGTTTAACCTTCTACTCATGATACTACCACCATGGGTAGATACTCCGTGCAACTGACTGATACTCTGTACAGCTGAATATGAGTATTGTCTTCAAAAGCAAAGCAGAAAGATCTGGTAGTATATTCACAGTCTTCTACCTCTCTCTAGGCCTATTTAAAGAAATACCAATTCCAGAATGCCAAGACACAACAATTTTGGGAAGCTCTAGAAGAGGTATGTTTTTCATCAACCCAAACCCTTGCTAATAAATATTTCATATCTCACCCACAGAGTTCGGTTTCACAACCTTTTTGTATTCTGTAGCTCTTCTATCAATGAGAGATCACAAGCTAGGCAGCCTCCCAGTATACTCCAATATATCTTATTTCTAGCAAATATATATTATTTTCTCTTTTCTTTTTTCTTGCATAAGACCTGGGGAGTGAAATAAGAATCAAGAAATGAGGCCTTGCTAACTAACAGTCTGCAACTGAAACACTCCTGCCACAACCTGAACTCATTTCATATGTGAAAACATTTCTTGTCCACCACACACCTGCACCGCATGCTCTTCCTTTTCTCTAACCAGATTCAGTTGTTTGAAAGCTATCAATAATATCAATTCCCAAGTAACTTTGATGCTTCTCTCCCTCTCTAGCTTCTGAGTCCCAGCTAGGTCATTGTCTGTGCCACCATTTTCTGATCTTTCATTTTCCTTGAGGCTGGGCTATTTCTTCATTCTGGGCTATCTTATTACTCCTAAAGTCCCGTACTACCAGGTTCTCCCTTGATACTATTTCCTTTCCTTCCACCACTGTGGACACTCACACAGTCCAAGTCATCCTTTTCTGTCTCTTTTCTAGTTCCCATCTTCTCCTTGGTCCCAGACTTCTTTCTGCTCAGCACGACTTCTTTCTACTCCCTCTCCGATGCTCTGCATCTCCCTACCATCTACCTCACCTGGAGAAGGAAATAGTCACCCTAGCTCCCTCTCCTCAGAGGTGGCATCCTGTGGAAGCAGTGGCAGCTTGCTCCAGTTCCTAGGACAGAAGTTTATGGTTTGCATAATGAACCAAACTGATCAAATTTTACATTAGTGCAGCTGCTAGTGGTTAATACTGGTTCTTGCTTCACACTGAAAATGGGACACACTGCAGAGAGACTTCTGGCTTTGAAAGTCTCAGTGTGTCTTTTTTGTCCTGTTCAGTTACTCCCTTAGGAAAAAATGGAGAGATCTTAGAGCATGCAAGAGGCCTCAAGGGTTCCTCAGTATTTCTTGGCGATGTTACTGCTCAATTGTCATTTCTTGTCTGTGTTCAAGTTTCCAACTCACTTCTTTTTTTCAATAACGGGCACCATAAAAGGATTTAATGGAGTATTTTTTGTACCAAACCTGCTCCTTTCTGCTCTTCTTTTTCTCAATACCAGCGATGTTTATTTTTTTTTCTTCTTTGGACTAAATTTGCATTTTCACTGCAACCTTCTTCATTCATAGGCAAGTAATAAACCTGTGAGGGAAGTCATGGACACATGGACTAGGCAGATGGGCTATCCTGTTTTGGAGATGGGAAATAATTCACTATTCAGACAGAAACGTTTTCTCCTGGATCCCAAAGCAAATGCTTCTCATCCTCCTTCTGATCTCGGGTAAGTTTCTGCTGTAAATGTCTATTCAAAACAGGTAGAAATACTGTATCTATACCCTCTTCCTCTGACATACATGTAGGTTGTGTTTTACCCATTCTTGCTAAACTTATTCTCAGCATTTGTTTTTAAAAAGAGTCAGGAGGAAGTCAGATACAAGTATTTCATATTTAGGAAAACATCAACCCTTTGTCTCAGGGTTTCTTTCTCAAATGAAGCAGAGTAAAATTGGAAGGGTTCTCTCAGAAAACCTTATTTGCACACAGACAGCTCAGATTCTGCAAGTCATCTGTTGAATCACTAAAAATTATAGTCTCTCAGACTAAGAACACTGGCACAAAATTTTCTCTGTCCAGAAATCAGATACCACAGTAGTTTATTCCTTTTCCTATATGTAAAATGTGTAATACATCACAAGATTTTCACATACAATATAGGGTCTTCTCTGCATGTCCTAAAAGCATGAGTTAGTGTGAAGTAGCTGGTTGTGTATAAATGACATTAATCCTCATCAAGAGCTATTTTTTTTCCCTATTTTACTTAGGATCTAGTTGCTTCATTTTACTCATTTAAAAGATAGTTATCTAGTCAAAGTTGGATACCTTGGGCTCTTATGTGGCCAGACAGCCATCTGCAGACATTTATCTATCCTGTTGACTTTATTGGAGCATATTTGTTAAATAACAGATGACTGGCCTGAAGGGAAATGAACTCTACCTGCAGGGTGGTGGACCTGCACAGAAAAATGGCTTGGCTGCACCATGCCACTAACTAGCCGAGTAACTTTTCAGATCCAGCATTGTGTAATTTCTTAGCCAGCCCCAATTTTGAGACAGTACAACTTTGCTAACGGTTTCACTGAAAGAGATTCAATTTAATCCATATTAGGAAGGTTTTGTTCCTTGAACTGGACTCTGGACCAATCAATTAAATGAGTAAAACTTGCCATTATGAACCAGAACTACTTGACTTCAGCGTTTACAGTATGTTGCCATTTGTCATTTCTAAAGTAGAAATCCTAGCACCCTTCCTACCTTATTCTGTGAAGAAACTGAGCTGTTTATTGTCCCTGCTATTCCCAAAGTGAGAGGGGAATTTTTTTCTGAATATGTAATTTTTATGACTTAAAAATAAAATACCATAATATATATCATAATGCTGATATTATCTATCATATGAGTGACTTACTCCCTTGCCTAAAAAGTCAGTTCACTAAAAATCAAGACCACCTCCTTCCACCCCCACAGATGGGGATGAGAAGCTCCTGAAGAGATCCTACCCAAGATGAAACTGGCCTGTTTTGTGTCCAGGTGCAGGGTTTCATCTAAGCAGTGAAAATTCCAGGTCCTGTGTATGCTTTATTCTATTCTCCAAGAACAGTCTCCCAAGGTGCTGGCTTGTTTCAAGCTTGTTTGGCTTGCAAAAGTCCTCTTCTGCATACTGGCACTCCAAGGAAATGGATGTTCAAAAATCTGTACTCTTAAAGTAGTGCTACTGGGCAAATACATAGCTACAGCACAGCATGTTAGGAATACATACTCCATATGCACAGTTAACGGGACACAGCTATTATATCTTACACTCAGGAAAAGTACTTATGCATGTTATCTCAGGAACGTATAAGGAAAACTAAATAAAATCCTTCTCCTTAAGAGTGGGTCATCACACACTCTCACTAAAGGCATTTACAAAAAAATCAGGTTTTTATTTAAAAAAATAATATATAGGCTTTCTCTTGGGGAAACACAATACTGGAGCCCCTGGCCAAACAATGACATCTCTAAATTCCATCACAGTAAGCTCCATAAGAGAACTGGTAAAACCTAGAAGTGTATAAATCTGATAACATAATTTGTTTAGCAGATACAAAACAATAGATCCTTCTTCCTGGAGGCAGCAGGAGATACCATAACCTTCATTTTTATATTTTCTGGAAGTTAATGAGCATTCACGTAACCCAGCGTTGTTAAGATGACCTAGATCTTCCCATAGTAGTTGTCACCATGGGGTTTAAGATGAAAGAAAAATCTCCCTGGACGAACTCTTGTATGTTACTATGGAACTGCAGCTGACTACTCAAAAGGGCTCAATAATTTTAGCAGGCCTATGCAGGTGGCTGTGCAGGTATGCTTACAGCATGCTCTGCTATCCCACTTCCCTGACTGCCTAGTCACAGTCTTGGTCAGGCTATACTGTGGCTCCATCCCTGCCCAAATTTCTCAGCTTTGTCCTGGGCATGCCAGAAACTGAGGAGTCTGCAGGAATTGAGCAGCAAGAGGCATATGACTAACAGTGCTTTATAATGGAGGAATTAGGGTTATCTTGGAGAAGAAAAATGGGCTGGAAAAGGCAAGAGGTCCTACTGACTGTATTGCACTAGTTGCTTAAATTCTTTTTTTTTTCCATCTGTAAAAGTTTTCTAATACTTAACCACTTGTTTCAAATCAGTGTTGCAAAGATTAATTGATGTCTGCACAAAGCCCTAGACACATCAACACTGACACCAACCATGCCCATATAATCATCTTTTACTGATAGATTATAGCCATGACAAAGATACTGCCTAGTAGGGCTGCATGTTCCAGAGTTGTGGTAGTAAGCTACATGGTACAGCACAGTGGAAATTCATTGATGTGATCTCTCTCTGATTATGGGTGATTATTACCCTCTCCAGCATATGGAGTCACCAAGAGGTGAGAACTGTATTCAGAAGAACACAACCCTAGCAGTTTCAATGATTTAAAAAAAGATCAAAACAAAAAAAAACCCAACCAACCAACAAAAAAAAACCACAAACAACCCAAACCAAACCAAACCACAATAAACACACCACCAAAAAAACCCAAAAAGCCAAAACAAAACAACTAAAACTACAAAAAAAAACCACAACCCACCCCAACAGATAAATGGTGCGGCTTTCAGACTTAACTTCAGGCATGTAATTAGCACATTACCACATTAATTTGACTAGTATGTCAACACTGGACACCAGATAAAATCTTCCTCCACTTCCTTGCTCAGTCCACCATATGCATTTTGACAAAGATTGATAAATACAACGTATCAAGCTACTGCCACTCTCAGTCTCTAGAACAGGAACATGCTCAGGCACTTCATGCTTTTTATTTTGCTTTTCCCATGATATCACTGCCCCAATCATACCATACCAGTATCTGACATTTTGCTGCCTGAACAAAGAGTATTATAGCAGAGAAGCATCTTTACAACAAAACAACAGCTCTTGGTAAACCACTGTTTTGTTACAGGACATATTTAGTAAATATATATGCGTGTAAGCAGATAGCTTCATAAAATAAGGTGTAAGCATTAAAAAGCCCAATCAAACAAAAGACATCCTGGTAGGGGTTTTTTTACCATTTGGTTTCAAATGTCATTTGATTTTCTTTCCCTTTAAATAATTTCAGTTACAAATGGAATATACCAGTGAAATGGAGACTTGGGAGTTCAACAAATTATACTTTCTACAATGCATCAGATTCTACAGGTAAACTTCCTATTCTCTTTTAAGGATAGTGAATGGTTGAAACTTATCAGTCTCCTTTACAAGAAATATAACACAGAATTAACTTTCAGTTATTAGCTCTAGTGGACAAAAATGGGAGGAAAACCTCTTTCAGTTTTTGAGTTACATCACATGCTGGAATTTCAGAGATATTATAATCAGGTTTTCTTTTCTTCTATTTTTTTGAATGCAAAAATGTAATTTGTCTTTTGTTCCGGTTTTTGTTTGTTTGTTTTCCTGCTTGCTTTTAGTATCCATGCGAAAGCAAACACGAAAAAGAAAACCGAAACAAAAAAACCCAAAGTTTTATGTCATGATGCAAGTCAGAAGAAGGAATTTTCTTTCTCTGACTTCCACATGACATTACAGTGGGCTGCAAGGGTCTATTAACTTGACAAAGCCTGCAAAGACATGATTACGTGCTTGCTTCAACATCCACAAAATTCTTGGCTAGTAGACCAAACAGCAACCGTAGGGAAAAAAGATGCCTTTAGAAATACTTTGTATGGGTCACCCAAACAGAAATGTGCTTTTAACTACAGCCACCCTCAAACCACAGATTGAAGACCACTGCTTTCAATGGGCAATAGAAAAACTTTCATAACTACCATCACCAATTGGGCCAGCCCAAGATTCTGAGAAAGGAACTTTTTTCAAGTATTCATTTTAAATGGGAAAATCTTTAAACATGAGTGTTTGAGGAAAGTCCCAACCTAATTTGTAATTCCTTAATCTATAGCTGAAAAAAAAAAACGAGAAACAACAAAACTGAATTAGTGAAGAATACAGAGAAGAAAACCCTTAAAAAGTTAGTTGAAACAAACTGAAAAATGAATGGAGTATAAAATATGATAACTTTAATAGTAAACATAAGGATGGAAAACTTTTTAAAAATACATTTGCAAGAACTGTTTCTTTTCAATTTTTTACTTCTGACAGTGACACTAAATCTCACTGTCCTTGCCCTAGTCACAATGATCTCCGTTTTAAATTTAACAAACTAGCTGGTCCAAGTAATTACCACAAGTCATTGTTCTAAGACAAGTGCTGGTATTCATTAAAGTCTATAATAACTCATCTTTCCTCACAGCCATTTAAAAATAAGTAAATAAAATTAATGTTTAAATCTTATTTTGATATTCATTAAAATCAAATACTACTGTTGGAGTCAAGGAATCTCCAGTGAGTTCTGTGTCATATAAGATGCACAAACTGATCCCTGTTTGTTTGTTTGTTTGTTTTGCAGGAATTACAATAACAGTTTCTCCTGATGCTTTTCTGAACATCAATCCAGACCACATAGGATTCTACCGGGTGAATTATGATAGTCCAAACTGGGCCAAACTAAGCTCTCTTCTGACCCAAAACCACAAAGTGAGTGTTGTAATGTTTACCTGTCTAGTGGATCTCTTAGAAGAGGTTCGTAAAGGCTGTTCTTTTCCTGCAAATAATCTATATATTCTTGATCCCTCTTTTCCTCTTTTTACACAGAACTTTTCAGCTGCTGATCGTGCAGGGATTTTGGATGATGCCTTTTCTTTAGCAAGGTAAACTAATTCCCTGCAGCGATTTCAACACAAGTTTTTTTATTTGCCATTGCCTAATAATTAGAATTAACTTGGGGCGTTGAAAAACATTTTCTGAATTTGTTACAAGTCTTAATTCTTTATTGCTTTAACTTGTCCTCCAAAAGGGGCGACTTTAAGTATGCATTGGCAACTTGCATTACCAGTGCAATCCAAACAAATGCTCTTTTAGTTCCATGGCAAGAAAAAAAAGCAGGCTTTCATTGCACAGGTCTTAGAAAGAGACATTTTTACCATGTAAGTAACAATAATAGGAGCACTCCAGAAGAAGTTAGTTATCCAGAAAGCCAGAGGTATGCCTACCGTGCATACCAAGGCATTAGGTATCTACCACCTCAGCTATCTTGTTCAGAAACTTGATCATAAACTCCTAGCTCTTGTACACAGCCACGCTGACACAGATAAATTTGAAGTGACAATTCTGTAATAGTCTCCAAGCCTCCTTATCCTTTCAGGATGTCTCCTGCTAGCAATTCCTTTTTGCGTGATGTTACTGTAGTCAGTTAAGGGCTATCCACTTCTGGGCACACTGGGCTGCTGCACGAGGTGAACAGTCTCCTCACAACAGTGCCAATTCCTGTGGTTTGGCACCGATCAACACTGATCTTTGGTGTCTCTCTGGCAAACACCTTCTGAGTTACATTCCAGGCTACTTTTCCCCTCACAAACTTTACTATTTTGGGCCTTCTAAAGTAAATAGTAAATCTAATATCTTTGAAGAAGCAAGGTCTTCAAATTTCTTAAAATAACAGAAGTTACGTTTTCTCTTTCCACAGACCTGGACTCGTAGATTACTCTGTTCCCCTGGAGCTCACAAAATACCTAAGAAACGAAACAGAGTATTTACCTTGGCATAGAGCTATATCATCTGTAACTTACCTCGCAAACATGCTTGAAGATGATACAAATCTCTATCCCCTCTTTCAGGTGATGAAACAACAACAAAAAAAACACATTCCTGCATGGGACCACTGAATCTGACAGTTCAGGATTTATAACAAGAATAATAGTTAAGTTCAAGTGATTTTCAGTGTTGCTGAACTATCAGGGTTTAATTTTTGTTACTGCACTCTTAAAAAACTCCACAAACAACCAACAACAAAAAACCTCTAAATGCCTAAAAACTGTTTCATAGTGATACCTGAAGTCAGGACAATGCACTTGGAGAAAAGAAATTATGCCTAATTATTCTTATAATCCATTACCATAAGGCACAGTGCACACATTTATTAGTCAAGGTTGTCCTGGATTCAATAAAGCAGCATATATAGGATATAGCAAAATCTCTGACACCTGTCCTGAATACAAAGGATGGCTATTTCTCAATGTGGCAGTGTGCAGGTTTGTTAGTTGACCTAAATACTGAACATAATTTAATGTTCACTAAAACAAGTGTGTCCTGAACTGGGCATCATCTGTGGAAAACAGTTGATGCAGTGTGTCCTTGCTGTACCCCAGGAGAATAAACTATGAACACAAATATATTATTATTTAAAGAAATCTACACAAGTAACCAACCCCCTTTTTCTACCTCAGAGACATTTTCGCACTCTGGTAAAACCCATTGTGGATGAGCTAAGCTGGGATGATTCTGGAAGCCATTTGGAGAGGTGGAACAATTTTGTTTTTTCCTTCTCACATTATTGATATATTCAAAGAAGGGTAAGCAGTAGGAAAATATCTCTTACTCCCTCTCTCTCTTTTCAAGGCTTCTTCGTGCTTCTGTTCTAGACTTTGCCTGCAGTATGAATGACCCAGACTCTTTGAAAAATGCTTCTGAACTCTTCAATCGGTGGTTACAAGGGAAAGAGTGAGTGCTCACAGCTTTTGTCATGGTGAAGAACACAGTATGTGACTTTGTCACTGATCTCAAGCAGGAAAGGGAGAAGAATATTTAAGCACTGTTTCTTTATTTTAGTATTGCTCCAAATCTCCGACTCATAGTATATCGCTATGGGATGCAGAACTCAGGCAATGAGACATCGTGGAATTACATGTTCCAGAAATACCAAGAAACTACATTAGCCCAAGAAAAAGAAAAGCTGCTATATGGCCTGGCATCAGTGAAGGACATCACCCTTTTGGACAAGTAATTTAAATACCCAAAGTTTTCTCTTTTCCTACAGAAGTAACTGGTCATTGTTTACTCCATTCCCCTCTCCTCTCCCCTGTGCTGTCATTTTTGTCAGATTACAGCATGAGGAAACGCAACACATTTTCAAGACCAGTTATCTAATGCTTCCCTCCAAGATTGTACTATAGCAGAAAAAAAGCTTTGTTCCTTTAGTGGAAATATGCTGAACATATGGTAGTTCCTACACACAGTGAAGAGCCTTCAGCTCTTCCACCTTCACCCTCTGCAATTTTAGCTGCCTAATAGTTAAGCGTCAGGAGAAAATTAGTCATCTGTTTCCTCTGTAATCAGTGAAGGGAGGCAGGACCTCCAAAGCACTGCTTATCCCAGACCAGGAAAGGTGCTTAAAATCAATGGCAAGAATTGCTTTTGGGTGTTGTCAGTCATCCTACACTGGCTCCAGAGGGAGTTTGGTTAGCCTTCTCAGTAGCCAAAATTAGGCAAACAACCTTGAGCAGTTGTTACTAACTGTCCCTATGAAGGCATCTATGTGAACTTGCAATGCTCCCTGAGGTGTTGTGCAGAGGTACTTGAGAGGTACTTGAGCTGGAACCAAAAATATTGTATTCATGCTGCCATAGCAGTGATGAGGCATCTGGATGCTGCTCCAGGCCAGTCCAGCTGTCAGACTGGGCAAGTATCTCACCACACTGTCAGTCTGTGTAGGCCCACCAGCTACGTTAAGCTTATCTCATAACTTCGTATGTAGTTGCATAATGTAGCTGAGGTGCAGGCAAACATCTTCACCAGGGCCGTTCACCACTGTGTTGGACCCCTGACTAAATATCGTAAGACAGAACAGCCTCTGCCTGAAAGAGTTCCACATTTAAACAAGAGGAAACCAGGAAGTATTGGCAGTTTGGGAAGAATAAATATAAGAGCTGGAGTAATTAAAATAGTGGTAGGAAGCAGGTATATTCCTAAATTATTTTGACCACAACAACCATAATCTAAAGCCATTCAATAACTAATAACTGACATGATTAAGACATGAATTAGTTAGTTACATCAGCCTATATTTGCAAAAATTAAAAAATCACCCCTAAAACAGGGAAAACTTGCCACTTAATTTACTATTAAAATAACAAGCAAAGAGAAAAGAGCAAAGATATTGAACAAAATTGCCCCTTACATACAGGAAAAAAGAAGACAATCCTTTGTCCCAGCACACAACAGTTTAAAAAAGTGCTCTTCTGCAGCTGCTGCTGTGAACCCATGACCACGCTGCTCACCTCCCTGTAAATCTGTGTGCTGGGGGATCCCTCCACTCTCAGTCAAAACCATTTATGCTGTAACTGGAAGTATAACTGCAGCACTTGCAAGATAAAAGTATCCAAACAAACAGCACAGATGTCAGTGTGAGCAAGTCACCTGTGTGTGTATTCATGATCCCTGTATGATCTTTATAGCCTGGGCTACTACTTTTTTTGGCTCTTGGCTGCCCAAACAGGCTGAACTATTGACAGATCCAATCTTGTTTTCTCTACTTGATTAAAATACAGGAATAATTGTGTTAGAGATATAAACCCTACCTACTCTCCAAAGAGATTCCTAACTGCCTAAATTTCTTTCAGTACAATTATCTCTTGACACAGTTGTTTTAGATCCACGTACTTCACCTATAAAATGCCATAGAAAAAAAATTAGTATTTGTGTTTGAAAATGGCTCTCATCAATTCTTTTGGCATTTCCCTTAGGTATCTGAAATATATTTACAACAGCAGCCTCATCAAAAGCCAAGATGTGTTCACAGTCCTGAGATACATCTCATATAACACTTACGGGAAAACAATGGCCTGGGACTGGATACGACTGAACTGGCAGTACTTAATCGACAGGTACTCTAATTAACTCATTGGTATTACATCCATATGTAAATCTTGTTACAGGCCAAGCTTTTCTGTGTTTTCACTATAAATCTATAAACACTGGCATTTGCAAAATCAAAACTGAAAGTGTATTCATCACAAGCATATCCATCTGTTGTGAAAAAGTACTTTGTTGCTAACTTGAAAACCATTCTTTCCCTAAATGATTGCTATCAGTAAATTGTGATTAAGAAGTACAGAAGTACAGAAAGTTCTACCAAGGCCATAGAAATCTGATTATTGCATGGAAATTAGTCACTCATGTCTCCACTCTTGCTACTGATTTCATAACAAGAAAACGGTGTACAGAATTTTTTTTCTTTTTCGTCTAATAGTAGGCACCAGACATACAGATGAGCAATGGAAGTAATAGCAAACCCTTTAGCTTTGCTCCTTCCTGTATGAGTGACTTCTCTCTCTTTACATCTCCTTTCTGAGTGGTTGATGGGGGCACAGAAACAGCACATATCTGCAAGCCTAGAGCTGCGAACTGAACAGTATTTGCATTGCTGGGCAGCAACATACCTAACTTCCAGCTTGAGACAATAAGTCACTCTTTAAAAAAGAAAAAAATCCACTATAAGAGATTACTTCATTATTAAACATATTTAAGAACAGCAGATATTTTATAGGAGTACTATTTTTCAAGAATTTCAAAAAATACTGAAATTTGAATGTATCTGTTTTATTGTAGCATAATAAGTTTAAACTTTAGATAATTGCTTGTGCCTTTTCTCTTTCAAAGTTTTGCATCAAACATCATTTATTAAATTGTTTTTCTAGATTCACTATCAATGACAGAACTTTTGGTCGAATAGTAACTATTACCCAAACCTTCAACACTGAGCTCCAGCTTTGGCAGGTATGGTGACAGAACTTCTCTTGGTTTTAAGTCAATATACTTAAAAATCTTCTGGCCAGGAAACTTGACTCTTTATCCTCTAAATGTGTAAAGCAGCAGAGGTTACTGTAAAACTATTTCAGTGCTACTAGCATAGCTTAAATATCTCTTTCAGCCAAAACTGCCCTTGACCATGTCCCTGTAAAGAGCCACTTGCCCAATAACAGAACTATTTACTTCACATCAATTCTTTTTGTCTTTTCCAGATGGAAAATTTCTTTGAAAAATATCCTAATGCTGGGGCAGGAGAAATGCCCAGGAGTCAGTCACTTGAGCAGGTGAAGAGCAACATTGAATGGCTAAAAGAAAACAAGGAGGAAATACGAAAATGGCTAGAAGCACAGTAAGACTTCAATGTCTTACTTTGTTAAAAATATCAGGCACTCAGATCTTCAAAGATGCTTAACAACGTGGATTTCTCACCTAGGTACCTTAGAGGACCAAGGCCTAATATTTTTTTCAACAAACACTCAGGAGACCACTGCCAGAGCAGTGTTTGTGTAATTGCTTAGCAGGAATAGCTTCATATTCTGAGAGCGGAATTTGCCTGAACAAACAGGACAAACATTTAAAGTTACTCAAGGCAGAAGTGATAGGAGAACTGAGGTCCTCCCTGATCACTCTGGTCTCACTCCTTACAAATACCACTCTGAGAAGCTACTCTTGGTTTGCATGGAAGTATATCTGGGTACACTCAGGGATTCCTTTCCAAGTGCACCTTATAGGAGCTTTCTCCTGAAGGAAAGGGAATTAAGCAGTAATTTTAGCATTGTCTGAAAATCATCCCCTATATTTATAGCTGTAAAAATTTTACATTTGGGATTTAGATTTGCTTTCTGCTACTTCAGAAAGGCCAGTTAAGCTTTCCTCTGCATTGATTTTTTAAGTTTAACTACCAGTACACATGGGATCAATATTATCAGCTTCTTTTTCAATGTTATTAGCTGGGATTCTGTAGCTTAGGGTAAGGGTTGTCTTGGTTATTTTTGTCTTATTTCTAAATCTTCTTAAAAAAGAAAAAAAGAAAGCAAAAAAACACTTCAGGCAGCCCATATGCAAACAAGACATACTTTACTTCCTATTTCTTTTCTTATGGAAAAATAAAATTAAAAAAATCTATCTGAAATCTCAGTCTCTTTCTAATGAAGGGATAAAACTGCCTGGCATATAGAAAAGCAACTATTACATAGCCCAGCTATGCTGTACATATACCCTCTTGGACTTTTGAGGGGGAAAAAAAAATCTATTTTCTCCTCTGAGAAAACACAGGAAAAATGGCAAATGCAGTCAGAGGGAGCAGACGAATCCCAGTGCGGCAATTCAGTCTACTGCAGAAGTATAGACACAAAGAAACAACTCTCAGCCCCAAGTCCCTCTGCCATTGTGATGCTGGAGAAGGCAGCGGGGCTGCTCTGCCTGTCTGTCCCAAGCTGGAAGCTGGGGTGCTTTGGAGATTACAGATTTTCATGTGCTGTGTCCTGACATTGTATGGGCAGCAAATGTGAGCACCTCCTTGCCTTCTCTGTGGTCTCCTGAGTGGAAGGATGCTGCAGAACATAACCAGCTAGAGCCAGTGTCTGTCTGGATGTCCTGGGAGCAGGATCACAGAGCATCTCACAGCAGGCAGCCCTGGGAGAGATTAGGCACAGCTGTCAGGAAACTCTGAAGCTGAATGGAAGGACAGAATCATGGAAAAGCACTTCCCTTCACTGTGCAGTGCTATTCAAAGGGTAGAGGCTCTAAGGTATGGGAATTCCAGGGTACAGGCTCTGTCTGCCTCTGGGCCTTGGTACAGGACAGAAGGCTCCAGAGAAGCCTATACAGTCCCCGTTGGAAACACTTTACCCCACTTCCACAGGAGATTTAGGGCTGGTACAGTTTTGGGCCTCTCCCTGGACACCCAGTTAGCTGCAACAAGCCCTGACAAATCTGACGACCACGTCAGTTGTCCTGTTGTGCTGGTTTTGTCTGGGATACAGTTAATTTGGTATGGGCTATGTTTTGGATTTGTGCTGAAAACAGTGTTGATAAAACAGGGATGTTTTCCTTACTGCTTAGCAGCGCTTACACAGAATTAAGGCCTTTTCTGCCTCTCACCCCATCCCACCAGCGAGGAAGCTGTGAGTCCATAAGCTGGGAGGGGACACAGCTGGGACAGCTGACCCCAACTCACCCAAGGGATATTCCATACCACATGGAATCATGCTCAGCATATAGAGATGCAGGTGAGAAAAAGGAAGGGAGAGACTTTCAGAGTGATGATGTTTGTGTTCCCAAGTAACCACTACAAGTGATGGAGCTCTTCTTTCCTGGAGATGGCTGAACATCTGCAGGCCAATGGGAAGTGGTGAAGGAATTCCTTGTTTTGCTTTAGTTATTAAAACTGTCTTTATCTGAACCCATGAGTTTTTCAGTTTTTACTTTTTCTATTCTCTCTCCCATCCCACTGAAAGGGAGTGAGCAAGTGGCTGTGTGGGGCTTAGTTGCTGGCTGGGGTTGAAACACAAGACCCGTCAAAGGAAAATGTCAGTCATTTGCCTTCTGCAAATAAAATATGGCAGGATTTTGACTAACAGTGGTTACAACTTGCTAGAGATACAAGCTGCTTTTTAAGGTGATGAAGCAGCAAAGGGCCAGGCAATTTCTTCCGGTTTTTTTATTGCTCAGATTCACACACAGAGGACAGTGAAACAGCTGTCCACACCCAAAACTACCAGCAGCACATGGGGAGCAGACTGTCCTTGGGCAGTTGCCTGCTCAGTACAACATATGACAACTCACCTTCTCTATTTTGCAGTTTCAATGAATGAATTGAAGGAGTAGAAGCCAAACAACTCTCTTGGTTTCAAGGTCACAGACTGGTTTGATAGCATCACACTGTAATACTATCTGCACACTGTTTCACTGACTATATGGTAGTACAATCATCTCAGAAAAATTTTCTGTGCACTGTCAGCATGTTTTGATTGAAAGGTTTTAATTCCAGGTGGCCATGATGTGCCACAATGCAAAACCAGTATGAAAATATCCAGGCACATAGCTCAGCTGTTCTCCCTTTTGGAGATGATTTAATGAAGTTTGGTAAAAATAACTGATTTTTTAATTATTCATACACTTCTGCCACAATTTGCTATAGAAAGAAAAGTATGAGTAGTATGGGAGTAATACAAGATTAGGTAGTTATCTTAAGAGATGTTTATTCTTTGTTATGTGGAGTTTCTACTACCACTGTGCTGGCCCAGGCTGGCCAACATTATTGGCTACAGTAGTAGGTTTTCATAAAAGAAACACAGCAAGTAATGAAGATTTTCTATGATGCTGGAAAGCTATAGTGGCCTTCATCCAAATCATGAAGACATACCACTTTCAGACAAGACACATATTGGTAGCACTGTGTATTGCTGTAGTAGAAAAAATAAAAAAGGTCAATCAGAAAGAGAGAACAGAAACACACCACTGAGGCAAAGAGAGAAAGAGAAGCAGAGGACAAACCTGAACAACTACTCATGATCCTGGGTGAATGAGGAAGAGAAAGGCATTTAAATAGTGTACCAAGCAATTGCCACTTACCATTTAATTCTCCTTCTGTTCAGGAAGGTGGGACCAAGTGCAGCTTTTGTGCCCGAGCCACACTGGATCAGAGAGACTTTTGACTAGTGCTTGGGTGCTTGGATACTTTTGATGTTACAGAAAGGCTAGCTGGATTTCTACACCAATCTTAAGTGGGTAGGTGAACATAGAATTAAGTCCAAAAGCCCCAGAAGGCAGCTGCTTTTATGGTGGGGTTAAGGTTCTGTCAATTTTAAATAATGTTCTCTAGATTATACAGTGCTCTTGCTACCTTTAAATGGCTCATGGAGAATGTACTGTATGGCATGTGCCTTTTTCAGACTGTTTGTCCTAGACGGATAACAAATCTGGTACATGCTAAATCTTTCGGTCAGGAACTAGTGCATTTACAAATGGTCTGTGATAAGCTTAAGAATGCCAATTTGAAACTGAATCCAAAGAAATGTGAACTGTTTTAAAAAGAGATAATTTTCCCTCGGTCATTCGATCAGTGCGGAAGGAATTTCTACTGATAAAGCCAAGTGAGGGAGTACAGGACCAGCTGGCCCCTTAGATCCACACAGCTTTTTGAGGCTCCACTGTTCCTACTGTACCACAGCAAAAGCTATTGCACACTGTGAGGCAGAGAAATGCTTTGAGTAATCGACGTGAAATGTGGCGAAGTTAAAGAGGGGCCACTTCTAACTGTTGCAGTGTTGCCTTACACCAGCTCTGTAAATCCTTCTCATATCAGCCACAGCTGTGCGTCCTGTAGAGCCTGAGCCCATGGGCCTCAGGAGGCTGTAAGCCTGATAGACACATGAAAATGCTCTATCTTGATAATTCAGGTAAAGAAACAACTGAAAACATTGTATTACTGTGCAGAGCAAAAAATTATTAGCACCAAGGCATCTACAACTCCCCGAGTCAGTTTCCAAAACAGCAGTTAGGATCACTCCACAGTATGCAGACATAAAATAAGACCCCTACCTTATACATATGGTATGTCTGTTGAAATGAGACATGACTAAGAAGTACTCCACAATAACCAGTGCCATTTTTTGGTATTTTGGGTGATGGCAACTTCCAGCAGTTTTTGGGACTCATGGTGAAAGGGAAAAAGCTAGCCTGTGACAGGCACAGGAAAGTCTATCTAAACAGGGTCTGAAGGATAGGACCTTATCCTGTTGCTAGCAGCAACAATACCATACTGCCAGATAAAAACTTTGTCTTGTGCTACATGCATCCAGTTATGAAAATTAGTCACATTACGTAGCATTTACTTTGACAAGTGTTTAGACAGAAGTGAGTTGACCTGGAGGTATTTCAACTTCATATCCACACCTACGGTAGCTGAATGTAGGCCTCTGTAGAAAACTGGTATAGAAACATACAGCTATATGAAACTAAGGAAATGTTCTCCAACTCACAGGCACTACAGTGTCATAAGGCTGCTCAAACACCTGAACTTTTCAAAGATGCACTTCAGGAGAAAACCTCACAAATATATCTATAAAGGCATCTAAAATATATATGGTTCAGGTAAGTCTGAGAGTTTCTAGCTTTCCAGTGTATATTCTAAAGAGTCATGAGAGAAGAGCAAATCCTGAAAAACAGGACCACGGGATCGTATCAGAGAGACACCATTCATAAGTGGCACTCACTAGTTGCCTCAGTAATCCCTCTCCTGCAGAAAACCTTTCCATACCAACCCCCTGTTCTTCACAAATTGACAATCAGACACTGCTACCAAGCTGACATCTGCTTGCTAGTGGTTTAACGATGCTGAAACGATGTGTATGGCTGGTCTCGAGAACCAGGTGGTCAGGGAAAGGAAGAGATCTAGACATGATACAGGGCTGGAGCCTAACTCTTCAAAAGGAAGCCTGGGGATACAAGGTCATTATTCTTAGTAAGAATCAAAAGTTAATTTGAAGTAGATGTTGCATTTATATATATGATATCCACCATATAACCTTCACTCAGCTTAAATCTTCAATGTTAATATTCTTTTGGAGATTAATGTAATGGCCAGGTGACTTCTAAATGTCCTTTCCAGCACTTTTGAATGTTATTTTTTTTAACAGTTTGCAGTGGACAAGGGACTGGTCACTGATAAAACTTCTACCAATGAATGCAAGGCTAAGCATGGATGATAAGGTTCTGCCATTCCAGATTTCCCACTCTGTTTTGCCTGCTGTCAAATCTATTTGCACACCACAGGTCAGTGAAGAAGACTCTCCAAGCACAAACTGCATACAACTGAGCTACAGAGCTCATACTGTAGCAGCTCTGCAGCTTGGGGCTATTTTTCATGTACTTCTCAAAGAGAGAACCTGAAACCAAATAACTGCAGGATGCTCTCTGGAGGGTAGCTAACATAGCTATTAGCCAATGCAAAGGTTACGGACTATCACGGCGAAAGAAGTTGTTAAGCTGTTAGGTCAAGTTCTTATAAGCCAAAGAGGCAGATTTTCCAGGTGTCTGGTGGGTAGCCAAAAACTGATTGGATTAATTTATTTTAGCAAATAGTCACTTTCAGCAATCTGAAATTATGGCCCACCCAGGTTCCTTAAGCAAATTCAGCTGAAGAAAACACTATGAACCTGAAGTTACATAAACCTTGATGAAAAGCCATCATCCCCACTTTTTCTTGGGGTGGAGCACTTGCAAAGAAAGCAAACAGACCAAGGATCAGTTCTGCCTCCCCAGCAGAAATACACATGAACTCTTCCACATGACTATTCTGAGACTGGTCTTTCAAATTCTCCAGCAGTACTTAAATAATAGCCAGGATCATAAGCAAATTAGTGACTTCCTAGTTTGGTGCTTCACATGGGCACCTGAGAACACAGGATTGCAAGACTATTTTATTAATACTTTATTTTAAGTCAACAGAGGTTACTAATAAGCTCAGATCTGCATCAATAGGCCCTAAGTAATTAGAAATGTAGAGGAGCAGCCTTCCATGGTACAGTGCTTTGAGTAATAGCCTGAAAGAGCAGATGTGGTTTAAAATTCTCTTCAGCAGAAACAATAATTCACCAAGTCTTCCACTTCCCACACAATGTCTCCAACCACTGCATGTAAGGGGCATTCCTCTCCTCCAGTGCTCTCGTAAATGCAGCCCTTCTTTTACTCTACCACCTCAAGGATTCCACACCAAAAGGCTCAGTCCTGTGAAAGGGAGTATTTCTGTGTCAGGTGGGACAAGAGTTCAGCTTTTGATTTCCTCAGCAGAAAACAAAGCTCCGTTCAAGCTGCACAGACTCACTTCCCTCCTCCCTAGTTCAGGAGAAAAACAAACAAAACTGTGCTCCTCCAGTGAATGCCCTGAAATAACATGGCTGTTGACTTCACAGCTGCCCAGCCAGACTCCAACAGAGGAAAGACAAGTTCCAGGCATGAAAGTCAACCAGTGCAAAGTGAGAGGCGAACCAGAACAAACCACCTGCTCAGGTGTCACCCTAGCCATGAACAGAAGCACACAACTGAGCAATTTCAGAAGGGCTGATGAAAGCTGGGGCTGGCTTTAATGAACATTGAGTCAGCCCCCAAGTATTACAAAAACGGAAGAGCCAGCAGAGCCAATGATACATAGTTAGCATTGAAACACCACAACCAAGGAGAAGGTCAGCCATGGCTAAACTCAGATTGCAGGAGGAGGAAATGAGGAACAATACTAAAGAGCATGTCTTAGCCAGCATTATTCATTCAACCATGGTGTCACACTAACACACCAACAGGGCACCTTCTGCTCTGCACCTTGGACAGACCTCACCTCACATGCCCTACTCATTTCTGCAGATGCACAGCTATAAGAAAACAGGTCAGGGCAAGAAGTGTTTGGCCATCTTTGCATTTTGAATGAATAGAGAACAACTCATTTTGCCAAAACTGTTCATTCTGATCTAATGGATGGGTGGGTTCACTTTGGGAAAAGACATTTTTGAGGTACCTTCTGGGTTGTCCGAATGAACATGGAAACAGCGGGACAGGGGAACAGAGAGGCAGTTAAATTACTAAAGCAGGCTGATGGCCATGTCCTAGTGACACAAACAGCTTATGTTTTGTTTATTTAAACACACTTGGCTTAGAGGTTAACAGTTCTTCAGAGTTCTTTGCAAAATATTGAAGGTATTTTTATCTTTTAGCTAGGACTCCTTGCATAGGACATGAATGCAATCTGTCAAAGACAAATCAGATGGGGAAGATTAAGGACAGAAAAAAGCAAGCATCAGAAAACATTAATAAGTATCATTAAGTTTTTACTATGGGAAATATATTATTCCAAAACCAAACATTTCCTTCTATAATTAGGAGCTATTGCTCAAATATGACTTAAAATTTTGATCTATTTTCCGTGTGCATAGAAAAACAATGAGCATTGGTGGTCTGGGAAATATGGTTTGTCCTTGTATTGGATTGTAGTAGCTAGAATGATTTTATGGTTAAACAAGTGTATAGCAATGGAAATAAATAGGATAACCATGCAGATGGATCACGGTGATTAACTTTTTTTCCTCTTGTTAAAGAAAAGAAAAAAAATCTACTTTATAGGAGATAGGAGACGTGCAGTAAATTTTCTCCCTATTTTAATTTCTTCTCAGTGTATTAAGAGCGGCCTCTAGTGACAGTTGGTAGCAATTACATTTAATTATACTGGCCTTAACACGGTGTGCATGGTTACGGAAACAGTTCCTTAACTATTTGTAATACATCTTCAAAAATAGACAAAACAGCCCCAAACTTGCCTTAGAGACCTTATGAACAGCACCAGTCATTAGACACATAAGGGTCTTCTAAGCAACATCACATAAAACTACTTAATCTAGAATAAATGGCAATCATTACAGCTAAAGTTTATAGGTACGAAAAAAGTAACCACCAACCCGTAAAATATGCTACCATGTCACTTTTTAAGATTACACGTGACCATTTAAATCTCAGAACAGCCTGGGTTGGAAGGGATCTTAAAGAACATCTAGTTCAACTCACCTGCTGCAGGCAGGGACACCTTCCAACAGACCACATTGCTCAAACCCCCATCCAACCGGGCTTTGAACACTTCCAGGGATGGGGCAGCCACAACTTCTCTGGGCAACCTGTCTCAGTGCCTCACAACAAAGAATTTCTTCCTAATATCTAATCTAAACCTACCTTCTTCAGCATAAAGCCATTTCCCCTTGTCCTATCCCTACATGTTCTTGCAGAAAGTGCCTCTCCCATATTCTTGTAGGCTCCACTTAGGTATTGGAAGTTTGCTGTAAGACTGCCTGAAGCCTTCTCTTCTCCAGGCTGAACAACCACAACTCTCTCAGCCTGTCTTCATAGGAGAGGTGCTCCAGCCCTCTGATCATCTTTGTGACTCTCCTCTAGTTTTGTTCCAACAGGTCCAAGTCCTTCTTACACCAGGGGCCCCAGAGCTGGATGCAGTATTCCTGGTGGGATCACATGAGAGTGCAGTAGAAGGGGAGAATCACATCCCTTGACCTGGTGATCACATTTCTTTTGATGCAGCCCAAGGCACGGTTGGCTTTCTGGTCTGCAAGCGAACACTGCTGGGTCATATTGAGCTTCTCATCCATCAACATGCCTCAGGGCTGCTCTCAATCCACTCTCCGTCCCGCCTGTATTTTTGATTGGGGTTGCCCCAACCCACATGCAGGACCTTGGCACTTGTCCTTCATGAGGTTCACCCAAGACCCCCTCTCAAGCTTGTCAAGGTCCCTCTGGATGGCATCCCATCCCTTCAGCGTGTTGACTGCACCACACAGCTTGATGGTGTCGGCAAACTGTTTGAGAGCGCATTCAATCCCACTGTCCATGTTGCCGACAAAAACGTGGAATGGCACTGGTCCCCATACTAACCACTAAGAACTCATCATCAGAAATGGAGAAATGCAAGTTATGTTTCAAAAAGCAGTAAGCACTGCCATGAAGAACCAAAAGGCCAAACACTAAGAACTGAAGATAGTCACACTGATCTTGCATAGGCATCTGTATACAGCAGGTGTGCTGGATTCTGTCACGATGGCTTCACCTCAACTGCTTTACCTCAAGCAGTTGCTTCCAGATAAAAAAAAAGCTTCCTAGCAAAAACAGGCAAGTGTAATTTGCAGCAATCTTAAATGCCCATAAACTCCCTTATGTCATCCTGAACCAGGTATTTTTTACCTTATTTCACCTATAGCAACTAAAACATTAAGAAGATATTACATCTTTATTTTCTTTATAGACACATACACACTTACTTATGCTTTGAGGGATTGTGGAAACCAAGCACCTACCTGTGACCATGCTGGGTAACTCACTGTGCTCAGTAAGACACTGAGGGGCCATGGCAGGACCCATGCTGCAGTTGGGAACAAGCTCTGGCTGCCAGAGGTGTGGCAGGTAATGGCAAAGCCAGTTCCTCCCAGAGGCAGTGTAGCCCCACAGCCCTACCAGCAGCCCACAACAAAGCCCTCAACATTTCCAAAATAGGCTTATGTTTGTGTTTTTTTTATCCATTGCTTTGGGGAATCATATGTTCTTTTATTCCTCGCTGAAAAGAAGTTAGGAAATATTTGTTTAAAAAGCCTGAGCACCTGCCTTTAAGTCATTACTTCGTTTACAGAAGGACTCATCCACCATTGCCTGTGGCGGCTGCTCTCCTGCAGATACGGCTCCGCACCGACCTCTGGAAAACTCCTCCAGCCAGTCAAGCTTTGCATATAGAAAATTAACCCAGGCTCACAGTCATGATAACGTCCGTAGCCTCAGTGGTTCAGCAGCATTACAAAGGGAGGAGGAACGGTGTCCCAGGCAGGACAGCTGCAAAGCATCTCAGGACCAAAGGGCAGCACCTGGCACACGCAATGCAGCCCCTCTCTCAGGCAGCCGGGCCAGAAGGAGAAGCCGCCAGAGGGATGGGCTCGCTCACATGACTGACTTTCCTCCGGCTACAGGGCACAACCCCTTGAGCCCAGTGGTGGGACAGCGTTCGCCCTGATGGGAACAAGGGTTTGGAACACCAGGTCCCTGCATTCAGGCATGCCGCCTGCCTCACCTCACACCTACCTCCTCTGATGCGGTGGCCTTGCTCTTATAGAGTCTGAGGCAGCTAAGGTCTCTTTCAGATAACCATCTCACACCAGCTGAGCTGCTGGTTTACTGTTTCAAAGCATAAAGCCTCTCTCTCCCTGAGTGCGCAGGTGGAGGTTCAGCCACAGCTGAGCGGGCTTGTGCGCCCCTCCTGCACCCAGCCTGTCTCTGCCTTCACCTCCCGCCGCTGACGGTCCCCACCACGAGGGAGACTGCTCTCAGGGAGCCGGGAGCCTGACAAGAGTTTGCGTCCCCTCCACGGAGCAGGCACGGCCATGGGATGGAGAAAGGGAGGGCTATGCCATTCCGCACGGGCTGCAGCACCCGGCCCGGCAGCCCCCAGACCTCCCGCGGGGTTCCCCCCGCTCCGCGAGTGCGCTGGGACGGCAGGGTGGGGGCCAGCTCATTACCGCCACTCCTCGGATGCTAATCCAATCATCCTGCTAATGAAATCAGGCTGTGCCGATAATGAAATCACCCTGCGACCGCCAGCACAGCTTCGCGGCGCTGCCACACGCGGCATCGGGTCGGCCGCGCTGGTGGGTGGCTCTGCAGGGAGCCCCCCGGACCTGCCCCCGCTGCCACAGCGAGCCCTGCCCCGCCAACGGGCAGAGGGACCAGAAGGCAGGGTGGCTGATAATGAGACGCCAGGGACTGGTTTTCCTGTTCTCTACCAGCTCTGGGAGCTGCTGCCCAGGTGTGCTGAGGGGCCCTCCGCAGGTGATGGTCGGCACGGATGCTCAGGGTGGGAGCTGGTGTCTGCAGCTCTGGGATAATGCTGTTAAGGAATAGCTCCCGCAGATTAGAAAAGCATCCCAACACCCTGGTCCTGGCCTCTCTGGAACTTGGTCCCAACTGTTCCCTGAGTCGCCTATTGATCAAAACGAGAAATAGATTCATTTTCCTTATGAAATGCTTTAACTCTGATGCTACCATGCTAACATGCTGGAAGGTGATGAATGCTAATGCTGTTCCTTTTAAATGTCTTTTTTTTCCTCGGAAGACCTTTGAAGATGCCATATATGCCTTTTTTTTACTTTCAAAGCTGCTGGATGTAGGAGAGCAAACAAGCATCTGGCTCGTGTTTGGAGTGAGGTCTACCTTTAACTGTATTTACTTTTTTGTAACGAAGCTGAAAGAAATGAAGGAAACTGTGATAATAGTGTTGTTTGTATGAAACTTGTTCATAGCAAAAGGCTTTAGCATTCTCCAAGGCTTTAGCATTCTGCAAGCAGTGCTCCTTCAAAGGTCTGCTAGTTAATTGGTGCGTTGTTCAAGGGAAGAATTTAATGGTGTAGGAGGCATAAGCCATTGTAAATAATATTATCTTAAATGCAGAAGGCCTTATCATGCAGTCCTTGGTCAGGGAAGTCTCCTCTTGAGATCATCTGGAGTTTTGTGGGGGTAAGAAGCACAGAATCAAATCTATAATGACCCAACTGCTTAATCGAGTGGTACAGAGAAACACATTCAAGATGTTTTCAGTCACATCTGCTAGACATCAGTACTGCCGTGATCTCACTAGAGGGAGCAATTTATTTTGAAATATTAGTCAATATTAGCTCAGTGCTTAGATGGGCCGCCAGTGGGTCAAAATTAAGAAGACTTTTCTGAAGCAAATACACATTTTAAGATAAAAAGATAAACAAGGGGAATAGAAAAATGAAAAGACGGTGCTAGTTAAAAATCCCAGCTTCTGAAACAATGAGCTGTAAACAGAAAAAGGAATCTGTGCAACATATGGAGATGATTTTTACATTGTTTTTCCTGCTGAAACATCTACAGTAGAGGTTTTGTTCCTGTTTCCAGAAGAGATTCCTGTTTTCAGGGATTATAGATCATTTTTGTTGGCCCTTTATGTGAAATTTTAAAACATGGATAGAGCTATTCTCTTTTTTATCATAGGCTGTAAAAGGAAATAAATTCCCAGATGCATCGAGATTCTGAGAAGCATTGCTAGCACTCAGGCTCTGTCAACATTTCCATCTTAAACTATTATTTAATGTTGGGTCATAAACACCTTTCTGTAAACATTTATTTAGTGCCTGACAAGGTTTCCCCTCTAAAGCAGTGGGGGATGGTGTTGATTAAAAAAAAAAACCTCAGGGGTTTAAAATATTTTTAATGATATCTTTAAAGGCTGTGTTCTAAATCTGTCATGGTTCAATACTGTCCTTATTCAAATTCTATATCGGGGTAAGTTTGTTCTGGACTCATACAGTGCCTGGCACAGTAAGGTTCTCAGAGACCTGAGGCACTGCAGCAAAAGCAAATAATACAGATTTAATACTGACTGTGTTTATGCAGTCTGACCCTGAGTACTGCTTAGCTCCTGGGTCCTGCTGTCTGGCTCAGCTATGGCTTGACTCTGTTGGGGTGAAATGTGGGAATGTGACTGCTCTGCTTTGTCCCCTGCTCAGTCTGGAAGGAGAAAAGGGTGTCTGTGGGCTAGGAGGGAACCAGAACAACCTCCCTGAGGTGCAGTAATATGGAGCACCCCTGTCCCATAGACACAACACAGCCACCAGGAATTAATCCCTCCTCACAAAGGCGAAATGATCAGCTCTCTGCATATATGTGAATGCAGAAGCTAGGTCTTCGTTTCATGTGCCCTGCAAAGAGTCTCTGGATGCAAAGTTACTGAGTCCATTTGCTCTGGTGGGTTTTGGATACAACCTTTAAAATCTCTGAGCATGCCATCTGGTCCTCTAAAGAGGAGGTTTCTTTCTGTGGAACACCAACTGTGTGATATAATTCGCAGGATGAGAGCTGAAAAATTCTGTGTGTTAGTAAGTAAGATAACATCCCTAGCACCTCCCAACCTCTCCAATATGTATTAGCCCAAAATTATTGTTATGAACAAAAATTATAAGCATCACAGTTTTGGAGATGATGTTGGCTCTGTGCCTTATTGAAACAAAAATTAGTTGCTGTTTTCCAGATCTGACACACACAAAAAGGATGTCTTACACCCATACCCTCACTGCATTTCAGGATGGAGGTATGTGCTCCACGCTACCCCAGGCTCTGGCCGTGCACTGGTACAGAGAGCACAATGTTATGCTTAAGGAAGCCTTGCTTGCGATACAGCAGGATCTGCCTGGATCTAAGTGCCATTTATCACAGGGTAAGAAACTGAGCCCAAGGAAAGGAAGAGGAAAAGAAGGGCTGTGCAATTTGCATCTCTGTCATAGCCTACAAGAAAATCCTCGTTTTTACTGCTGCTGACATTTTACTGTCAGGAAGATCAAATCTCAGTTTTCACTGGAAAATTTGAAAAGAATGGTAAGCACAAGTGAGTGCAGATTTAAGGTTACCTTCAAAAGTGATTAAATAGTGGAAGAAAATAACTTTCTATAGTTTTAATCTCTACTAATCCATAAAGTTGTTGGGTTTTTTGATTTTTGTTTATTTTGTTTGGTTGTGTTTTTTTGGTGTTTGGGTTTTTTTTGCAGACTGAGATTTTCTGGTAATACTTTATACAAAAAAATCAAGTCCTGCTTTATTGTACTTGCATTGGTCTACAGGTAAATAGAGATTTGGTAGATGTGGTGTCAGGCAAGGAGGAAGTAAAACCTGATAGACCAACAGAACATGACTAATAACCAGTTCATACAGAAAGTCTTTTTGTTAATATTGATGTAACTCCTTTTACCAGGAAAGCAGGGGAAAAACTGTTTCTTTCAGCAAAGCAATGAAGCACAAGCCTAACTTTAACTGTACGAATGTCACTGAGCTCATATATGTATACCTACTGTTAGAAATTTTAAAATATTTGCGTATTAATTGAATTGCTGAAGGACCTCCCGCTGCTCAAAGAAAATTTACAGAAAGATAATTCTGAATACTAAAGGAGATTTAAAAAAATTAAATGAACATTGGTACAAATTGCCTTCACATGCCTTCCCTCCAGCTTATGATCATTTCTGGTGGCACCTGCCATTGTGTATATGTATGTATATTTCTGTTCTTTTAGACATATTGCAGCACCTATCTCTATTGCATTGGGTGTTTATTGCATTGGGTCAAATTCAGTGTAACTGAGTAGCACATAAGAGAACATGTCACACCTAAAAATTCCTTTAGCAGCTTAGCTCAATTGAGGCAGCAGCAATAGCCTGGATTCTGAAATGCTTGATTTCTATTAGTGAAAATCCTGAGTGGACTAAAACCCAATTTAAACAAGTATGTCTGTAAAGTGCACATAATCCTTTAATATTTAATAAAGCTATAATATTTAGTTGTTCATCTCATAAGAAACTTCTTTACGGGCCAAGGCTCCTTTGGACTAGAAGCAGTGTTTACAGGACAAAATTAGCCCTCAACATAACAAATCTGTGATTTTGTATGTTTCCCATTAAAATGTGCTGCCAGATTAATAGGGATTGAGATTCTTTGCATTACAAACATTTTAGGAAAACTTCAGAGGGCTCTGTATTGCTACTAAAATGTTTAGTATTACATATAAAACTGAGTAGGTTATGTGTAGAAAAAAAAATAAAATTAGAGCGCTGTTGTATTTTTTTCCAATTCTAAATTTAAGCACAAATTCCTTCCTTTCCCACATATGATTGGAGGAAGGGGCGTTAAGCCTTTGCATCCACCAAACTACACCTAGTTCACACGACCAGGTTTCTGTACAAAATCCACAAAGGCATCCAGTAATCAATTCTTTGGAGGAAAGTGGGTTCATCTATTTTTGCTACAAGAAAAAGTTTTTCTTTGCAAAAAGCCCTTTTCCATGTGAATTAGCAGTGCACTGCTGTTAGTCTAAGTGGATTAAAAAAGGGTAAAGATTCCTGGTTCATGAAAGCCTGCTCTATAGCTAGATTTTGTACAAGTGTAACTGTGTCAGTTGTGTGAGAGACCTGGTGTGAGGGAAGCACAACGGGGGTCTTTTAACTGCATCTACAGCTCCTGGTATCAATTCACTTACAGTGGCAGGAAGGTGCTTGCAATTCATTCCTTTTCCTGGTGAGGAATAACAACATCGGTATGGGGTCTTTATATTAGTATAATAGCAGCCACGATGTGGGGGAGAGGGGAATGGTTGTGTTTGTGCTCTTATGCCCGAGTGGTCGAAGCAACACGGCTTCTGTGTGCAGACACAGCTGAAATAATGCATTTCCCAAGGAAGACAACAGTGCTGTTCTGCTGTTATAAAGCACTGGGCTTAAGAATTTTGCTTGTGAGCATATCTAGGAGCTTGGCATGCTGACTAGATAAATGTTTAAAAATAAGTCTAGTGCCCAAGCTGACAAGCTTGTACCTTTTTGAATATATTCATCTGAAAAAGAAAATAGATTTATCTGAAAGTCTGTTTTGTTTGACTGAGGCTCTCATCAGGGATGTAACGTGTACTTGCCATTTTCATTGCTCACCTGAATATTTTTGGTATCTGGAGACAAAGAAGATAAAGAGGGTTGTATTCTGTTAATCACCCTTCTCTTTGTTCTCAAGCTACCTCTGTTCCTTCTATCCCTCTTCCAAACACACCTCTGTTGCCAAATCTTTAGTAAAAAAATAATCGCTGCTGTATTCTTTCAGGGAATCTAGTACTTACTGGTACAACATGTAATTCTTGTGTCTGATTTGGGGTTTTGTCATCTGAATGGGAGACAGTAAAAAGAAAAAAGAATCGCATAAAAATGGAATTTTATAAATAACAGATGTGAACTTTTTTTTTGTGTGAAAAATATTTGGGGTTTAAAATGTTCAATGTTTTAAGGAAAAAAACAATCTAATTCTGTTTGCTTATTTTTGTTTTCCTTGTTCTTGTTCCTGTCTCTATTTTCCTGAGCTTAGTAGGCAAATAAAATTTTCCTGGGGAAGACAAAAAAGAATAGTATTGTCTTTGGTTTTATCATGGTCAAGTAAGCATAGAGAGGCTAAAGTCAAGAAGTTTCCACACAACTGGGCTATCTGAGGGGTGGCACTGAATTCTTCATGTGCTCTCCATAGCATGGTACAAATTCCACTGGCATTATTCGCCAGTAACATGTCTGGACGAAATAGGGTTTGAAGAAGTATTTTGCAGAAAACTCTGTTGTTCAGTGTTACCTTAGGGCCAACACTTCTGATGGCTGCCTGTTTTGTCATATGAGGATCTGGGTGGCACTGATTACAAACCTTGTCAAATTCCAGCTCAAATTCCATCTCCCTCTCTAACCATTGTAACAACAAGTAGTAATTGCCATGCGTAGGTGTAGAACTGCATGTGTATAGATAGAAACTACTAACTACTAACTGCCCATGTTGACTTATGGCAAAGCCACTGCATGCCCTCAGGTCTCCATCCCAGGGCCTATTGAAGCTCCATGCCAGGCATGGGAAGTATTGCACAGCAAGGTCCTGACCTGACCTGGGCTGGGGGCATCACTAAGAAACACATGTGCACTGTGTGAGTCCAAAGTGCTGTCAGTCCCGAACATGTAGGCACCGTCCTGGAAGCTGAAGGCTGCCCGCCAATACTGCTCTTTGGCACCCTGTCCCCACCCATGAGTAAAGATGAAGTTTGAGGCTTCAGTTTGAGGCTTCTTTTTCTTCTCCTGGGATAAGAAGGCAAAGACAGAGGCAGTCCAGCTTGCCATACAGAGGGAAGAGAAAATGGTATGAGCTGAAACTCAGTTCCTGTGTGCAAAATCCTGGGGATGGAGACATATCACTCCCAGACCAGCTGATAGTGACAGACCCACTTCCTTGCCAGCTACAACCTCTGCCATCTGAGCCGTTCCTGAGTGGAAACAGCAGCCACCTGGATTTGCATGGCTGTAGCAGAGGTGATGCAAGCAGCGGGGCTTGCTCATGCTGAGCACTTCCCTCAGCATGCTCTTCACCATGACAATGGAAAATCTCCTCTAACCAAAACCACTGTTGTCACCTTCCTTAGCTACTGATCATCTTGCTACTCACACTTATGAACTCCAGAGGGGATATGACCCATTGCAGCTCTTCCCAATGCCACAGTGCCCTTGTCTGTGTTGTCTCTCATAGTCTATGGCTGTGAGCGTTCTTCTGACTCAAACAATGTTTAGTTCCCCACCATCTCCATGGAGAAAACACTCAGCCCTCCCTAAATTTTAGTCTAGCCCGGATGGTTTAATTCTTTTGGCAAGTTCTGCTTTACAAAAAGCAGTGATTCCAGCCATGATTTGGCCACAAACTCTCCTTTAGATCCTCCAAGCTGGCCAAGGAAAAGCCTGCCCAGCCCAGTGGAGCCTGGGCTGGATAGCTGGGGTTCAGAAGGACAGCCTGCGGGTCTGTGTGACAGATGCCTGGGTGGTTCTGAGAAGCAAGCAGCAGCCCCCGTCTCACCATCAGCGCAGTACGACTGGGATGTACTGCAGCAATTTGGCTTTGTAACACATCAGTGCATGTTTCCTACAGCAGCCATAGTCTGATGCAAGCTGGTGGGGACTACCACACGTGTAAGCTTCAGATAATTTAGCTGCCTAACTCTATGAAGTCTCTCTAGAGTGTGTCCAAACTAAAATTTCACAAATTTGGCTGCTAATATTTAGGAAAGGAAAGGGAATGTTCCTGACACCAGAGTAACTCTTTCAGCAAATTCACATGCTTGCTCATACGTACCTAAAAACCAGTGCTTTGCAGCAGAATAAAGGTGTTTTTCTCCCTTTGGAAAATGAGCCAAACGACAGATTAATTTCTTTATCCATGGAAACACTGGATGAGCCATTTGTGTTGAATCTTTAACCAAAAGATAAATAAATCAAAACCCTAAGATGACATGTTTTGTGGATGGTTTTAGTATGAAGGAAAGTATAGAAAAATTTTAAGTGCCTAAAATAGTCATTTACATAAGCAACTTTACATTCTTATGGATGCAATGTAGTGCCATGTTTCCCAATAACAGCATTTACTAACACAGGCATCTGTGTCACACCTGTTGTCAAGGAACAGGAAAAATGTTTCCCAAGTAGTGTGTTAAAAATTATCTCACTTTTCTTAAACCGTTAGCACTAAACTTAAATATGTTTAAGAGTGGGATCTTCCCCCAGCTGCTCAGATCCCATTATCCAAAGAACCTCCTGTGTTCTGTCTTCCTCTCCCCTACACAGGCAAATTAAGCTGTCCCTATCCCATTCCCATATTCCCTTCTTGCAACTACAGCTGCAAGAAATTATCTGAGTTGCAGGTGAAAATATCAGTGGCTCCTCTGCTTGCTTGCTTGAAGGTGTCTAAGGGAATAAAGTGTGGTCTGGGGCTTCATCATGGACCAGCGTCATTCTCCTCCTCAAGGGTCTTCAAAGCATCTATGACCAGTAGTGTCTTTGGACTGTAGTTTTCATGCAATTCTTTTACGTGGCAGTGTCTGGTCTACTGAATGTAATCCTGTAGGATTCACACCTCATTGGGGAGAAAAAAAAACTTCTCCCAAAATCTTCACAAGCAGATCCCTGGAAGGGTCAAGGGTCTGGAACTATGCCAGAAGCAGCAGAATATTTCTGTGAATAATAAAGCATTGTTGCCTTTTGCATATAGATGAATTGAGGTGGGGAGGTTAAGCGACATACCTAGGGTTACAAAGCAATCAAATGGTAGAGCAGAAATAGACATCTGGCATCCTGACTCTTATTTGTCTCTAGTTTCTGTTCTCTCATTCACTGATGCTTTCAAATCTGTAGTTAACATTGTTATAATGCATTTAGAAATGAATACAAATAAGTATTTTTTTCTTGTGGGCAGTAAAGATGAGTTGATTTTTCACAATTGTAAAATTCTATTACATATAAAGGATTCTTTACTTTATAATAGCTATTAGAATGTTTGTTTGTGGGATTTTCTTAGGCTGGAAACTTCAGAAGGAGCATTGCTTTGAGCTAATCATTTAGCAAAGGACAAAGATGCCTTAGATTGCTGACTCGTCCTATAGTTAATGGTTCTCTCAGGCTTTTCTCTGTCAAATGTGGCAACTATGACATCAAATGTTATCTCTGTAAACACATGCCAACTCAAAATAGCACATGGGGGGGAAGGACAAAGAGTTCCTTATCCTATATTTTAGCCAAGATTATGGTCACCAGCATGTTCCTTTCACCACATAAAAAAATAGACTTCAGTTAATCTATGCTTTCCAAAAGTTGATTTTTGAACAGAAATGACCAATCCAACAAATTATTTTCAAATTAGCCACCTTGGGGGATCATACTCCAAATGCATAAAATATGGAATTCTTATTTCTGCGATGTCAGAATTTGAGTTATGATATCATCTGCAGAGGGACACTACGGACACATGGATATCTACAGCTGTTAGAGACCTTTTTCCAAAGATTTTGCAGGACAGTAGGCTGGCAATTCAGACAACCAGACTGCTTTGTTGATCTGCCACTGATCTGCCATGTGACCTTGAGCAAGTCTTTTCACTTTCCTCTAGCTCTGTTTCTCCTCCTACAATTTGCCTTATCTATCTAAATGGCAGCCTTTCTGAGCAGGGAATTTCTCACCTTGTGCTAGCTAGCAGTGCTTAGCTGAATGTGAACCCGTCTTCCTTGGGATTATTGTATTTCAAAGCCAGCAAATAACTTCCAATTAAAAGTGATAGGATAAAATACTAATATGCTGGGGTTTTTTCAGAGGGAACATTAGTGCAGTTAGAGGAGCAGTAATGACACCTTCTCCAGTGCTTCACTTCTGCTGCTCTTCCCACATAGAAACTGAAGCAGAGAACACAGCATCACAATGCTGCCACTTTATGGTCAACGTTTTTGGAGGCAAGCCTCAAAACCATTAAGATGTGAGATGCAGCAGCATGAAGCAGAGCTGGCCAAGCTGTGGTGCTCTTGGCTTAGGAGCAGGTCAAATCCACTCCCATGCTGCATTTTATCAGGGAGGATGAGAGGTGCTTCTAATCCTGGCTGTGAGTGAAAGTGAGCTTTCAGAGCTGCCAAGGTTTTCCTCTGGCTGTGGTGCTGGACCTCAGACGTCCATGTTCACAGCTCCAAGTTGGCAATATCCATAATCCCAGGGGCTGGGTACCTCTGGTGATGGTCAGCTCCAAGGAGGATCAGGCATACAGGCAACACAGCCCTACTGAGCCAGACAGACCAAAGCCACAGGCATTCCTGCATGCAAAGCTCTCTCCCTTTAACCTGCACACGCAGCTTGAAACGGCAAAGGACAGATAACCCAGGTGGTTCATCCCCCACCAGGACATCTGTGCCTGAGGAGGTATTTTAGAGGCAGCTGAATGACATGCCTGCTCAGCAGCAAAAAGCCACAGCCTGTCCTAGTGTTTCCAGTGTGGGTAACTGTCACTGGCAGTGTCTCATAATAAAATACATTGTGAACAAGACCAGATACAGAGTACAGATGCTTGCAGTGCATGCCTTCGGAGTCCTGGACAACAGTGCACCTCTCCAGAATTTATATGCAAGAGCCTCACCTACCCATTTAGCAAGGCATTTGCATGTGTGACACCTGTTCCTGAAAGTTGGGAAAAGTATAATATGAAAACCCCCCTAAATGAACTTTTCTTCATTTTTCTTGGTATATTATCTGTAGACATCTCTGAGCAAGCAATCTGTACAGACTGTGGAGCCACATTCCACCAGACTCTTGGTTAGGGACTGTGACCTATGGACTAATAGTGCAGGGAAGCTTTGTGTTACCACAGAATCAATGGCATTAAACACAAGTTGGAGTAGAGAGGTTTTCTGGGGCTGAACCATGATTTTTGGATGGAATTTTTTGGTTGGTGGTATGTGTGCTGCAGCTTATATTGACTTTGGCCAGGCAGCTTATTATCCTAACTAGGAGTTGTTTGTAAATTTGTCCAGAAGTAACTAATATATTTTACAAACCAGGTGCAAGCTGGCAGCCTGTAGCACATCCATAGCAGAGCATTCTTCCTATAAATTAGACAAATGCCCAGGCTATTTAAGGCAGTAGTTCCCTTCACAGAACAGGATTTCTTAACACGGGTCCCGGGAGAAATGTGCCTGCTTATCTCATCGACACAATTTGGGGGACTGAAACTTTTTCCCAAAGGGGTTGTATGGCACACGCTCACCATTCTTACAGCATCCTTTTCACAGCCAAGCAGATACTTTCCCCCTCCATTTGCAAAGCTGGGGAGTGTAAACGTAGGGGAGTGTAGGCTGTGCCTTTCTCTTGCGCACACATGGCAAATCCCAGAGCTTTCTGCCTGGAATCCCCCTGAGTCAGCAAACAGCTGGGTTTCTATCCCAGTCAGGAGGCAGCTCTCAGAGGAACATCTGGCTCCAGTCTCTATCTTGTCTGCTGTTCCTTCACACATCTACTTCCTTAAAAAGAGCTTACTGGGGGGAGCAGGAGGGAAAACTGGCTCCAGGTCCTTTTGGCTACTTAAAGAGGACCACCCTGTTGCACTGTCAAACAAAAGTTATATATTTCCTACAAAAAATACAATACTTAAATAAGGGAGACAATCAGATGTAGTTGCATTTGCCTATTGCAACACAGCTCCAATATGTTTGGGATGACTCGGAGCTTTATCCATGCAAGAATGCTGCATGCTGCTCACTTCTCTTCAGTTTGATCTTCCAGGCTGTTAAAGAGAGGGCTCTGCACAGAAAGAGGTGAGCAAAACCTCTGGGTTTTGGGGGGAATTGTGTTAAACATTAAGCAGAACTGTCAGTCCATGCAGACTTCCAGATGAAATCCTTGCTTTGCAAATTGCCCCAACAGAAGCCAGTGGCAATCTTTTTAGATGTTCGTATTGCTTAGTTTGAATGACAGCAGTTAAATGTTTTCGACAATTTCCAAATAAGCACAAGCCTAATGAGAAATGAGAAGAACAAAGGACACTGCTGTGGGGCAATAGATTTGAGGGGAAAAATTGTGATTTTGTGGTCAGTCAAATATGGAATGTGCTGATAGTTCCTTAAGATTTTCTAATGGAAAAATCATAAGCTGCAAATAGTTAAATCAGAGTCTCTATTCCTCAGCAAACATCTTAAATTACACATAAAAAAATCTCTTAAATGCTTCAGCTTAAGGGAGGCCCTGTCTAGCTCTAGATCCTTTGCCTTTTGGGAATTTTGCTGCAGACCACCCACTGGGAAAATGAAAAGCTGGCATCTCTACCACTGTGGCACTTTTTCTGGAGATGAGTCCCTAAAATGCTGTGCTTTTTTTTCCTGGGGAGACCAAATGAAAAGGTCTAACCTGGTCAACACGATTTGGCAAACTAGGGAGGTATAAATCACTCATGGCATAGTAACTAAACTATTAGGTACTCTATTTACATGTATTTGGATGAAATGTCCTGCTTCACCCTGCTACTTACATGTAATGGAATCAGCTTACACTTGTCTACAATTTCACAGAGAGACATGCTATATGCTGTACATGCCTTGTGTCAGATAATGAGCAAGTTGTACTAATTATTATAAATCTGTCCCAACCTATTAAAGTCTTTCCTTAATGATATTGCAGTGAGGTGGCTGCTTCATTCTAAATCAGTTTTTCCTGTAGCTATGCCTGTCTTTTTGATTGAAACCTTTGTGGTGTTTAGTGAAGGTAGGCAACTTTCAGTTGATAGGCAAACAACTGAAATGTCTCTAGACATTTTTATGAAGATAATGCTTATCACCTGAACAAAAGATCTGGAGCTGGAACTGCTAATATAATGCATTAAAACAAATAAACAAACAAAAACAAACAAATGAAACCAAGAGACACAACACAAAAAATAAAGTGTGCATTATCCTCAGTAAGTACCCATTTCTAGGTAGAAATTAGGGATTTCGTTTTCTGTCCATGTACTGAAGTGCTCTTCCTTACCAAGTTAGCCAAGGATTTTGCAGCCACCAATGCACTTTCACCTTTACATCACATGGGAGACAATTGTTGCTCTAGTTCAGATAAGCGCAGCTGAAAAAGAACATCTGAATCGAGACTGCATGGCATATGAACTACACAGGACCTTCCAGATTCCCATCTCTTTTGGCACACACCAAGGACCTGATGAGAACACATTGTGGTTTCCTCTTATCTTGCTCTCATGCCTGGTTTCCTTCCCATGGTTGAATAGATAGGATTATTCAACATGTTTTTGACTGCTTGGAGCATTAAAGCAATCTAGATGGCCAGGTTATGCACTTGGATCTGAAGGTCTGGAAGCATCCCAGATTCTTCAGTTTAAACACCATCATAGTGGGTTGACCTTGCCTGTGTGCTCAAAACATGGTGCTGGTATCCTGAATTTCACTGAGCTCAGCATATGTACAGCCTATTTGTAATCTAGTTAGCTAGGCTCAGTTTTAGGAGCTGCCATTTTTCAGGGTGGGCCAGTTACATCATAGCCAAGGGCTCTACATGTGGCAGCATCCAGAAGACACAGTCTGTTTTTCTGACCCTCTATACTGAAGGCATAGGGTCATCTGCACTCACATTCACAGAATCCAGCAACTGCCTCATCCTTTAGGTGCTGGGGGCCCAAACCCACCTCAGCCACAAGCTCTCCTGGTAGTTTACTGTTTGCTCACAGAGGAACTTGGTAAGAAGGATTCACTTTCAGAGGAAAGAGAGGTCCCATCCATAAACATTTCACAGAGGAATATGGGAGAATGGGAGGCAGCTGAAAGACAGGTTACTACTGTGTCTCTGGTCCACAGCAACTGTTGCAGGAATGTTTTAGCTACGGTATAAAACATCAAGAGCCCCTTGGGGTACTGTAAGTGTGTCCAACACCAGTTACTAAGCTGGATTGCATGGCAGCATTTTAATCACAGAGGCCAGGATTGCATATCTAATGTCATGCCTTTAAGAGTTAAGTAGTATTGTACTATAGCATTATGCATAGATGAGTGTCAGATACCCTATTGAGTTTCTTGCCAAGATATCAGTAACTGCTTTTTGTGATTTTATACTTTCCACTCATTTGGCTGAACTCTGTATTTTTAGCCTCAAATCACATATCTCCTAATGGACAGAGCAAGGTTTTTCTATCTCTGGGAGACCTCAGTGCATCGAGTGACAAATCCTTGAGCAGGTATCTTCTCAAGCAGTGTACAGTTCCCTCCAATGGAAAAGGTGACAGGACAGGACCAGGGGATTACTTCTTAAGGCCTGTTCTAGACTCTGCTTTTCTCTTTGTAACAACCTGACATTCCTAATCCTCTGGGATAGTCAAGATGGGCATTCTGCCCACAGCACTCCACACACTCTGCTTGTATATATGTATAAACTGAATTTTACAGTAAAATTAATCAGATGTCATGAAGAATAACAAAGAATAAATTATGTCTTCATTACCTTCATAGAAATTACATTAAGATTACCAATTTAGCTGTCCCGTTTTCCCCTCTGCAAGTTTATTTCAACTAGATTTCTTTTAAGAAAGTGACAATGCCATTAAATCAGTAAAACAAACTTATTTGGGTTACAGCACCCAAATAATCAGATTCAAAATTATCTCTCCTGTAACATACCACCCCTGCTCTGACCTACAGAGCACACAGATTATTTTTAATAAGACAGCACATTGGTTTCAGTGGCATTATATTCAATGAGGGTTTCTTTTTGTGACAGTCTCTGCACAAGACATCTAACAGAAATCAGAAATAAGATCTCTTTACTTCTTCTTAAGATGTCCCATCTTTTCTTCTTACTCATCCTTTGACTTCATTTCTCTGTACAGAAGAGAAAAGTAAGGGAACCACTCTGATTTCTAATGCAATATGTTTCTAACACGAGTCTGCATGGTGTCTGCTCATGCCTGCAGACTCTATACAGGGTCAGCATGGTCTTCATAGCCTGGGCAGCATGGTCTCTTCCTTACCCCAAGGAAAGCCTTCACAGAGCTCCTTTAGAAGTTTTCTGCAATTTTAATTCATCTGTTTCCCTAAACATGAGGCATACCCTGGTCCCGGATTGATTTCTGTGACCAGAGATTAACTATTTTCTGGCTGGGAATTCTTTTAATCTAGGTACTGTGGGACCTGCTAGTTATTCTCCTTGCCCAGCTGTGCAGGATTAAATGAGCCTGTCTAAGACCATAAGAAGGGAAACTGTTCCCAGTCCTTTCTCTCCAGCCTTGTAGCCTGGTCCTGATTTAGCATGTTCTGTGGGCACACGCTCAATTTCTGCTGTCTTCCAGTATGAGATGAGTTGTACTTATCCTGTTCAAATACCATTGGAAGCCAATGGGATTTAAGTATATGCATGCATGCTCCATTGGATTGACAAGCATGTCACAGCTTCTGCTCCTTCCAGTGCAAGGAGGAAAACACCACACTGACCAGTGTAGGCCCATAACATTTCCATGTAAACAGTGCTCACTTGGGTGCCCAAGCTGTGTTATTTATGTCTCCAGAATTGCCAGCTCTACCAGAGGGGATTTGAGTCGTCTCAAATGGCAGTGCCTGGCCATCACAAGAATTAAGTACTCCATTGTCATGGAAAGAATTGTTAGAGCTGCGCTCCAGTTTCAGAAGCCTTTTTGTTCAGAAGACAGAAAAATGCAACATGTCCTGTGCCCTAGACAATTCAAAGAAAACACCCTATAAGTTTCTGAGAACGTACAACTGTCTCTAAATGAGTGATAAGACCACTTTTCAAGAGAATTAATTCTGCTTTTTATTGCAAAAGAAATACAAACCAAAATAAAACAAACCCACCCCTGTCAGTGGTACCCATGCTTCCTGCTCTATATCAGGGTCTGAAGTTTTAAACAGCATCTAGGTACATGGTCCAGGACAAAATAAGGACCTGTACATCCCTCCCCATGTCCTTTACTTGGACTCACTGAGCCATAGCTGTTGACATGTGAGAATGGCTGTCGCCCTGATCGTGTCACACCGACAGTATTTGTCAGGGATGTTGCTGGTCACCCACTGATTACAAGCTAAAGTCTCTGACCTCCTGGCTCAGCCAGCAGTTACAAGTACATCAAGTAGGACAAAGGTGTCCCTTAACATCCAAATAAACCATGAGAATAAAGCCCGACTGCCTGTTGGTGTTAACAAAACACATGGAGTATTTTTATCTCTGGAAAGCTATTTCCTATTTGTAATACTACTTGAAACTCCTTCCAAGTCCTCATTTGATGTTACTCATATTCATATATTTTATGTGTCTTGTTTTCATTTTCCAAACATGTTTATTAAAAAATGTTCTCAGGGTGATGGCCCTTGTGGTAGGAATTTCTGTTTTGGGGGAAGAATACCAGAGTTGGAGATTTTTGCCAGAAGGATGTGAAAGCTGAAGGAAATAACAATGACTGGGGCTAGAGATTTGTCACAGGGAGTTAGAACGTGAAAATTTACAGTCTGGCCATGAGACAGTCCAGGCTAAAGCCATGAATTTATAGAAAGCATTGCCAAAAGCTGGATACTATTATTTTACTCAAACCCTGTTTTACTTTGCATGAAAAAAAATGAGAATTGCCAGACTTTGGCTCTGCATATAGAGGAGAAAGGGCAAAAGACCCATCTCCTTTTCCCGTGCTCTTCCCATCTCATCTGAGGAGTGGGAAGCACGCATGACCTTCCCTGGAGAAATCATGGGAATTCAACCACTCTGAACCTCATAGGGAGAGTTTCTGCTTGCTTGGGAACTGCCCTTGCACTGAGCATTGACAGCTCAGACTCTCCAGACTTCAAAGAAGCACCAAACTGACTGGGACCCAGTCACACTGACATGCTATCCTCCAGCCTTGCAAGAAATTGTTTCATTCTCTAGTTCTGTATCCACCAAAAATGCAAGAGTTTATGTCTCGGAAGGTTGAAAACAACTGCATCAGTACAGAGCTTATAGATTCCTTCTCCTCTCCAGATAATGCAGCCTTGAAAGTGTCCAGCAAGTTTTTCATAAAGGAAAGGCTTTATGGTCCTTTATGCTTGTATTGCCCCAACGACTTTGGTTGTTGGTGGGGTTGGTTTTTTTAATTGAATGAAAGAAAAGAGAAAGAGTTCTCTTCACTTTTATCTTAAAAGTACAAAGTCTGGATCTGCTGGAAAATTACTTGTGAGACCTCTGGATCTCTTACTTGCACAGAAGTAGCCACTTATATTTATTGCTTTACATATGGCCACAATCCAGCAAATCACTCAAGCATGTGAATAACTTTAAGCATAGAGGTAGTCCCCCGTGAGGCAGTGAGACTACCACCACACTAAATATACACATCAAATGATGAGCTTGGCTCCACCCTCGTGTTTTCCTGAGCATTGCCATTTCTCCACATACACACTCAACAGGCCAGGGGGCTTGTTTCTTGGGTTCCTTCCCAGTTGTGTAAATCTCAGGTGCAGATTTGAATCGTGGGCTGCATTGCTGGCTGCATGCTCATTGATCCTTACCCGTGCTTGCCCACCGAGAATGTGCAGCACTGAGCTCCCTTCATATTATATATTCTTCCTTTTTTCCCTTTAATTCCGAGAAAAATACATAGTGAATTTGCGGGGGGGGAGAGTGGGGTGAGCACTGCTAAGTTTTGCAGAACTTTGCTGCAGCGTATAAGTAGGTCTTCTTATCACAGGCACAGACACACAGAACCCTCGAAGGGCGGGAGCAGCAGGGACAGCTGAGAGCCGCCCCACCTAGGCTGGCGTCGGGGGATGGGGGCTCCTGCCGCCTTGGAGGGTTAAGGGCCATGCCTGTCCCGCTTGTTTTCTCCCTTCCCGAGGTTTGGAGGGAGCGAGGCGGCCCCAGCGCCCCGACGGCTGCGGCCGGCGGCACCTCGGTGGTCCGCCGCGGGGCTCCGCTCTCCTCACGGGAAGAGAGACGGGATCCCAGGGCATGCGGGCCCAGAGTTAGGACAGCAGACGGCCAGCGGGATTTCGGGGGAGAGAAAAGGGGGGAGAGGAGAGAATGGCAAATACTACGTAGCAACGGTAAGACCTGGAGCCGAGAGTACTAAGTGCATACCAGGATTTATAGGTGGACTTTACAGGACGTTTTACAACAACATGGGAGATGATTCATTTTTATACGTAGCCTGTTACATCGCGGGGCCGCTCCAGCCTGTTAATGTTCAACGCGGGCCGGGCTTGTCGGTGGGCACAAGTCCGCGGCCGAGGAAGGGGCTGCGGCCATCGGCCTCGCTCCGCGCCGGGCCCCGCCACGACCCCTCAACCCCTAGGGTATGGGGGGAAGACCTCAAATAAAGGTCAAACGGAAGGAGAGATTGGAAGGTGATCACGCCCCCCTCTCCTATCAGACGTGGGATTGAGCGATACGGTCTGTGCGTGGCCGGTCTGTGCGTGGCCGTGCGGAGCTACAGTCTCTGGAGCATCCTTCTCATCTGCGGTCAGCGGCTACGGAGCACAGCCCGCACAGCACTCTGTGTGTGTGTGTGCGCGTATGTGTGTACATGTATGTAAAATATGTATATATATGTGTGCAATATATGTGTGCGTGTGTAGCTATATATGTATGTGTGCATATATATGCACGCATAAATCTGAGACGCTTCCCCCGCTGCATTCCGGCTCGATGGGGAGCCATGCCGGGCCGAGACGGGTCTCTCCCACCCTTTTGCACACTCGCACACAGACACACACACAAGGCTCACACGGCTTCTTCCCCGCACCGTGCGCCTCCGCCCGGGCACGGGGCTGAGGCCGAACGGCTTCCGTGTCTTCCTCACTGCTGGAGCGAATCACTCGCGGCCTCCTGCGCGGGGTGGGCTGCTGAGGGGTGGGGAGGGTTGTGGCTTTTATGCTTTCATTCTTTTATTTTTTTTTTCTGTTTTTCTGGTTTGGGGCTGGCCATCAGTCGCGTCCATTCCCTGCACTCGACGGCGGACTCCACCCGCGCAAATCGCGCTGTTCACCCAGAGCCCCCTGGGGACACGGCTTTGCCGAGTCGCAGCTGCTCAGGGCTTTACCTGCCGAGCGGCCTGGCCTCCCCGCCTCTGCGTGAGGTCAAGCTCAGGCTATTGCCAAAGCGGTGCCGCGGGAAGATGGATACCTGTCCCCACCTCGGCCACGCTGCGTTTCAGCACGCTGCCGATCGCCGGGCTGCGTCGCAAGAGGTGTTGGGCACGGGCTAGTGGCAGTCATGCCGTGTCGTGGGGCCGGGATCGGGCTGATGGCCTCCCCGGACAGTCACAACCCCCCCGAGAAGGCAGGGCCGGCGTGGATCTGGCGGCGGCAGCGTTTGCCCGGCCCCGCCTGGCTCCGCGGCGGCGGGAGCGACCCGCGTTGCCCTCTGCACTTCGGGGCGGGCGGGGATTGGTCACAGCAGCAAGGCAGAAGGCGACCAAACAAGCCGCCCTCGCCCCCGATCGACCAGAGGGACATTCGTCGAACACCGGCCAGAGTTCTGGCTCCCCGCGCAAGGGCGCGGAGCATCGGCTGCCCGCTCCAGCCCTGCGGATCTGCCCGGCACAAGGGGGTCTGATCTCTCGAAAAGCGGCCTCAAATGCCTTTTTTTAACTGGGGGGGGGGGGGGGGGGAGGGGAAGAACCAACCAAAAAAACCAAACCAAAAAGAACTCCAAACCACCAAAATACACACAAACAGAAAAAACAACATAAAAGATTTACTTTCCGCTAAGAATTTGGGAGGGACAGTTTTTATTTCCTCTCTTTTCTTCTCTGAGAAGTAGATGCAGACGGCCGGAGAAATTAATTGCAAAAGGGGTTCGCATTTAGAAAACTTCAGATTTAGGAATCAATTTAGTCCGGCATTGTATGGAGCTCCGAAGGTGTAAATCCTTCCAAGTTTCTGGATTATTGACTGTTACGCTCTACCGGGTGCCTGATATCCAGACCTACACATATGTAATACGCGTACCAAAGCAGGCATTTAGCAAGGTAAATTATATGCCCCGAAAAAGCATATTAACGCCAGTGCACCGTGATCCGGTCCCCTGTCCTCCCTCCTTGTCTTAAGCCGGGGTGTGAGACCCCCCTGGCCCCACTCGCACATCCCCCTGCAACCCCGTCCGCGGCGGCGGGGAAAGACGGGCTGCAAACCTACCCCTCACCCCGCCGGCCTCCGCCGCCGCCCCCGCTCCGCAATGGAGCATTATGGAAACAAACAAAACAAATAATAAAAAAAAGCCCCCGCAACGCGGTTTATGGAAAAAAAAAAAACAAAACACCAAACCAACAGCAAACCCTTCCCCGGGCTCAGATGTCAACTATTTTCCCAAGGAAGTTATTTCCCTCCAAAAATGCTAATGAATCTCGTAAGGGAAAAAAAAGGTTCTTTTATTTTATAGGTACAAACAACTGTACAGGTATGTAAAGATCGGTATCTCGCTGGTTTGGGAAAGCACACGCGGATGAGCGCTCACGTACTAAAAACAAAGCAAGGAGAGGACAGTGGGAAGCACAGTAAATAACCCAAAGGAGATACATCCATATCTGCGCTTTATTTTGACCTTTGCGAGGCGAGGCACGCCGATCCGACGGCCAGGGACTCGCGCAAGCCGCCGGGGTTCAAAGTGCGGGAAGGCACCGTCCGGAAACAAAAGAACGGAGCCGAGCCGGGCCACGGCCCCGGGGCGCCATCGGCGGGGAGGGGGCGCCCGGGGACCCCCCCCGCTTCGCCGCTGGAAGGGGCGCGGTACCGGCGGCGCTCCGCGGCCGCGGCCGCAGCCCGGATCGGGCCACGGTGGGGGATGCGCGGGCCGGCGGGACTGTGGATTGGGATNCGAAACAACAACAAAAAAAAACCCGCCACGACTCAAGATTTTGATTTACGACCTAATCAAAACATTATATCTTTGGTCAAGTGGCGCAGAAAAATGATGACCCTCAAGGCTTCAGCTAGGGGGAGAAAGAGAAATTCAGATTACTCTCGGAGTGATTTATGTCCTCTCTGAGCGGTCACGTTGATTTTTCATCGTTTGAGCTATTACACAGTGGAGTGGAAAACTCTGATTCAGTATTTTTTGGTCCGGAATCGGTATATATTATTCTTCACAATGTACATGCTTATAGTATATATTAAATATCATATATCTAATATTTCTTCACTCACACACATATTCTTAATATATATATATGCCGACATTTTATATATATTTATAAGAGAGGACTATAAATAACTAATGCCACCGAGAAGAAACGAAGCCGAAAAGAGCGTGTAGAATACCCTGCCGATACCCGCAGCGATCCACTCGCTGATTTCCAAGCCCGTCCCGCCGAAAGGGTTTGGGCAGAAAAGCTCCCTCGTTTCTCCGGCTTCCCTGACCCCCGAGGGGGGCTCCTGGGCTTGCCAGCCCTTCGCTGCCGTCACTCTCAGACCTTTTACCCGCAGCCGAGCAAAGGAGGAGGAGGAGAAGAAAGAGAAAGAAGGGGACATTTCTGGAAGCCCCTGGCACTCACCCGGGTGAGGTGTTGACACGGTGCGGAAAAACCGAGGGGAGAGGCGTTGGGTCGGGGCGGTGGCAAGGCCGGGCAAGTCGGGGGGGGCCTCCCGCCTCCCCCTCACCCCAAGCACGGAGATTCTTTCTCTCCACCGACCCCCTGGCAAGAATACACAGAGGAAAAGAAAACAGAAAAACGTGTAAAATGCTAAAATAATTTTAAAAGCCCAACCACACAACAAAATAAGAGAGACAAAAATATCTAATAAAAAAATCATGAGGAAGGAAAAAAAAAGGGGGGGGGGATAAAAATAAGAGGCGTTAAATAAAAATTAAAAAATGAGGGTGGGGAAGAAAGTGTAGTCTGGGGTCTGTCCACGCTGCAAATGGTCCCACGAGAGAGCACCCTGATTTCGCGTAGGGGAAGCATTTTCCTCGTGGGAAAGCGCAGGGTGCTGACCTCTTCCCTCTCCCCTTCTGCTCCTCTCCCCCTCTAACCCCTGGGGGGAAGGAACCCCCTCTGCCGTGTCCGCCCACCCCCGGGCTACCTCGGCGACTCCTCCCGCCCTCACAAAGGCGCGCAAGGAGCGCGCAAAGGCCGCTCAAGGAGCAAGCCCGCCCTCACCGCGGTGAGTTTCCTTCCTGCCGATCCCTGAACCCGTCGCCAGTTTACGCGCCTGCGGAATTTCTTGCTGTATCGCTATTCCGGCCCGGTCCTTCGGCTGCCCACCCTCCTGGCAGCCCCTCCTCGCCCGCCCGGGGTGTGAGCCGATGGGAGGGCCGAGCAGCAATTCATCTTGATTTGTTTCAATTGTCCGGCGATGGCAAAGTTATAATCCTGTATAATTTCACGAACAAGCAGGTTGAGAATGAATAGGTCAATATTATTTAAAACAAAACACACGAGAGCACGACCTTTCCCTTCAACGACGTGTTGCAGCACGAAGTCGCAGGAAACTCGGGGCTAACCTCTCACCCCCCGCGCTCCGCAGGGTTGTGGTTATTTGGGCTGCTCTTTGTTTCTCTTCATGTCTGAAAGGAGGATTTGGAAACAGAAATGTAATATTACATGAAGGATCTCCCCGCTGAAGGGAGAAGGTGAGCGCAGGGGGTGGCAAAGGGGATGGATTATTTTGAACAGGAGCTGTTTGTTTGCAAACTTGCTCCTTCTTTTTTTATTTCTTTTTTCTTCCCCTACTCCGTGTTCTTTAATGTAATAAAAGCTTCCTTCACTGCAGGAAAAATTTATGTTCCAGATACAGCTACTTTGTGACTGGCAATTCTCGAGGAAAACGATGTAAACCATCCATTTTCTCGGGGCTGTGCTAGAGAATAAAAGGATCCAACAGATCCAAGCCCCACGTTTCTCTAGTATGCAACATTAGCGAGAGGGATAGTTTCGGGTTTTTTTTTTGTTTGGTTGTTGTTTTTTTTTTTTTTAATGCAGAAAAAAAAAGCGCCAGCATTTATTTGTATTGCAAAAGTACCGCCCCGAGCTTCCAGAGAATGAGATCCAGTGTCAATGATCAGTCAATTACTGCAGACTAGTTACTGCTGCGCAGCTTGGCTCAGTAAATAAAAAAATCCAGACAGAACTGTATGCTGTATATTTTACTCCCATGAAATAAAACACATTTTTTTCATGTTTGCTGAAAAGTAAAACAATAATATTGTACGAAATGTTATACACAGGGCATGTTTTACATTGCAATATCAGAAACATCATTGCATCCACCAGAGGTACTATTCTAAAACTGATATTCACACAATTTTTTTTAATAATTATATGTTAGAAACATACAGTGTTGCATTTAGTATATACATTCCCTTGCTCGCAAGCGAAAAAATCCTAATCGCTTCTGTGTAACATGCTTTATTTTAAAGCCTAACCTTTTAAAAACACTGTTGTGATATTACTAACAACTGCTTTTATAAAATTAATTTGACATTTCGATATATATACATCCTTTCAGTCATTTTTATGTTAACAATGCTAAACTTAAAAAATAACAAGCTTATAGTAACATTAAAATGTCATATCATATCCAGTCAAACATTTGTCCATATATATATATATGTCCTTGTAACTGTTGAAATACTCTTAGTGAAAGAAAGATCTCAGAATCTGTAGGAGGTCCTTTGAAAACAAAGGAACTATCTTATTTCAGTGGTTTCCTCTTTTTTCCCCCCTCTCTCTTTCTTGCTCTCTTCCTCTCTCTCTGACTCTGTCTGATTTTTCTTCCTTTCTCTTTCTCTCTAGTGCCCATTACTTTCTAGTGAAATTCTCAGTCTCTGCGGGAAGTGGGAAGGGATTCCCATGCAGTGTTTCCTACTTGGATGTTTCACACGGGTCTGTCCACCGCATACTGGCAAGCACTCAGGTTGGAAGCGGGGTTCTGCACACTGGCATAGCCAAAACTGGAGTGCTGCTTGGCTTTAAGTCTCAGACTCGCCAAGCTCGAGTTACATGTGTCCCTATAAACATACGGAGGCGTTGGAGGAGCATAAGGACAGGCTGGCGTTGGCACTGCAGAATTCAGGGAGGGATTGCTCAAGTTGTTCAAGTTATTCAGGCTGTTGAGGCTGGAGCCAGGGACCCCGGTGACTGCAGAGGGTACCATGCTTGAAGACATACTCATGGAGGAGATGGAGTTTGGAGGGGAGAACATGCTCTGAGAAGACAGAGGGTTGACATTCATGGAGTTGAAGAAAGGAAAGCTTTTGGTGGAGAGGGAAGCGGAGGTCAGGCCCTTGGCCGCCCAATTGTTGTACGAGTAACCAGGGTACATGTCATCATAGGGCTGCATGAGGCCGTTAAACTGTGGACCGAAGCCGTTTTTGCATAGCTCGGCTTGCTGGTTCCTTTCTCTCTTTCTCCATTTGGCTCTGCGATTCTTGAACCAAACCTTTGGAAACGGGGGGAGAGGGAGGGAGGGAGATGCGAGTTAGTCAGGAGCCACCACAATCACCGCAGCGCTTTGCAGGTTCTCGGGGCAACAGCCGAGCATGTTCCTATAAAAGTTATATGTAAAAGTGTGCACGAACGTATGTATCTCCATATATAGGTTCGCCTCCTCCTGTATGGAGCCCCGTGCTGGGCTGGAGTAGCGATGCACTCTCGGGGCCGCCGAGCACCCGCGGGGCTGCCTGGGTTTAACAAGGTAGATTCGTGGCCGCGTCATTTCACCCTCGCCCACCCCCCTCCTCCCAATCACCCCAAGCCTCCCTCCCCCCGGAGCCCCCACATAATTTGTGATGCTCTAAGTCGTGCCACAAAAGCCAAC